>CVMT01000004.1:1119052-1145487 GCA_000985935.1 Talaromyces islandicus | reverse complement strand
GGGGCAGGGTTTCCAGGGGCGCCTGGAACACCAGTTCCGGTAGGAATAGTAGTAACGATAGTGCTGGTTACCGGTTTGGTCAGAGTCACTGGCACAGTAATGGTCTGGGAGCCGGAAACGAAGGTCGACGAGGTGACTGCGAAGATACTGTTAGTTGTTTCCATGGGAGTTTACATACGAGGGTACATACCTGGGCAACTAGTTGTAGTGATTGTAAGAGTCGTAGGGATACCTGTGGTCCCAGTGTGGGGAGGAGGCACAATAGGAGTGGTAAGAGACTTTGGTGGGGGGCTTGGCTTAGGCTTGGGACCGGGAGGAGGAGAGGTGTGGGTAGGAGGAGGAGGAGGGGGAGTATAGGTAGAAGGAGGTGATGGAGCGGAAGTCGTGACAGGGGGCGGAGGAGCGGAAGTCGAGCTAGGAGGGGGCGGGGGAGCGTAAGTCGACTTATGAGGCGGCGGAGAAGCGTAAGTCGACTCATGAGGCGGTGGAGCATAGGTAGACTCATGGGGCGGCGGAGCATAAGTCGACTTATGAGGTGGTGGAGAAGCGTAAGTCGACTCATGAGGCGGTGGAGCATAGGTCGACTCATGGGGCGGCGGAGCATAGGTCGACTCATGAGGCGGTGGAGCATAGGTCGACTCATGGGGCGGCGGAGCATAGGTCGACTCATGGGGCGGCGGAGCATAGGTCGACTCATGGGGCGGCGGAGCATAGGTGGTCGTCTCATGAGGCGGCGGAGCATAGGTCGACTCATGAGGTGGCGGAGCATAGGTCGACTCATGAGGCGGCGGAGCATAGGTCTCCTTAGGAGGCTGAGGAGCATAAGTCTCCTTAGGAGGTTCAGGAGCATAAGTCTCCTTATGTGGTGGAGGAGCATCATACACGCCTGGTGCACCCTCATCACCGCGCTTAACGACACCAGCAAAAGCTGGGCCGGCGAGCATCAAAAGAGTGATGCCTGCGTTGACCATTCTGACGAAACAAGAATGGATTGGAAGTGGAACGAGTGTATGAGTGTAAATAAAAGTAGGCTATCCCAGTGAGAGACTGATGGCTTTAGAAGAAGAGTATGAACTCTCTGGGAAATGGAACATCTTATATAGTAGGCTATGGGCGAGTTGACTCTTCAGAAGCCCTATTCCATGTGGATAACATCAAGAGAGCCATGATGAGAAGGGGAGAATTTTTCTATCGCAAACGGCTTATTCAAGACAAGTATGCCACTTTGACAGGAGATAGCGTAGCACTGGTGGTTGTTTGTGAGTCTGTTCGAGATATAGAGCGTGGGTCTATTCAGCCAACAGACAAGCAAGATGTTCTCGGCTATGCCACTGACGAAGACATTTTGATATGAAACTGGCCGGCCCTGGAAAGACTGTAGCAATTGAAATCGACTCCACCCTTAGTCAGGTTCGCATTCGCATTGAGAAAATTTCTTAGTTGTCCACTTGTCGTCACATCTGACTGTCCGGAATAGGAAATTATCTTCCCACTTGCATTAATAAGCGGACGGAATAGGGCGGTTAGGAGTTTTCAGGGCAAGGCTACTATCTTTTAATAACAACCGACAGGATTCACCCAATGGGCAATGGTAAATAAAATCTCCCTTTTTTTCGGTACCATTCAAGTACCCGGCAACAAGGCTCTTCCACGATAAGTTCGATTTCAAATACTCGGGATGAGTTCTATCAAGATTCAGCGACCGAATGCAATATCTGTGTCATTTATCTGTGTATTTCAACTCCGGGCCATCCAAAGGTGGATATAACGCCAGGGCACGTCTTTAATGTAACCATAACAAAATCTTCACAAAATTAGCTAACCGAGGGCACTCAATGTGATGCGTTTGTAATGAACAATAAATATAGTTTGTGTAACTACGAGTAAAAGGCCAAATGCGGATTGTCTGCAAATAGCAAAGCTCCGTGGACGCCGGCCACGGTGAAGAGCATAACTCGCTGCCCAATGGATCATACATAAGCGCCTGGAAACTCTAGTTTTAATAATTTCATAAGTTTAACAGTTTTAATCTTGTCATTAATTGACAATACTATACGACCGAAGTGAAAATTTGTATTTAAAGTTTAGGTCGCTAAGACAGTAGCGAGAAGGCTGACGGTGCTAGAACTCATAAGAGGAAGAAGTAACTGTTAAATAGACGGAAACAGATAATTCCTGCCTTTGTGAGTCGTGACCTCATCAGTTGCTAATTAATTGGTTGCCCTGGACCAGAAAAGCTTTCGTTTTGAGGTGCTGGTATTTGGAAGCTTAGCGAGAGGCAATACGACTCAAAACGCCTTGTTGCTGGAATGTGGAACTAACGTCACATTTAAAGGACCGACAGTAGTACAAGGCACTTCCTCCCACACTATCAGAGCACGCAATAAGATCTGCAATTCTGCATGTAGAAGGTTGTGGAATGCTGACATAAACGGGGTCATATTGCAAAGACTAGTCCAAAGTCGGACCAGAAAATGCCACGAATTGTCTAGTACTTGGGGCATGTCAGATCTTCGGTGCTGAGTGGTGCATAATACGTAGGCTGACTGTTATACAAGTGGAGCTTGAAGTGAGATCTATCATATTTCCGTTTTCGGCCAGTGAACGTTGAACTGCGTTGCGAACAAAATTCCCAACTCACTGAGATTCCCCAACGGAAGCAAATGCTGTGACCAGATTCATTGTAGTATTGCCAGTTACTGTATATACATGATGACAAAACTTGATTATCATCATTCATTTGCCAAAACAGGGTGTGAAGATGTGTACTGCTGTTTTCGGAAAATGTTACACGTGACATGCCGTTAGGGAAGTAATTTAGGGCTTAGGGCTGTATCGCGGGTCGTGACGCGTACGCGTCTTCCCGCGTTAATGGATAGCATCAAGTTGAGCCGGAGCAATTGACGGTCGAAGGAAACTCTCCCCGCTTAACCACCATGCCTCATTCGGTATCTTCAAATGATTCTGCGCCTCATAATAATGATGCGGAAGTTCTCCCAGATGCTCCATCAGCACCCGACAACGAAGACGTGACCGAGGAGCAAAAAGGCCAAAACAACCAGAATGCCGAGGGCAACGTGAAACTCGAAGATTTATTTGCCGACGACGATGACGATGACGAAGAATTCCCTGCTTCGAGTGCGCCGGACATCAAGATGACAAGCTCTCCGCCACCCATTCCAGCAGCGTACGAACCCCCCCCTACGACATGCAACAAGGGTAGTGTCGTTGACTTGTTTTCTAACTTCCCAAAAGTGCGCCTAAAAGGCCCTCCGGAATAGATTCAGAGACCATGCTTGCCTTCTATCAGCGCTTGTTTCCGTTTCGACCTATGTTTCAATGGCTAAATCATGGAATCGTACCTTCCCCCGATATGATCAATCGAGAATTCGCCGTCTTCCTACAAAACGAAGCGGTTCTTCGGTATCAGTCTTACGCAACCGCAGACCTGTACGTTTTTTGTTGTTCGAACTCGCTGAACTTGGGTGCTAATGGCAGGTTCTTAGCTTCCGAAAAGAAGTTCTACGACTAAATCCTACCCGTTTTGAGATTGGGCCCGTGTACACCACGAATCCACGCGATCGTAAAAGCCGCCCTGGAATACAAATGAAACCCATTGCAAAGGAACTCGTGTTCGATATTGATATGACTGATTACGATGACGTACGTACATGTTGCTCAAAGGCGCAGATTTGTCACAAGTGCTGGGCATTCATCACCATGGCAATTAAAGTCGTCGATACTGCGCTGCGAGAGGACTTTGGCTTTGAACATATTTTATGGGTATACTCTGGTCGTCGTGGTGCCCATGCCTGGGTAGGCGATCTCAAAGCTCGTCAACTTCCTGACGATAGACGCAAGGCAATTGCGGGTTATTTGGAAATAGTCAAGGGCAACGACAAAAGCGGAAAGCGTGTCAACCTGAAAAGGCCGCTCCACCCGCATATCTCCCGGAGTGTCAAAATACTAGAACCTCACTTCAATCAAACGACGCTTATTGACCAGGACGTCTTCGTTGGAGAGCAGCAAGCAGAGCGTTTGCTATCCTTGATTCCTGACAAGAAGCTATCTGACGCACTACGAAGAAAATGGGACTCGATGCCGGAACGTTCTAGTGCAAATAAATGGAATGATATTGTGACGTTGGCTAAAACGGTTCCTGGACTGGATACTAAAGCTCTTACGGACGCACGATACGACATTGTCCTTGAATACACATACCCACGATTGGATGCCGAAGTCAGTAAGAAGATGATTCACTTGCTGAAAAGTCCGTTTGTCGTTCACCCTGGTACGGGGCGTATATGTGTCCCCATTGATGGACGCGCGATTGAAGAATTCGACCCCCTCTCCGTTCCGACGGTGACTGAACTGCTCAATGAGATTGATGAATATGACGCCAATCACCCAGGAGGACAATCTCAAGAATCGGAAATCCCCACAGAAGGAAGTGTTCCGGACCGGAAGATGCAAGACTATGAGAAAACGCGACTGAGGCCATATATTGACTACTTCCGATCGTTTGTCGCCAACCTTATGAAAGATGAACGATCAGGCAAGCGAGAACGTGGCGAAGAGCCGACTAAAGCTACGACAACGAATGATGCCATGGAATTTTGATGCAGGGATGAGTCCATATGCTGTGCTACAACCGATGTTTACTATTTTTATAATTGTTAGTTTAGTCATTGCGTGACTTGATCATGGTTCTATGGACGGGCGTTGGGGCTGGTCTAGATTATTTTTCCGTAGTTTCTACTGTTTTGGAATGGCTACGTGAAATGATTGTGACAGTCTTTTGGATAGATCATATTTTCTCCTTATAAACTCACTTTCAATCAACTTACTTATACTCAGTAAGGTCGATAAGCATTTTTCATCTAGACCATGGCTGAGCAAAATGAAAAATTCCAAGCGTAAAATGGAGAACTTGAGCAAAAGGGAAAAAAAAAAGAAAAAAAAAAAAAAGAGAAAAGTCAGCTTGCATCTGCAAGTCGCACAAACGTCAGCCGTGGCTGGCGGGTGAATTTCTCGATGCCATCATCCGAAATCAGCTCCCCGGGCAGTGGCAGGAATTCGAAATGCCAAACCAAAAGAACCAAAAGCACCCGCATATTCAACTGGCCCAGTCTCTTTCCAAAGCAGCTTCGGGGCCCCAGTGAAAACAGCATTTGCGGGGCTGCTGAATGATTTACTGATTCGTTCCCGTTTTGGTCTGTTACCAGCCAGCGTTCTGGACGGAATAGATTCATGTCCTTTAATTCCCATTGTTCACTGCCATCCCTGAGCGAAGCGCAACTTTCGCTTCGCTTCTTTTCATCGATGTCAAATCCCGGTGAAGTAAATCCAGGGCCATTAATGGACAAAAACACGTCTGTTCCTTTCGGAATGACATGACCTAGGACCACGACGTCCTCAGTGGCAGTGCGGACATGCGAGGGGATAGTTACAGCCATTCGAAATGTTTCTTCCAGGAACGCCTCAAGATATGGAATTCGTGCTTTAGTTATTTCTCGGACTGTCGGCTTACGAGCCTTCTCGCTAGCTGTAGAAAAAGAATCACGCAAGGACATTCTGAGTCGAGACTGAGCATCCTGGTTTTCCGAAAGATATTTGATCGCCCACATCAAGGTGGAACCGGTAGTGTCAACCCCTCCGGTAACAAATCCATATAGCTACGTACATTCGTCAGTACGATCTTGAATGGAAGAAACAGAAATAGGGCTATACCTCGTCAAAGATGGTCCTACTTTGGCAATCCGGGACACGTTTCTCCTTCTCGGCCAATTTTATTTCCCGACGAACGATGTCATCCAACACACATGTTGATGTTTGCTCAGCACCTTTGCCACTAAACCGTCTCAATGCCCAGGTTAATTGTTGAGAAATCATAGCTTCTTTCAATGCTTTTGAGCGACGCATGCTTGGTAACTTTCTCAGGCACCAGTGATGTAGCCTAGGCATGGGAGATTCCGTACATACGACCATGCTCTGTGTGAGGGTAATAAAAGCATCAATTAGAGGCGGGCGCTGGGTACGTGGGAACTCAACTGGGGTGATAGTGGTTGGGTCTGTCTCAGAAAGACTCGGGGCGCCTCGGAGGAACGCAAGTTGGGCGGAAATGGCACCATGTGAACGAGAAAGTCCAAATGTCGAGACAGAAATGGTGTCCAGCAAGGTCTCAATTATATCATCCCTCAGATCGAACGGTCTACCCTGGGCAAGCTCAGATTTCACTTTCCAAAATTCTATCAACATCTCTGTTGCTGAGTAGACTTGAGGTGCCAGTATCTGGAGAGTAAGAGTCAGCAAAAACAGGGGCTCAAATTTCAACTGCTAGAAAAGAAGACCATACATCGTTCACGAATTGAGGAGACATCATTCCCTGTATAAGCTTCCTATTGGCTGGAAACCTCTCATCTGTCGAGCTCATTGTGATGTGATGGTTTGGCATGACTCCATGGAAAATGTCGCTAAAATAAGGGGACCGGTCGAACTCCTTTGTCCGCCGCGTTAAGATGTCCTGTGCTTCCTTGTAGTCTGTAATAATGACCCATGGTTTGGATAGTGGTTTGATGAATAATTGAATAATAGGCGACTTCAATTTGATATTCTGGAAGCACATCCAAGGAAACACCTCCTTTGTGCTTGATAAATGGCGAGTCAAAGCTGGGATATCGCCCAGGATTGTTTTTGTAGCCTCAAGATTATAAGGAATGCCTGGGATGGGCTTAGGCAGAGCTCGACGATACAGGATGAGCAACACCACCAACAGCAGCCAAGTGAGCAGAAGGATATCTGCCATCCCTGCCTGACTGCCCATTGTCAACGGAGTTTTAGCCACCTGACCAAAAAGAGACCAACCCTTGTTTCCAAGGATTTATTTAGGTCTAATATAGCTTGATTTGTGACTTGGATGGAGAGGCGTCGACAGAGAAGATGCGAGCGATGTTAATGGAGCCTCAGTCAAATCCCTTTGTTCCCTGCCCTGCCAACCACCACCGGCAGCTAGCAGTAATCTTACACATCGCAAATACAGGGAAAAGCCATTTTAGCGAAGTTGGAACGCTCCTACACAGCCCAGAACATATTATCTGCCGGAAACTTCTGGTTCCACCCAAGTGAGAGGCCAATTCGCCGGGTTGGTTGCCGGCAGGTCAAATGCAGTATGGACATGTAAGAGCTTTGCGATCAAAACTCTGGGTCGCGGACGGTTTGCAGCAAACTAGATACGTGCCTGTTGTAAGCGAGAGAATGGCGGACCTAGTGTTGGTTCGCTAAGCGAGGCTGTTTTGCGGTTGCATCCCGTCTTCCAAGTTAAACGAACTGGTGTGCGTCGTTGATTGGCAGGAAGTGCTGATCAATACGCGACCTGCCCCAGCGACGATAGGACCAGCGAAACAGCGTTGGCCGAGGCATAGTCGATCTAGGAACAGTATCCGTAAGGATTAGTACGTAGTACGTATTCGAGAAGATCGCTAGAATGCTGTGGAGAACAAGTTGGACTAGTCGAAGGCCAAGCCAGCAAGGTGCGGCACCTGACCACGTTTCACGTTTCTAATTAAAGGGCATCTAGTATAGAGTGCCTTGTCCTATATGTGAAAACCTCGTGCTTAACTATAGTAGTAAAAGTCTATATTTACATGGTTTGTCGACTTTCTTTTTTTCGGTTGCATTACATGCGAGGTACCTCGCTAATACTGCTGCTTATCGTTGGTCAAACAAAACGTATCCTCATTTCCATTTACAGTCACGCTCCATGCAGGCTAAATGCAGAATGCCTTCTGGCAAATTTAAACTAAGAAGAACAAAGAGAGCCTGCGACAGACACGACTATCTAAGACCGGGAATTGGTGTTGCATGATAGGAGATGGATAGACCTAGACATGGTCATTGAGCATGACCAGTCTGGTTTTCTTTGTGCCCTCTTTTTCCGCCTCTTTGGTCGTATAAGTAATAACAGCATGTGTCTGGTCATCTGCAACATGCATGAATGCATATTGTACACGCGAGTCGGTCGAAATAGAGGCCATGCTATAGGAGGTAGGTGCCGCTCCTTCTATAGACAGCCTCTGTGCCTCTTCCTCGGCCTCGATAGCAACCAGCTGCCGTGCCATAATAGCTACCAGATTGGAGTCCCAGAGTCCTTCTCGGTGCGGCCACGATTCGAGCAGATTCAAGGCTCGTTGACGCATGGGGCCGCATGGGCACTTGCTACAGACATAAAATAGCGATGGAATAATCCCTGTGTCCAGGGACAACGATGGGAGTGACTTCCAATCAGAACCGGATTCAGCCTTGACACTGTTCATGACTTTTTCGGATAAGACAAGGAGATCTTCACACGCATTGACATGTGCATCGCTATTCAAGATCTCCTCCTCATCCAGGTACGTATCCAGCAACACGGACAAAGACAGATAGTGCAGACATATCAAATCAAAGGCTCGCTGTTCTCGCGGCCCGCCCGGCCGTAGCAACAACCTTTTGGATTTATTCAAACGCTGTGAATACTTTGCAAGTTCGTCCTTTAATTCGATTTGATGCTCGCCTAGACGTTCAACGAGAATTTCCAGGGGTGAACCTTTCGACATCAGCGATGCGACATAGCGGACAAACCGAAAGATGCGATTAGAGACGTAATCAAATTCTCTTCGTGCCTCTTCAAGATTGCGAAAATTGGGAAGACTGTCTCCGGTAAACGTTTCGGAGACAGAGGTGGGATCAAAATAGTGCTCTTTCACGCCGAAAAACACTGCTTGAACATCTAAACGCGACATGGCTTCGGAAAGAGACCCATCAGCATGTTGATCGTCGTCATGGTTCCAGCCGGGGTCTCGAATGATTGAGAGACCCTTCTCGAGATGCAACAGAGCCGGGTCGTACCGGCCACGAAGTAACTCAAACACGACGAACAAAAGACAGCACGTCAAAACAACATCTCGTAGATTTGGATCGTGAACGTATCGACGCCTGCTCAAGGCGGACAGGGCCTGTCCATACTGCTCCATCGCAAACCGGTGGCGATTATTATTCAGATCCTCTCGCGGAAGTGGTGTGCCATGTACTTCTAAATCTTCATGCATTGTGCTCAATGCTACTACCGCATGGCTGACCGCCGGCTCGGCAAAGCACATGGGAAGGACGAGTTTGTTCCAGAGACAGGAATCAAAGAATCCGGCCATTTTTGGTACAGTGGACGCTTGGAAGAAGGCGAACGCCCTCCATTCATCCAAACTACTCCCTAGTTGAGGCTTTGAAACGATGTTCGAGTATGGCGATGGGAGCTTGACACAGATTTGGCTGTCTCTGCCATGAGCTGTGAGTTTGGCACGGTTTGCATCGTAGCCGTCGCACTTCCAACCCGCAGATGTGCAATTATTGCAGGCCACTGGTGTTTCGTCGCATTTCACATGTCGAGCTCTACGCGCATGTCAGTAGATAGACCAAAGAGCAAGGCAGCCAGTTCAGCTATCACGGACCTACAAGTGCGGCAGCCGGTGCGAGAGCGCCGAGTGAACTTCTTTTGTCGTGGTTTCTCTGCCATTTTTGGTATTAATCGAGGCCAGGCAGCAGTATAATCCAACTCTTAGACTGTCAATTCATCAGTCTATTCACTACGGGCAGTTAGTAAGGGCGGTCAATCAAAAGCAATCGGTCAGCCTTGTCCAGTCTGTATGGGGCTTCCTCGGCTACAGAAGGTCAGTGGATCCAGAACACATTCAGGACATAGTGATGAGATTACTGCCTTGCGGCGGTGTACTCCATATTAATAGCCCGAGCATATAATAGTGGTTTTTGCTGGTGCCTTGGGGTTGACCAACAAAATCGAAGCTGACTAAGACGCTTGATGACATGTGTGACGTACAGTACGTACCATGAAAAATGTTTCCGCACCCCTTCCCGCGCACTAGGAACGGGAAGGGGTGCGGAAACACTTTTCATCCCACTGTACATGTGATTAAACTGCCATCGGAAGGGGCCACGGGGGCCGATTCTGCCAAGGCCGCCCCGCCCCGCCCTCTTGGGCAAGCGAGGAGTTTTTAATCTGATAAGATTGATAATTTCTCCCGTGTGTATATGGGTATATACACATTACCCCGCCCACCGCCACCCCGACGCGCGATGCACCTCCATACGCAGCTGCCGCTCGCAGGTTTTTTGCTGCTCCAGGCTGTCTGCGCTGCCAATATTATTCCCCGAAATGAGAGATGTGTCACGGCTGTGTACACTGCCCTCAACTATGTCTCCTTTACCGGGGAGCCCGCGGTTGGGACATGGAAGATTCGATGTCGCAATCCCCTGGTCGTTACCTCCATCTACGCAGCAGCCGAGGAATATTGTGAAAATGGCGAACAGACAGCCGGGCTTGCCCAGTTGAATTCTTACTGTCAAACGCTCGCCCATACGGAACTTCTCACGCGAAACAACGTGGCTGAAAATTTAACGGACGAGAATGTGCGGAGGATGAGAGTTGTGGAGTTCGGGGAGCTCTCTCGTGCGGAGAAAATTGACTATCCTGTTCTAGTTTCTCCTGCGTACTATGGGCGAACATTTGATACAATTGTAAGAAGCAATCATTTTTTTAACAGGAAGGCGGCGGAAGAACAACAGAAACACATACTTACCACGCTTCTAGGATACATGGCAACTCGAAATATGGGCCCATCATGCCTATGGGTGGGTGTATTTATCGCGGCAGATACAATCACAAAAACTAACCATCGCTCGTGTCTAGATACTTGGGCTATCTCTATTGGGGCTGCGTTCTGCTAGCCGGGATCACATACCGGCTATTCCATCATGCCAATATATCCCGTCGAGGAGCTACAAATACATATTCGTCAATAGTATTCAAATTCCTCTGCATATCGTATCAGTGGACACAAAAACATCTGATCGTTGCATTCCCATTCACCTCGCCCAATCGAAGAGTGCTTTGGTTCGAACTGCCGACACGAATTGAGGCACTTGTTATTGCTGGGTTTTGGCTCCTCTCGATAACTTTAACATGTATTACATACCCGCTTTTTGAAGACAACATCTAGTAAGTATACTATTTATCCCAGGAGACAAAATCTGACTTGCTCCACAGCTGGCCAAGTACTTCGGCACAACTACTTCGGTATGTAGCAGACAGAACAGGCATCATGTCCTTTGCAAATATACCTTTGCTTTGGCTATTTGCAGGAAGAAACAATATCTTTATGTGGGCCACGGGTTGGAGTTTCGCCACGTTCAACATCTTCCATCGACATGTTGCTTGGATCGCTACTGCCCAAGCAGTCATCCATACAGCTGTATATTTAGTTTTGTTTTATCAAGGTAAGATCTATTTCCGTGGACCTTGCTATTTAATATACTAATTAATGGCAGCATCGTCAGGAAAACTTTGGAAACAACTGAACAAAAGTTATATAATCTGGGGTACCGTGGTAAGTTATGCGATTGCTATGCGATTTCCCATCTCTAAGCGGGACACTGGTATTGACTAGAGGGTAGGCTACGGTTGCAATGGTGGCCATCCTTCCATTAGCTGTGAACCGGATTCGAAAGCAGTCGTATGAATTTTTCCTGCTTGTTCATATAGCATTCTCTCTAGCCACAATAGTTGGTTGTTTCTAGTGAGCATTTGCTTCAAAAAATAACCCCCCCTTCAGATGTAACATGCGGAAGCTAATTTACAAAATAGCCACATTGTGATTTTTAGAGAAGATAACTACGCGTACTACCTGTGGCCAGCCGTTATAATCTGGGTCTCTGACCGAGTTCTACGTCTGATTCGTGTGATATACTGCAATTTTTACGTCCAATTTTGCCGGGCAAAGCTCGAATATACCAACAGCGTCGCCATTTACGACGAAGCATCAAATGTGGTCAGATTGGAAGTCATTCCGGCTTCCTCAAACCACCAGCCGACCGCTTCCAGCTACTACTATTTGTATCAGCCTTTCCGCTTCCGGGGCTGGGAAAATCATCCTTTTACACTGGGCTCATGGACATATACGAATACGAAGGATGTTGATTTTGATTCGAGTCTCAAATCAACAGGGTTTATAGACGTTTCGCGAATACCTCTTCTCTCACCACCGGATCAAGAACGCGAGAATATTCCGTCCAAGAAATCGAGGACAATCAACCAAAAGCCAAAACTCATCTTTTGGATCCGTCCGTACGACGGATGGACACGTTCGCTTCGAGACCAATGTCTCGCTTCAACCGATATGACTATCCGCCCTACCATATTTCTCGAGGGACCGTACGGGGAGCCATTCCCTACTGAAAACTACGATTCTGTTTTACTGATTGCGGGGGGCACGGGTATTGCTTGTGCAGTACCTTATATCAAAGAGCGAATCCGACAATCAGAAACCGCACACGACGACATAGAGTACCCCCGTAGAGACATTCATCTCGTGTGGGCCGCAAGAGAGATATCCTTTATAGTTGACGTTGTGACGCGAGAGTTGCAATCGGCAATAACATCACGAGAAGAATTCAGCGCGTCGTTCCACTCGACATCTGCGACAAGTAGCGATACTTTCAAGGTACCGTCTACAACGCACGATATAGATATTGACATCCAGCCAGGCAGGCCTGGTTTGCATCAAATTATTCTAGAACATGCACGAGAAACAGATTTTACCAGAAGGTCCACGGTGATTGTCGTTTCCGGCCCGACCAAGATGGCGGATGAAGCACGTGCTGCAGTGCAGGACGCAATGCACAGAGGTTACCAAGGTATAGTGTTTAGAGAGGAGTCTTTTAGCTGGTAAATAAAGTATATATGACATATGAGTTATAGATTTTAGTATAGAATATTGGATAGCAACATCTTCACCTGTTTAGCAAAACAGCCTGGTATGATTACTTATGACGAACAAAAAAAGCATAATGGCAGAGAAATAGATTTCCGTAATGAAAATTGCTGCGCATTGACTGTTGTCCCAAACGCTCATTATCAGTTAATACATAATCATCGAAGTAGGCATACAAGACGTTAATAAATACATGTGTCTAAAGCAGCAAAATTATTGTGCATCAAATAAAAAAAGTCGACACGGAAAAACAAATATATGATCACATTTCCCAATCCCACGTTGTAGAACATAAACAAATAGACCCAGCCATCAATGCAAAAATTCCGTATTCATGTTTTTCCTCTTCATTTTCACATATTTTCAGTTGGATTACTCCTCTTCATCTGTCAATGTCCGCAATATGCTGATACTGAGGATCATGACGAGCAAGCCTATCGTTACCACCACAAATAGGCCAAAGCCAAACCAGCCCAAAACCATGGCTGAGGTCCCGACACCGCTCTTCACGCTGCCGTTGCCGAGTGTTTGCACCATTGTACTTGCAGCAACAGACGCCGTATGTTGCCACAGTACTGAGACGAGCACGAATATCGCCGCGATACAAATTAACGACAAGGCGATTTGAGATACTGGCCGCGACGGAAACGGTTTGATTTCGCGCTCTGAACCGGTTTCGTCGGTCTCTTCGTGCCATCCGGGGAATGTGGCGAGTAAAATAAAACAGAAAAAGGCAAGTATGATAGCGACGATTCTGCAGTGTGTCAGCTCCCTGTCATTTTACCCTTCTTCTGTGGGAGGGATTTTGGGGTCACTTACATCAAATATGGGAAAACTACAGTATCCTTGAACATCGAAGCTAACCAAATCACGTTGAGAGGATCTTGGTCTAGTGTCACAACCTCGGCCAGCGCTGTGGCGTTGGCGTTGCAAATAAATGATCCCCCGTCAGGTTGAATGCAGATTCCGAAGAAGCCCACTCGGACTTCCATATGCGCGCCACCAACGATGTTGGCAATCGCCGTCGTCACACCAGGGTCGACCTGGGCAGGATCAAATGTGGGCGCATATTTTTCGTAATATATTGAAATAAGGAAGATCGAGGGCATTTGAGGAGATGAAGAGGAGCACCCCGCAAGGAGGAGAGCTAGTAATAGCATCGGTAAGTCATGCTGTAGCAAACGTTTTTCGGCTATACTTACAGAGTAGAATAATGGAGAGCGCGATTAGTATCATGAGAACATGGTGGTATCCCACCATCTGCACGAATCCTTTTTCACACGGTCAGTCTTTGCGATCAACTCCAGCATGCATTGGCGAACAAAACTTACTCGACCATGCTCCTGCGAAGTCCGGCATGATGGGCAATCACTTGTGAAAGCCTTCTTATATCCAGTCCCTTCGTAACACCTTCTGACCTCACTTCTCGGTTCCTCCGAGAAGGAGTCTCTCGTCGCACGCTGGGTCCGCGCAGTACGGAAGCCTTTTCTCACAATCAAATCCTGCTTCGAGTAGGAATGTCGGATCGATCAATGTACACGTGTGTCGATAAAGTTAACCGCAGCGCTTTCAGGAATGTGGATGTCTCGAGAAGAATGCTGGAGAAACTTCGCAACGACACGGCCTTGGCGATAAACGTAGGTCGTAAACGGACGTTTAAACGTTAAAGACTCACAGCGAGCTGTCCTGGATCGTAGTAGAAAACAGTTAGAGCACCAGTAACTTTTTGAGCGTATAATACGTTGCGACTTGGTATGAAGAGGAGGGAAATTGATGGAGAGGAGAAGTTGCAGGAGACAAGGAGAGACCGTAGCTTGATTGAGAGGCGACCCTTTGTTGCCTGCTGGGTAGACCACGTCACAAATCGACACTAATGAGTGAAAAGTTGTGCCTGATATCAAAGCACCATGGTCGCAGCGATAAAAAATCAGGTGGCCGGACAAATAGAGAATTCGAATACAATGTCTGGATAGTAATGTTCCGGTGGCTGGTGGAGGAGTCGAAGAGACGAGCAAGGTGGCTGGGCCAACGAGCATTGTTTACACTGCCCGTTGCTGGGAAACGGCTGCCGCACCGCCCGGCAGAATGCGGGACGCTGCCACGCCGCGCGAGCATATACCATTCCTATCCTGGTATAGCGAAATATCCACAGTGGGGCATGTGCCCACCACGGCCCACGGGTCCGTTTTAGATTTAGCGCTAGTATTATTGTGGTTAAATGTCGTATTTAGCGTTTCCAGGCCGACGGTCTAGGTCATCGATCTATGGATTTGCACTACGATCTGCTTCTACGGAGTACTGGTCTTTCGAATAAACAAAATACAACTTCATAACAACGTTCTCGTAACGCCTGCTGATCCAGTAGAAAACAATTCGAAATGCTCCAATGCGAATTTCAAAACCGCTTGTCACCGATGCATCCAATGCATAGTCAAAATCAAGGTAACTAATTCATGTGCACATGCGAATATCACACGCCTATAATATGTATCCATATATGATACCGGGATAGCCCTATTGGGGCACAAACGAAAATCGTCCAAGGTTCAGCGTTGGTCTCTCGTCTGGGTTTGAGCATTCATCCGTCTCCTCGTCGCTGCAAGGAACGATCTGGTCTTCGCTTCCACCAAAATTGTTCGCTTCTACTGCCGCCTCGCGCTGACGCTCCTGAGAGTGTCTTCCAAAATCCGACTCATATCCAGAATCTCGTGTAGTACTATCCAACATCTTTCGAACGGAGAAACGATCCATAGACTTGGACTTGGACAAGGCGCTTTGACCAAGCCTCTGCAGTGGAGTCAATCGTCGACGAAGTGAGTTACTGCGACCCAAGACCGGCTCCATCCCAGTCACCGAAGTGGCTGCTCGAGTCATAAGGTTGGGTGGTTGTGTCGTCTTATTCTTCTCGAATTTTTGCGTGGAGTTGGAGCTGTTGGGAGAACCCGAGAAGGCAAATTTAGAAAGCAACGACGAATTCTGGTTTTGCACATGGGCTTCGAGCACTTTGTTGAATAGTTCAGGTTCAGTGTCAATGCTGGCTTGTCTGTGAGATGGATCCACCCTTTCTTGGTCGTTCGTATTGTCATTTTCTTCTGAGCGACCACTCTCTGTTGTTTCAGTGCCAGGCTTCGCCGGTGAATGGGGTACAACAGTGGTCTCGACGTCCAGTGAACTACCGATGTCCCCATCTTTCTCAAATGTTTCCTGGGGCTGGCTGGAAATATCGGATGTTTCCGCAAGCTGGCACATGATGTCTTCAGCGACGTCATCCGAGAAGACGCCGAAAGCAGACTTGCGTGACTTCCTAGGGCGTGGAATATTTGGAACACTTTTATTTGACTGTCTAAAAAATCGACTTCGTGCTTCCCCTGGTGAAGAAAGTGTTTCCTCATCAGCATCAGAACAGAGTCGCTGGCGCTTCACAGCCGGTACAGTCGAAATCCTTGCTGCTCGAGCGAGAAAAGATTCCCTTCCGACAGCACCGATCCCTGGGCTTCCTTCAGAGCGCCTCAAAGACGCAGATGACATGGATCGCGTCAATCCCGAGCGAGCAGGCGCAGTACTGGGCTGCCACGAGGCATTGGCATGGCGCTCTAGAAGACGTTGTTGACTTGGAGACGGGGTAAGATCATTTGGATCAAGCTCAGCAAGTGGCACTCGCTTGGGGGTGAAGAAGGAGTTTATAGGCTTGTTAGGCTTCAAATCAGCGGATGAAGCCAAGGTCTGTCGCCGAATTAAATTTGGAACGGCCCTTGGTGCTGGGTATGGTTTAAGGTTGATCATGTCTTTGGTCATCGGATCCAAATCGCCCCGTGCAACACCAATAGCAATCTCTGGATCGACGTCCGCGCCGATATAGGGCATTTCATCCAGCTTGAGACCAGGTTCTGCGACGGTAAGTGTGACTAATTTTTGTAAGGTAGGACAGAATACCCGCTGGTAGAGAAAGGTATTCTCTGCCTGTTGGAATTTCTCTAAATACCCTGCCGGGATGCGAGAGTGGCCCTCAAACTGTAACACTTTCAGGACTTTCTCCACGTTCTTGTATTTCCGCACGTTGCGGTACGCAGTCTTGAGTCCCATCTTCGGAATGTTAGGAAGATAGTCGCACCCACTGAGAATACACATGCGCCGAAAATCGGCATCTGTCCATCCAATCAAGCTGATGTCACGACAGGCAGTAAACTCGCTGCGGTTAATCTCGATGCAATCACCATGTTGGTCGAGTTTAGACAGCAGTCGCTTCGCACCGAACACCAGCAAGTCGGAATCTTCAGATATTATCCCGTTTATAACGCCCTGTTTTTCAAGATACACTAGCTGTGCATCTGCCTCATAAGGTGCGACCACGTACTGGACCTTCATCCGCTTCAGTTCCTCGATGAGCTGCCGTGCCATGTATGGGGTGACGTCCACAGCCTTTTGGAACTCTTGTTGGGCCTCCGCTGTGCGGCCCTTGTTGTGCAATGCCAAAGCCAGTTTCTTGCTTTCTTCTCTTTTTTGAAGACGATCGGTTTCGGTGCCGGATTTGCTGGGCAAGTTGTCGCCATCGAATACAAGATAAGGCGTTACTCCAAAAAACAGTAGCATGCGAACACGATTCAATACGAAGTCAATATGCCTGCCAGTCATTAAATACTACACGCACATATACGGGACTTGGAGGAATCTGTGACTGACTTTGCGGTGGGTTTGTTTAATGCTAGGTCCATGGCACAAGCCACCGTCCCTCTATGAAGCCAGCCATAGGCGTCGACACCCAAGGTCTGGCCATCGAACTTCTTGAGATTGCATGGTTTCTGGATGGATTTGAGGAGGCCGTGAAGTCCTAGCCAGAATATCAGCGAGTTAAGCACAGTGATAGCTGTCTCCCATACCTTTGATACCCATTTCGGTGACCGGGTACAGATGAGGTCACCGAGAAGCACTTTGTTTACATGTACATCCGACAAGCCAGAGTTTGTATATCAAAAAAAAAAAAAAAAAACAAGAAGAATAAAAATTGTCAGAAAAGAAGGCAGAAATTCATGGGGACTACGGCAAAACTTAACAAGGGCACCAACGCAGCAATCGAGCACGGAGCTTGGGGAATGTGATGGCTCCCGAGGCGACCCTGCACGACGCGTTGGACGCGATCCATCAAGATCGCCGCGATCTCCACTTTTTCCATCGCTGCCCTCCTCACCGCCCGGGTTTATTCTGCCCCAAAAAAATTGAGTCTGGATGTCTAGAATAATTTTCCACAACAGCATCATCACAATAACAGAAACTCGGGTGTGGAATTTTCGACAGCACTTTTACGGTCGACTGTTGTGAAAGAGCCACACACAATGCCGATCAAAAACCTCAACAAAATCACGAAGAAGCTGTCCAAGAAGCGGGGCAAGCTTGATGCGCTCCATGAAGACAGTCGCAACGCCAAGTTACTACGCCGTGCCGGTGCTCGAGAAGATCGAATTGCGCGTGTCACGACATCTGCGATGATAGCGCGACAGAGCTTTTGTAAGTAACGGACATTCAGCCGAGAAAGGCAATCGGCTGACTGGGTGATGGCAGTGGATCGGGTCGGACACTTTCAAGAATGCTTGGAGGACGCTTCAGAACCGCTCATGGTCTCCGATGACGATATCACGCAATTTATCCAAAAGTAACGTACCCTTCTTTATGGGCAACGGTAGAGAATTCCTCTTGCTAATAATTGCCACGCAGATGGATCCATCGAGGCGACGAGGAGGTCAAACAGCTGCAAGGCGAACGAAGAAAGGGCCGGCCGCCAAGCAAGAGAGAGGAGAATCTTCAACAGCGCTTCACAGTCGAGGAGAAGGAGTATCGATCGGGCTTCTGGATGCCGGATATCACGCAGGACGATGTGCGCCTGCAATTGAAGCTGTGGAACGGTGAATGGTCGAGTCTCAGCTCGATGAAGTTCATCAGGTTTTCCGAGGGCGGCTCGAAACAAGGATCGGCGTTTCCTCCCAAGGGCTTATCATGACTGTAATGACTGCAGACACGACTGTTCACGACCCATGCTGCCTGTAAATAGCGTTAATAGCTCCCTGTATCGGGGCAATTGAATTGTATGCTCCAACTCCGTACACAATAAGATTAATATTAAGAGTGGGTCCTTATACAGCCCCTGATTGGTGGAAAGGCTGACGACAACGGCTTAGCGCCACCCAAACTTTTTGCGCGAAAGCTCACATCATCGCTTGCCGCAGCGTTCGCAGCTTCCACTCCCTTTTTCCCATCCCAACTCATCTTCGGTTTTATCAACAGAGCTTCTACTCACATTCCAAAATGTTGTCGCTTCGTGCCTTTACCCGCTCTGCGCCTCGCGCGTTCACACGTTCGGTTTCCGTCGCCGCCCGACCTGCGTCTCGTCTTCCGACAGCTTTCTCGCGACCAACATCATTGCAGAGCTCCCTTACCAAATACCAACACTCAGCTTTCTCAACAGCCAGAGTACTGCGAGAACCTGCCGGTGAATGTGCGTAATCATTATTGATTACTTTTTTGGATGTTCTTATTGGCTAACTTTTTTTTTAAATAAATAGCCGACGTTGAACTTGCTGCCAAATTGGATGACGAACTTGGCCATGAGAAGGTCAACAACGCCGTGGATGCGCCTGCCGAAGCTGTCAAAGCTTTCCTTGAATTTGAGAGCAACCCTTGGAAGGTATATCAAAGGAAATTTCTACAAAGCAACTAAAGAAGGGGAAACGTTAGCTAACTTCTGTATGAACACAGGTCAAAGATGTTGCTGGAGAGCAAGAGGTTGTCTTGACCCGGAAATTTGGTAACGAAAGGTATGTTCGACTGTTCTAAACTCATGTATATTGCTTTGCTAATGATTGTTTCTCATGCAGCATTCGTGCTACATTCACCATCTCCGACCTTCAAAACTTGCAGGAGGAGGACTTTGATGACCTTGCCGAGGGCGAGTTTGATGAACACGCAGCTGCCAACCAGGCCCAGACTGGTCAGGCTGTTGGTGTTCACCCCGAAGATCAGCTTTCCCCTGCCGACCGTGGATATGATGAAACTTCTCAGGCCAGCTTCCCTGTGCGTGTCAGCATCACGATCGAGAAGCCGGGCAACGGTGCCTTGCTTATCCACACTGCCGCTCAAGACGGTGTTTTCGAAATCGAGGATGTTTACCATTTCGCCAAGGCTGATCTCGCTAATGCCGAGACCGCTGAGAAAGACTGGACTCGCCAGAGTCTATACGGCGGCCCTATCTATTCGAACTTGGATGAGGATCTGCAGGCTCTTTTCGAACGTTACTTGGAGGAACGTGGATTCGATGCTGAGTTGGCCAACTTCATCCCTGATTACATTACTGTTAAGGAACAGAAGGAATACGCTCGTTGGCTCGGCAGTAAGTATTCATCCCCTGGGTTTTGAGAGTATAGAGATTAACGCTTTGCGTCTAGATCTCAAGAACTTCGTTTCAGCTTAATTTTGAATACTTTTCATTTACAATTACAGAAAATTCACCACTCAATGCAATCATGTCATATCCTCCCAGGTTCGCGAACGCATTGAGATATGATATTGTATGCGCGCGCCGACGTGTATTTTGAGTGCATCCAAGAATTTACTATTGTTCACGCACATCAACTCATTGCCCATGTACTATAGAAATTAATTATCCAAGGCCTTTTTATACGTGTCTATATATTAATGAAACAATTTGCACCGCCACCAGTCAATTCATGATTTTGCTCTCCGGTCGTAGTCCTTATATATGTAATTGATGGAGCACGCTGTGGAGCTACTTTCTTGGCCATGTGCAGCTGACAGTTTTGAACCTGCATCATGCACATGGCTAGTATTTAGTCATAATCATGGAATACATTCAAAAATGTGTTTTTGAATGTATAGAGAATTAGTTTAATGTGCAGTGGAGGAGGATATTTTTTATGTTGTAGTCTACATAGTCAACTACATGTAGTGTTATATATTTTCAACGAGAATTTTCTAGTCACCATCATCAGTCGATTGATTCATAATAATGTCTACTTCAATGCTATTCACCTATATACACTAAATAACATATTCATTGTTTCAAATGTTATTCTATTCGAGGTTAAGTATCTACTGACATTGAAAATTTATAAAACAACAAGCAGAAATCAACGCAGAAAGCCTCTGTTACAATATGTCAAATGTCATTGGTTAGAGATATCCACTTTTCCGCTCAAGGAGTTTTGATCGAGTTTCAAAATGTTACCGAGGACATTACTTATTGCTAGTTTGCATTGGCATGGATAGGACTGTGTTTGACGACACTATCGCCCATTGCTGGATACGGAAGTAAAGTGAACATTGAAATGTACAACGGATAATACGTATCTACATTGATCTATATTGGACGAAATATAGTCAATATTTTATAATCTTGGGTATCAGAGAGTAAAGAGAGGGTAAAAAAGGCCATAAAAACATTTAAAACGATCAATGACTAGTCAGGCCTAGACCTGTTCCTAGCATACTGCACCCGGCGAGCGGTCACAGTAGAGTCATGGCGTTGAGACCCTTCTCGTCCTGTATGAGAACGGTAGTGTTTTGAAATCCTTCTCGTATCCACGCGCGGTGGACCTGAATCGGATCGCCGACTCGGATCAGAAGAATGGATCTCCGTGGCAGCAGAAGAATCTCGGCTTCGAGCTGTGTCATCGTACTGTACGTGACGATCCCAGTCATGAAGAGTATTGTAGGGACTTCGGAGCCACGACTGTAATTCGTGCAGAAATAGGCGCGCATTTCCCCGCCCAATGAACTCCTCTAATAGGTCTTCAGCATGACCTGCACTTCCCTTGATGTCCACAGTGCGCAGAATGGCGATAATATACTCGAGCAAGAATTCGGCGTTGTTCGCTCGTCTATTTGCAAGCCTCTGGCCACCAGATCTTCCGAGGCCGCTGGATGGTGCAGTGTCATTGTCATTGCTGGGATTCAGGAACTCAAAGACTTGCAGCTCCCGTCTTATCCACTTGCGAGCCCGCGAGACGAGGTTTTCATCGTTGTTAAACATCTCTGGTGTCAGCTCCCGATACTGCGAAAGCCTGTTTGAGCCGACGCGAAGTGAGAAGAGCTGGTGGTGATACACATGGCGGCGTCGCGGCAGCGCCTCATCGTCTGTTGTTGGTGGCCGATATTGCCGTCTGCGGGGCTGTCGCCTGTTATAAAACGGTCGAGGACGACTCGGTTCGAATGGGCGAGTTGCCGACGCAGTTTTTGATTCTTCGCTTTCCGGGGGGAGCACGTATAATTTCGGCTTGTCTGATCGAAGGTCGTATTTCACGGCTGTCACTTCGGTTTTACCTAAGGCACTGTCAGACGGATTCAAAGACTAGAATGCGAATGCGGAAAAAACATACATAGTGGACAACTGCGACGCTGCTGAAGCCAGCTTGCCAGGCATAAAAAGTCAAAATTGGCATGCTTGCAGGGGACCGCGATAGCAGCTTCAGTAATGGAGTCCAGGCATATGACGCAAGGGCCGGCAACACCATCCTCGTCCTCATGGGCTACCTCCTGGAGAGTCTTGCTGAGGATTTCTTGCTGTAAGCTGGCACCGTCAGGCATGGACAACAACAAGAAGACTGAATGACGCGCCGGGGTCACTGATTGTCCATAACGCGTTATGCGTGACCCAAAAAGCGGTGGATTGGATTGCTGTGGTCTGGGGCAGGTGCGGCGAACCGCCCGCCACCCGCGAGGCAAAGTCACGTTTTCGCGCGGCGGCTCTTGACCTTCCTTTGGTTTCCCTCCTCCGTGATTAGAGTCAACACGCCGGCCCTGCAGATGAGGACCTCGGAGACTCCTCGCAATGCTTTGCTGAGATCGGCCAAAAGTGTTGTAGGCGCTCTTCGCTCGTCTTGCCCTCCTCCACAGCAGATGGCGCCGCCGCAGTTCAATGGGTCTGCGTTTGGCGGCTCGCGACGGCCATCCGCGCACACGATAACTAGCCTGAAGCGATGGTCGGTGGCCGGCAAAGATATTCCTGGTATAAGCGCTTATAAGCCCTTCGTGTGTTAAATGCCTTTGTTCTGGTGCGCTAACCGACAAATTCTTAGATGTGTCGCAGATCAAGACGATCCACGTTTATGATTTCGATAACACATGTGAATACTGCCCATAATATTTTTACGAAGCGAATATGAGCTAAGACTGTACAGTGTTTCGAAGCCCTCTCCCTAATCCCCAAGTGTGGATTGGACCAACGATTGGCTTCCTCCAAACCTACGAAAGCTTTGCCGGGGGAGGATGGTGGCACGATCAGAACGTTTTATTAGCGACCGGAGAAGGTGCTGATGTGGAAGAAACCCGCGCTTGGGAAGGATGGTGGAACGACAAGGTAGTTGAGCTAGTGGAACTGAGTATGAAGCAAAAGGATGCTCTGACGGTTCTTCTTACCGGTCGTGGCGAAGCAAACTTTACCGATATTGTCAAACGGATTGTCGCTAGCAAGAAGCTTGAATTCGACTTGATCTGTTTGAAACCAGAAGTTGGGCCTAACGGCCAACAATTTCCCACGACACTTTCTTTCAAGCAATCTTTTTTCGAAGACTTAGTAGTCACTTACGCCCAGGCAGACGAAATCCGTGTTTATGAAGACCGCATTAAGCAGTATGTGCCCTGAGAACTCTTCTTTTGGACCGGCTAACTTCCTTTTGCAGTGTTAAAGGATTCCGTGAATATTTTGAAAAACTCAATCGCATATATCTTGAGACCCCAAATACCAGGAAACCTATTGTGGCAGAAGTCATACACATTGCTGAAGGCACTCGTTATCTGGACCCTGTCACCGAAGTGGCTGAGGTCCAAAGACTGATTAATGCTCACAACGAAAGATTCCGTGATCCTGTGCGAAATTTGACCAGGTCCCGATACGGACGCATGAAAATCCATCGCACTATCTTCTATACTGGCTATCTCGTTAACCGCACAGACTCATCCCGTTTAATATCGGAGTTGCTAAACTTTGAATTACCCCCTGGAGTCGCAGACAGCCGTGATATAAAGTACCTGGCTAACAGCATAATGATCCTTCCGCGGCTAGCGCCATCGTCTATTCTTGACAAGGTCGGCGGCGTTGGCAACAAAGTCAAATGGCAGGTCACTGGCATTGGTCATTGGGAGCACAAGCTATGGGCAGCACGAGTCCAGCCAATTCCCTCGAATGAACCTTACTACACTGAAAACCCAACACCTATGATCGTGCTTGGACACTATAAGGGGGTTCGCCCAATTGATTCTAGCCGAATTCAGAACTGGCAACCTGTCTCGCCTGAGAAAGCTCTTGTCATCGAGACTACCGTAGGCGAAAGAGCGATCTTACGAGTTGAAGAGGATGCCAAAGATGGAGAACTTGGGAGCCCATTTACAAACAAGAACAATAAAAGACGACATCCGCAGAGTCGTCAAGACGAAGACATTCTGGGCTATCCTAGGGATGGCCGTGGTAACAATCCTTTTCAACCACTTTCAGAGAATTCACCATACAACCGCTCTCATCCTGGCAGTACCCGAGGCCGTGGTCGAGGGGGTCGGGGTTCTGGTGCTGGCCGTGGAAGAGGAAACCTTTCACGCGGCGGAGGACGAGGCCGCGGGCGCGGTGCTACTAGCGGTGGTGGTCCAGGTGGTTATCGTTCTCTTGATGATCAGCAAACGGACAACGATAGTGGAAATGGCAACTACAATGGCTATGGAAATTCTGGCGGTGGTGTACCGCTTATGAACTACTGATTTTGAGAGTAAGGGCATCATATATGAGGAGTTTTTCATTTCTTTGGGTATTCTTTTACATGAGCATGTATTAGTAACTATCGCCATTGTTCGGCGTATGCCCTGGCAGGATATGGATCTGGCGTTGAAAATTCGAGGATAATGTATCATTATACTTCTCCCTCTCTCCCTCCCTCTCTAATGATATGATGGGGGAAATTTCTCCCCTAAGAATACAGATCGTATGGGAGGTAGCCAGGTGTCACATAAAGTTACGGAGAAATCACGATGCTTCTCTAGAACCTCCGAGTCGAAAAAACGTGTTTTGGAGGAAAGGCAGCTCAACTCACCAGTCAAAAAACACAATCACAATCTGAACAAAAATGAACTGGGAGATTTATTGCGAAAACGGCACGTACGGCAGTGACCAATCTTGATCTGCTAAATTCGGAGTACGGAGTATCTCGATCGAGATCTGCCTGGATGCTAATAGATCGTCGATATCGATGTTATTGTTTGGCTTTCGGAGCCGGATGGATCAGCGATTGCCGATCTCCGATGCAGCTAAATCGAGTCTATTTGACAGGCTAAACGGCTATCATTATGATCGCCCTTAGAATAAAATTAACACTTCTGCCCGTCACTCAATTCATTCCCTCGCTACTCCACTTATCACTCCGTGATCTTCAAGTAATGTGGATACACATAGACCGAGATTTGCCGTCGGTCTTGATATCAGGCTACGGAGTACCTGGAGAAAATAAACGGCTCATCAATTTGCTTTGGCGACATATTGAAGTCCGTTTCTTGCCAATGAAAGCAATGTACCGTTCTTGTCCGGAACCAGAAAGAACCGTGAGGCAACACGGAGAACGGAGTTACCTCTCTCTATTATGCGAATTTATTGGTGATTTTCAATCTACACATCCAAGCTTGTTTCTAGGACTCTGCTCATAGAGTAATTCGAAATGAATCAATCCGGGCACTTTCACAGAAGTGTCAACATACTCGGTGATCGACAACCCCCAGAAGCGGAATACAATGTCTGGACGTGGTGCTGCTGTAGGTGCCTGACCGAAAATATAAATAAAGGCTATCTTCCGGTCCATGTTCTCTTCTCCATCATCGGTATCGAAGTCATCAAGCGCTAGTAACGGAGCTGATTGAGCCTTTCTTTCCCTGATCAAACCATGTATGTGCATATACTTAAAGACATCCTCTTGACGATATTACTACATAAACTTCTTTTACATGTGCTAACTTTACGATTATCTCTAGATAATAATAATAATAATAACAGTCAACATGAAGTTCACATCTGCTGCCGCCGCCTTGGCCGTCGCCGAAGCTGCTCTCGCTATGCCCTTCTGGCCTCCTCCTCCTGTAGAGCCTGAGCCGCCAGTCCCAGAGTCTTCGGTCCCTGCAGTTGCTCGCCGACAGTTCCCTGGCTCTCCGTTCCCAGAACCGTCTGGGTTCCCTGCTCCTCCGTTCCCAGAACCGTCTGGGTTCCCTGCTCCTCCGTTCCCAGAACCGTCTGGGTTCCCTGCTCCTCCGTTCCCAGAGCCGCCATTCCCTGCAGTCACTCCTTCAGTTGCTCGCAGACAGTGGCCAGACCCATCTGGATTCCCTGTCCCTCCTTTCCCTGGCTCTCCGTTCCCAGAACCATCTGGGTTCCCTGCTCCTCCGTTCCCAGAGCCGCCATTCCCTGACACCACTCCTTCAGTTGCTCGCAGACAGTGGCCAGAGCCATCTGGATTCCCTGTCCCTCCATTCCCTGAGCCTTCTGGGTTCCCCGAGCCTCCGTTCCCCGAGCCTCCTGTGCCGACTCCTGTCGTTCGCCGTCAGGGCCCTCAGCCTCCATTCCCTGAGCCCCCTTTTGGCGGG
>CVMT01000004.1:1058367-1119027 GCA_000985935.1 Talaromyces islandicus | reverse complement strand
CCTGAGCCTCCTGTTGGCGGGCCTGAGCCTTCGTTTCCCGAGCCTCCTGTGCCAACGCCTACTTCTTCTGCCATTTCTACCCCTTCAGCTGGTTCTGGCCTTACCGGTTTGGTCGGTAACCTGTTGGGTGGTGGTGGTGGAGGTTTGCGCGCCTAAGCATCGCCCAGAATTTCTTAGCTTTCCTCGACGCTCACATCAACATACGCGAAAGACGTGAAATCCAAAAACGACGATGGGAACAAGACAACACTTATTTTTCCTACTATGATTTTCAACCTGATATAGTCTAGCCAATGTCCCGAGTTTCGGAAGAGGAGTAAAAGGGAAAGGAAGAAAAGAAGAAAAGAAGAAAAGAGGCACAAAATATAGAGCAACCCCCCCACTATTTCCATAACACGTTCGTTTCTCTTGTGTTTTGATTGAACATATCGATTTCAATCATTTTTTATCCAATCTACTTCTTGATCTTATACAGGCGCCGAACCAAACAAGATTGTATTTATCCAACAACTCGAATTCGTTCCACCATAGCTATCAATCTATTGACATGGTATGGTGGCAGATACGACTTATCCAAACAATGTAGATTTCTGTCTCATGTGTCCTGTTGAAATGTCTGATCTCTTTATAAAGCTACAATGTACCAGACCTATGCCCCGACTATTTAGATATCAAACAGCTTATACGCCATAATTAATTGATAGCTATATATTTTATTACTCTTCTATGCCTGTTTCATTAGCTGAATTCATTTCACTGTTGAATTAGTGCCCCTCCTCCCCCGGTATATATGTGATTCATCTTTGTGTCAATATAGTACTGGATTAATAAATCTAACGAAATTCTACATATGCGGTGAAATGCTTATTTTAGCACGAATTTTTACGTCTCAGATTCTTACATACTTTCAGTCCAACCCAAAAATCTCGCGTTTTTCAACAATTCACGTTATTACCCAACAACATGAAGTCGAATGCATATAAAAAGGAAGAGGAGACTATTCCAAAGGCTGTAGAATGCTATAAGCTTGGAAAATCAATCACAATTGGGTAGGGAAGCTAACATAAACCACAACCAAGTCATATCCCATGTCGTAAACTCTCAAAACGTATATCTGAACTGTTTATTCTCCTTATCAGTCAAGTCTTGAAATGCCACCACAGCAGCTACAGCCTCATCAACTAGGCCATACTTTCTATCCCGCATATTATTTAACCAACTGAGATAAAACCGCAGAACAATAATCAAAAGAGCCGCAAATGAAGTCATAGTAATAAATACAATAAATGCAGTAGGGTAATGCTGGCTTGTTTGTTCAGTTAGGATAGCTAGAGGAGCAATTCCATTCGAGCTGCAATAAGCCGCCCAGGTAAGACCTGCCGTGACAGCTTTCTTTGTATGGCCGGCGGTGTTGGCACTGATCAGAGCGAGGAGCATAACATAGGAGATCGGATACCAGCAGAGAAAATACATTCCCCATAATGGAACAGCTATATTGGACCAGCTAGATTTCCAGATCATTAACGAGCCCGTTATGACTAGGAGGCAGCCGATAATCGCGAGGTAACAACGAATATTTTTTATATATGTCGTCATGAGGCTAGACATTTGTAAATGGATGGCTTACTTTTAGTAGAATTAAGGATACTTACCCTGCAACGAGGAGGGTGACGAAAATAATTGCCCCTCCAGCGCCCAACCGCAACAGCGCTTGAAATGTGGAAAAACCAAAACTTTGCGTAATGACCGAGCTGAACCCCGCCACCGCTCCGTTTGTGAGATTGACAGAGAACACAATGAGCACCATGATCCAGGTTTTGGGGTCTGTGAATGCTTCCTTGACTTGGTATAACTTGAGCGTCTTGTTTTCCATACCAATCTGCTCTGTCCGCATCCGTTCAACCGCGATTGCCTTGAGATCCCGAGATAAGAAATTGCTGGAGATGGGGTTATCAGGGAGAATGAGCAAGACAATGACCCCCCAGGCAAATGTCGTCGTACCAAGTATCATGTATTGATACTGCCAAGGCGCAAGACGACCACCGATATGCCCAATTCCGTAGGTGAGTAGCGTTCCCACTAACGCACCAAGACCGGTCGATGAATACCATATGGCGAACCGAAGAGGGTGTTCTTCTCGCTTATACCACATGGCAGTGATAAGCGAAAAAGCCGGAGAAATTAATGCTTCGGTAAAACCAAGAAAGAATCTAATAATTCAGACCATGTGATTGATTTAGAGCTGAATGAGTTACACACACCTTTGGACTAAGAACCCTTCGTATGACTTCACTGCCATTGTACAAATTGTTACCCCTCCCCATAGCATAATGGAGGGCCCCACAAATTTCCCTAAAGGGAGTTTCTGAGAGAGAACAACCCCAGGGAGTACTAATTGCTAGTTAATGAACAAGGTCAATTAAAAGTTGGCATACAAATTTCTTACCCCCTAGCAAATAACCCCAGAAGAAAATCATCGACACATAAGCATATTTTTGTAAACTGCTTGTTTCACCCTTACCATCGCTGGAGGGTACTATTTGATAAAGATGGAGATCCTGGATAATGCCAAACAAAGCGGCACCTGTAAGGCACGTTTTGTCCATATATTGGAGACCGAAAGAAATGGACAGGACGGGCATCAAGAGAGCGTCGGTACGGCGGCGATATTTTCTCTCTAAAGCAGGTGTCACGGTAACATCTCCCACAAAAGTAACTGCAATATCTTGCTCTCTACAGTTGCTAGCCTTGCGGTGTTCTTCGTTTTCGAGTTCCGCCTTTTCTCTGGTAGAAATTGCTGTGCCCCCCATGTTTGGTAAAAAGGTATTCCGGGAGATAAATGACAACGCAGTCTAACCTGCAGTTATAGCCATCTTCAAATATGAGACAATACGGGGCATCGCTCTCGGCTTATATGCTTTTGACCCCAGCAGGTTTCCCCCACAGTCGGATGTGCTCAGACGGGGTAAGAGACACTAAAGAGGTGAACCGAACTCCGATTCGTAATTACATTTGGAAACGCACTTTTCGTATCACCAATGTATGTTGAGTTTAGGTAGACGAGTCATAAACCCAATGTCGGATCGGTTGCTGCGGGTTAAGTACCTTAAATTAGGGTTGTTGCGGGAAGCGGGGCCGTGATGTTGGCTCAATCAAACGGTATAAGGCCAATCATCCGGCATCAACACCGGAAAAGTGCGATTGGCTGGGGATGGCGCGGGGAGAGAGTTGGATCGAGCGCAATGATGTGGACTTGTGGCCATGGCCTCTGTGGAATATCCTCTTGGCTGTGTCAACGGTGATCGGGAAGTAAATTGTTCAAATTTACTGGACCTAGCGAGGGCAGAGAATATGGAGAGTATCTGATTCTGCAGAGATTGCAGAAAGAGATGGCACACTGAGTAATAATTAATTGCTGTAATTGCATGTGCGCGAATCTGAACGTGATCCTAGAGTCATAATAATAATAACGCTGGGATCTGGGGTGAGCAGGGGAAAAAAAAAGGAAAAAAAAAAGGAAAAAAAAAAGGAAGAAAGGAAGAAAGAAAGAAAGAAAGAAAGAAAGAAAGAAAGAAAGAAAGAAAGAAAGAAAGAAAAAGAGTAGTGATAAATATAAAGAGAAAGGATTTATAAGGTTGAGTAAAGGTGAAAAATTAGGGTTGGAGAAGGATTATGGGGCTGCTTGCCCGGAGTCTCTCCTTCCATGCCGGGGTCCCGCACTGGTTCTGTCTCTCTTCGTAAACAAACACCGGCATCACCACCGATTGACAGGTTCTTTTCTTCGAGACTTAAATTGATCGCAAAGAAATATCTGTGATGTCCTCGGGCCTTTTCTTTTTCCGCCTCCGCAGAAGACAAGGAACATGAAATGCATGTTTGCTTGGGTGATGGTCCGCAGCAGAATGCCTGGCGACAAGGCCTTTGGGGAAAGGATTTGAGAGATGACTGGGGAGCCAATAAAACTAATTATATGGCTTGGCTCATTTATTAACTTATTTTCACATCCTGGAAGACTTTCTTCAACACCACCACATTCGACTGTTTGGTCCGTCGCCGACTGTCCGGCCATGCAGGCTATGATGATATCAATTGGAAATGATCCTAGTATGAATCTACTACTTCGATGGCCCGCGAATTTCGACATTTTCCTACCTAGAAATAGTCATTTGCCTTGGCCCTGCTGAAAGAGAGGGGTTAATGATGCACTGCAACACTGGTTGCCGGCATTCCGCGACTGTCAAGCAATGCTCGACTGATCCTTCCTTCTCTTATGCCCTGATTGGGAACGGACCTGCCATATTTGAAACGGAGATACTACAACTAGGATGAGAAATTAAATTAACATCCATACGGCCAGATTGACAAATCATGTGTTTCGCGATTAATATTCCGGTCTTGTCAGCATGAACAACCTGTCTCATGTACATGAAAATTTGCGACTATAAAGAATCGTGGGACCCTTCTTCAGCTACCGCCAGAGAGCTTTAGGAAAATGACAGCTTAACCCGTGGTCTAAACTTGGCGTCGATTTGTGACCATGAGATCAACAATTCTGTCTCTGTTGACCCTTTTCGGTCACCACTCCTTTGCGCGGCCTTCATCGCCGATTGCCACTGACTTGTCGTTGGCTGCGTCAGCAGGATTTCCCACCACGGACGGTCTGAAATTCAGTATTAATGGCACTACCAGTTACTATGCAGGAACGAATACCTATTGGCTCGCTTTCCTAAACAATAACAGTGATGTCGATCATGTACTCGATGACTTAGCATCCTCGGATCTGAAGATACTTCGAGTTTGGGGGTTCAATGATGTCAATACAATTCCGGCTTCTGGAACAGTTTGGTTCCAGCTTCATGCAAACGGCACGTCCACCATTAACACAGGAGCCGATGGTCTCCAGAAACTTGATTATGTTGTTAGTTCGGCCGAATCCCGAGGAGTAAAATTGATTATCAACTTCGTCAATAATTGGAACGACTATGGTGGAATGAATGCCTACGTCGTTGCTTATGGAGGCAACCAAACGGGCTGGTACACCAACAGTCAAATTCAAACAGCCTATAAAAAATACATCAAGACCGTTGTGGACCGATACAGCTCGTCGTCAGCTATATTTGCGTGGGAGTTGGCCAATGAGCCCCGCTGCAATGGGTGTGATACATCTGTTATCACGGATTGGGTGAATACCACGAGTGCTTACATCAAATCCCTGGATTCTAACCACATGGTTACTATCGGCGATGGTAAGTATCCACCAGTGATCGTATAAGAGTCTTTATTTTGACGCTTTGTTGTTTCTATAGAGGGTTTCGGCCTTACAAACGGATCAGATGGTTCGTATCCTTACACGTTCGGGGAAGGGCTTGACTTTGTGAAAAACCTAAACATTCCTACCATTGATTTTGGCACTCTGCATTTATACCCTGATAGCTGTGTGTGACCAGAAATTTCCTTTGCAACGTTCTGCTTTGCTAATATTGACTAGGGGGGGAAGCTTTGAGCTGGGGTAGCAGTTGGGTTTCTACTCACGGGGCTGCCTGCGCAGCGGTAGGGAAGCCATGCATTTTGGAGGAATTTGGAACGGACACTGATCAGTGTGCAAACGAGGGTCCCTGGCAAGCTACTGCTCTCAATACCTCCGGTATCGCGGCGGATATGTTTTGGCAGTTTGGCGATACATTAAGCACCGGAGAGTCACCTGACGACGGGAACACTATATATTATGGGAGCGACGCCTACACATGCGTCGTCACCGACCATGTCAAGGCAATCGGCTAATGACTCGGGATATCGGAGACCAGCGACACGATTTTGCGGCAGCTGACAATTTTATACGACGCTCTGTTGGTTCGTAAGCACCGTGGATGTCACCTTGGCGTTCGGCTGTTGCCGAGGCGTGTTTCTGTGTATCCAAAAAGTAGAAGTACAATCATAACGTTTCTGAATGATGCAATGGTGCGAAAACACATGGGCTGTGTGTGTTCCTACAATAGTTAGAGTAGCCCGAACCAGCAGTCACAGTCACCAGCCATCCTAGGGCATGAATGGATGCATCACATGGAAGCCTTTCGTCGATGCGGGCACCAGTAGCAAGGTTCAACAATCACCCGAAATGCCGAGCTAGGGCAGGGCCGGTCACAAATGCGACACGTCTTACCACACCTCGACACACCGCCATGCCGGGATATTAGATGCACGCATCTGGGATTTTCTTTTTCCTTTGAGTTTCCCGGCAAGTCAGTCTACAGAGGGATGCACCTCGTTTGATTTGCATCCGCAGCTTGGCCGATGGTGCGCTGGATCTAACGAAGCGCGAAATTAACACTATTTGTTCCCTCACTGCAATTATGCACTATGGAAACCCTGTCATTCTCCACAGTTCGGCTTCCCAGGGATGGGAAATCATCAGATTAGGTTCACACCGGACGATCACCGAGCCCTAGAGGCACCCTTCTCCACACGATTGGGCCTTGCCGTGATCTGCTGATCCACTTCTGCCATTCTATCTTTTGCAGAACACTTGGCTGTCCTTGGCAGATCCTCGTTAGATCACAGGTGCCTTGCCTCAGTCCAGCACTCTTGGGAGTCCTCCGCGTGTGTCTGTGTCCGCCGCGAGGGGACTCTGTTTAATCTGCTGGTTGACGGGCTTGAGCAGCGCGGATCAGCTGAACGGAAATTTTAGATAGAAAAAGGCCAGCGCCGGCCATGTCGAGAGGATGCCTTGTCTTCTCATCTCGGGTCTCTGCTCCATTATTTTTGAGGGTCAACACCTGGGACAAGCAAAATTCTTGTTTGATAGATACAAATAAGTCATACACCCTATACCCCTGCAATGTTGCTGTCAACCTTTGCGACAGCGCTGGGAATGCTTCCCTTGGCATTTTCGGCGGCCATTCCCTCAACGTCGGCTGCTAGCAATTTTCCTGTAGCAAACCCAGGAAACCACAAGACCCGAGATCCCAATATTATTCATTACAATAATGAGTACTACCTGTTTCAGACGTCGGTGGGGATTCAGTATAGCAAGGCTTCAAGCCTCAGCGGGCCCTGGACATTGGTTGGCGAGGTCATGAACGGGAAACCCAGCGTCATCAACAAGGGTGATCGTAACGACCTCTGGGCACCAACTGTGGTCCAATACAACAATAAATTTTACTGCTTTTACTCTGTGTCATCACTTGGGTCTCGAGACAGCGCAATTGGTGTCGCCACATCTGACAGCCTTGCAGCAGGGTCATGGACAGACCACGGTGCTGTTATCAACACGGGAAGTGGCCAAAATTCAAATGCTTTCCCATTCAACGAGTCCAATGCAATCGATCCAAGCGTGATTGTTGAGCCGCTTGGTCTAGGCTCATTTTTGACCTTTGGCAGTTATTGGACCGATATCTGGCAAGTACCACTGTCAGCGGATCTGCTATCTGTCCAAAACCCGGAAAGCCCAGATGCGAGGCATCTCTCCTTGACCCCGCCAACTTCGCAAGACGCACCCAACAATAGGCCAGAAGAGGCGTCCTGGATTAGTTACAAGAATGGATATTACTATCTTTGGTATAGTAAAGGTCAATGCTGCGGGCTTGACCCAAACAACTTGCCTCCGGCGGGCTCTGAGTAAGAAAGAATCTTATGTTATTGGCTTTCTTGAAAAGGGGCAAGAGCTGACACCTGATAGATACTCTATACGCGTGGGACGCTCTTTGTCCGTCAGAGGCCCTTATGTGGACAAGAACAATGTCGACCTGTTGAACGACGGGGGACATCTGGTCTATGGCTCTAATAACAACGGCCAGGTTTATGCACCAGGGAGCAATGGTGTATTGAATAACAATCTGGGACCGGATATCTTATATTATCACTACTGTAAGTCCCTTCTCATTCCTTCCAACCGGCTGTTGAGTTCACGGTATTAATAATCTGCAGTCAACAAGAGTACAGGTGTAGCAACAGATGTAAGCATTTATCTTATGGCATGAGTTAAGCGAAGGCTAACTTGTAATAGGACGCCCTGTTGGGTTATAACTACCTGACCTACGAAGATGGGTGGCCGGTTGTTACGACGACGTCGGGGTGAGAGCGTCGCCATCTTCTCCGGGTTGTTTGCAAGCGAAGCTGAAGAGAACACATCAGGGTTGAAAACAGAATAAGATTGAATTATTCAAATGCTGCGGGTAAGCTTCACTCGCAGCATTTATTTTTGTTTATATGTGAGCCCCCCTCTTGTAAATACCCTGTGGACTGAGTCTGACTTGGCATGTGCAGTTTTGTCGAGCCTTTGGCTTCTCCAACAGACTTGACGTTGCATTTACCACCTTCCACCACATAGTTTTAGTCTTTGAGGATCCTCTTATTGGATATACTTGTCGCAGGAATTTCCGGTATTGAGCGAGTTGTCATGCTCGTCAATGCGTTGATTTGCCTGCTCTTTGATTCTTTGGCCACCAACCCTTACGTTATGGTTATACACTCGTTAGATACCGAGTTTACCTATAATTTAAAATTTGTAATATTTTCCCCAAAGTAATTTTCATGAACTTTGGATGATTGCGGTGTTTACTGGATATACACTTGGTGTTATTTGTTAAGGCGTACTAATATCGATAAACTAATGAATCCATGTATGTAATGAACACAAACAAACTGTAACGTTGACTCGAGGGAAAAAAAGCACTTTTTCCCAAGGGTTTAGCAAATAAGAACAATTGATGGACATTGAATAAATCAATCAGTAGCTAAATCAAAGCATCTCAAAAAAAAACAATATGACTGTCTATTTAGACTAAAGAAAACAATTAAAACAACAAGAGAGATACGAGAAAACATGCAACAGCAAATCAAGAAAAGGAGGTGCCATTTACAGCCATGTTGACGGATCGAGTAAACCCAGACTCATTTTGCAAGGCAGGCTTGCTTACAGAGTTGGCATCTGAAGCCAAATATCCAATGCGGCGCATGTAGTTGATACTGCTTCGTAGCGAGGCCCTGACTTCTTCCCTTTCATCCTTGTTCTGTTCCAAATGTCTGGGCAATTGGCGACCAAGATGGCCTCCAGTTGCCTCAAGGAAGTGCAGCACGGGCCACAGTCGATGCTGCTCACCTGTCGCATGTACTTTTTCTTTCATCTTCTCTAGCCATGTATCTGGATCCATAGGTTGCATTGGATATCCAAATTCCTCGCTTAGCATTCCCCATAGATCCCGTGTAGTGACACCGTGGCTAACAAGGGTTTCGACTGGAGGGATATCGTTTGTTAGGGCGGTTTCAATGACTGCTGATGCAACTTGTTGCGCACCAGCTAGCAGAATAGTTGCCTCTTGTTCTTCAGCATTGTATCCCTGAATATCGACAGCGGTGGCTACCACACGCCAGAAAAAGTCATCCGCATTCGAAACTCCCGATTCGGCGGTTCCGATGATCAAACCAGGCTTCACAATAGACGAGAAGGCAGTGGGGTACTTCTTGGAAAATCGCCTTACGATTTCATCAGCAACGAATTTTGTCTGAGCATAACCGGTTGCCATTGCCATCGATTCAACAATTTCTGACTCATCGATGTTCGCCTGGTCTTCCAAAGATATTTCACCACCAGAAACAAAGGTGAAGCGTGGGGGATGTGCGCTAGAAGATTGAACCAGAGAACGAAGTAGAGAAACAACACTGGAGACGTTGGTTTGTTTAAGGCTTTCATAGTCTGCTACCCAGTGAACAGCTGCGCCATTGTGGATGATGGCATCAATTCGCTGTGATGAATCCCCTTGCCCCTTGATTTGCTGCCACTCAACATCTCCAAGGCCGAGTTGGGGTTTGGAAAGATCGCCAACCCAGACATCCAAACGGCCCATGTGAACGTCTTGACGCCACCATTTCGCTAATGTTGCTGATGACACGATTCGTTCCATGGCATGTTTCTTATCGTTGGCACGAACAAGGACAACGACCGAACGGACAAGAGGACTCTCCAGTAAGTGTCGAAGGATTACACTCCCAAGGAAACCTGTAGCACCTGTAAGGAAGACTCTATATGGGTGACCGTTAAGTGGTGTGAGATCGAGTTCCTCAGTCTGAGAGCCAGCCTTGACTTCTCTTTCTAGCTCTTCCATGGCGGATTCCACTTCAGTAAGGACATTGACCTTCTTCGTGTCTTTGTGAAGATCGGCTTTTCCAACGATAGAAGCTACATCCTCTATAGTTGTAGAGCTCTTCATAAGAGCTTCTATAGGAATTCTAACGCCAAACTCTTGTTTTATGAATGACGCCAATGAAACCACGCTGATCGAGTTCATGCCGGCCTGGAGTAGTCCGATATTGCGGTTACGGATTGTCTCCGCGTATTCTTCATCACTTCGGGCAAGTAGATGCGTGACCTTTTGTGAGATTGCTCTGGCAATACTGTTTGATTCTTCGATTAGGCGAGCTGCATGGTTGGCTAGGCTTCCGCTTTGGGTGGCAACGACCTCGTGAGTCTTGTTGTCCATAGTCTCAAGCCACCTAGTGATCTTCGTGCGATCGATTTTCCCAGACGGAAGCAGAGGGAGGTCTTGGACACCAATAAAATGTGTAGGTACCATATAGGGCGGGAGACGTTGAGATAAACTGCTTCTTAGGCCTGGCAGGTTCTTATGAATGTCATCTAGGCTCGGGCCTTCGAGAGGTTGTAGATCGTCGGAATTTTCGTTTTCATTTTTGTTGTTCAATGAGCGTTGTTTCAAGGAGTAAATTGTGACAAGACTGTCCTTAAACTTGCCTGATCGAGGGAGAGCTACCGTTGCATGCTTAACTGCAGGATAAGCGCTTGTATGGTGTTCTATTTCACCAATCTCAATACGCAGTCCGCGTAGCTTGACCTGAGTATCTTTTCTTCCAACGAAGCGTATCGTACCGTCAGAATTGAAATAGACTAAATCCCCTGTCTTGTAAAAGCGACGATTTCCACCATATCCAGGTTGTGACAGGGACCATGTCGGGTTTTCGATAAATACAGCGGCCGTTTTCTCCGGTTCGTTTAGATATCCGCGAGAAAGAATAGAGCCTTCGACAAGCAATTCACCCACAGCACCAATAGGTAGCAGGCTATTATGGTCTTCAGAGGAAACCACCCAGCAGTTGCAGCCCATTTTAGAACCGATATTCGAGGCATCGGTTTTTTGTGTTATTTCCCTGTTGGCTGCCACTGCGATCGAGCATTCACTGGGCCCATATCCGTTAACGAGAAGAAGCTTGCCTGCCCAAGTTTCAATATCAATTCTAGATAATGATTCACCACCAAGAATGAGAGTTTTAAGGGAGGGAACACTTTCTTGAGAAATAGTGCGCGCTACCGATGGTGTTAAGAAGCTCCATGTGATGTGGAGGTCGTTAATTGTCTCAGCAACGGAGACCCCTTTGTGCCTTTCTCCTGGTAGACAGATACAAGATCCAAAGAGGAGCCCAGTAAGAGTCTCCAATATGCTGACATCAAATGTGTAAGGTGCTATCTGCAACACACGGCTCCTCGGTGAGAGATCGGTGCACTGACCATGGTGGAAAGCGCCGGTAAGGAAAGATGAATGCTCAATAACACAGCCTTTTGGTCTCCCGGTGCTTCCAGATGTAAAAATAACATAAAGAGTACTGCGAGGCGTTACATTGGTCATGGGGCTTGATGAATGATGAGGGCGTGAGCTGAAAAATGACGGCGAGATAATGATAGCAGGAATATTGAGTTTCCACACTTTCTTGAGTTTGGGACTTGTTATGACAAATCTCGCCTTAATAGACTCGGTGATATACTGAATTCTTTCCAATGGATGACTAGGGTCCAAGAAAACGAATGCTGCGCCGCTCTTCATGACTCCTAGCATAGACACAATGGCCCAAGCAGATTTATCGAAGAATAGAGGCACAACGTCATCTGCTCCAACTCCAGTATCGACCAGTAAATAAGACAATTGAGTTGAGAGATCATCAAGTTGTTTGTAATTAAGTTTTGCGTCTGGCGCGTCAATTGCAAGCGCGTCTGGCTGAGTCAAGACCCGTTCATGAATCATGTCATGAGCGCATCTATTCACGCGTTCATTATGTGATTGATTCCATTCTTGTAATTGTCGTTGGTCATTCTCGGCGAGTAAAGGCAGACTTCTCAAAGTATTCCCAGTGCTCTCTGTTTCCTGACATAGTACTGTTATGATATGGTCAAATTGGGCGAGTATATTGCTCATTTGAGCTGGTGACACAATATCTGGATCGTAGCCGGCCCTAACCATAATTTCCCCATCCAATATATCGCATTCGACAACAATAGCAAAGGCAGGAATGTCAAGATCAGTGACTGGAATTTGTTCCATATCAAGAGGATTCCTTGCGGTCTCTTGATGCGGTTGAATGACCAGAAGATTTTGAAATTTACACGCGGTTTGACACTGTAAGCTGAACTTGCCGATATTTTGAAGACCTGCGTGTTCATGTGGAATCATTTCAATTGATGTTTTCTGGACTTCTTTTAGGAGTGATTCGATGGGTTGCTGTTTGTCGAAGGTCACCCGGACTGGCACGGTCGTAATCAAAGGTGCGACAATATCGGTGACACCTGGAACAGGAGCATTGCGTCCGCTTTGAGTCATTCCAAAAACGACATCCTCAGAGCCTGTATACCGAGAAATGTTTAAAGCCCATGCCGTGCGTAAGATAGTGGGCAAGGTTATCCCAGTGTTCGATCTCTGTGGGATTTTTATTGACTGTGTCACAATTTCTGTAGCCTTTGGCCTATAACCGCGAGGAATAGATGGAAACGAGGGAGCTGTACTGGTAGAGAATGTCGATATCCAGAATTCTCTTGTGGTTGCTTCATCTAATCCCATCATCCATTTCATAAAGTTTTTAAAGGGAGGTGTCCGTGGGGATTGTTCCTGGTTGTACTTTTTGCTCAAGAGATCAAGCATCATTGTCAAAGACCAACCGTCGTAAATAGAGTGATGAGCGGTCCACACAAAGTAAGTGCAAGATTCCTCTGCCACTATGGAGTAGCGTGCTAATGGCTTTCCATATTCGAAAAGCACTTTGCGATCTTCCTGCAAATAGGTTTGCAAGTTATTTGCATAGTTCCATTGAATATTGTCTACCGTAGGTCGCATGACAACTTGGTGCATCCCCTGATCTTCATAGTCAACGAGGCGAGTGCGAAGAATATCCAAATCTTCCACTAGTTCATCCCATGCAGAGCGGAAACGATCGAGCTGTACTTGGGATGGAATCGAAAATACAGCTTGTAAAGTATAAAGACCCCGGTCTCTCATAGTGAGAGACATGAGTCCCTCTTGAAGTGGTGTGCAAGGATAAATGTCTTGAACTTGCTCCGAATCGATCTGCAATATTTTGGCATTGGACTCCACAATAGTATCGACATCGGACTCATGGAGTAGACTGAAGGGTTCTATGTCAATTTCGACCGAAAAGTACTGCTTTTGCTGAAATTTTGCCGCCAAAGCCATGTCTCTTAAAGTTGTATTTTGGAATATATCCATTACTGACAAGGAGAGGCCAGCCTTTCGAGCAGCGGCGACAAGTTGCATGGCTGCGACAGAGTCGCCGCCCACGCGGAAGAAGTTATCATCAATTCCGATGGCACTGCCGGAAATCTTTAAAACTTCGGTCCACAGTTGATGTAACTTCGTTTCTGCCGGTGTTCGAGGCGCCAGTTTTTCTCCTGATACGAAGGAATAGGATGATATTTCTTCCATTGAAAGTGCCTCTCCCCTTAGACGCAGGGCCTTTCGATCGATTTTCATGGATGTGTTTTTTGGAATCCATTTTACATTGACAAATAAAGATGGAATCATATAGACTGGCAATGAATCAGAAAGAGATGCTTCTAAAGTATTAATGATCTCTTTGAAGGTTTCTGTTGGTTTCTGTAGGAAATCACTTTCGCCGTTGGGTGTCGATTCGTTGACGATAGCCGTCGTTGATGTACTTTCGTTTTCCTCCTTGCCCAAACAAATGAAAGCCGCGAGAGTTTGTCGGCTGTTCTGACTCAAAGGTTTAATCATCTCCATAGCAACCTCGGAATTGGATGGAAGTCGAGCACGTAGTTGATACTCTACCTCTCCAATCTCGATTCTCTGTCCGTGGAACTTTACTTGAGTATCTTTGCGCCCCACGAACTCCATACTTCCATCTCCTCGTTGACGGACTAGATCTCCTGTTTTATAAACTCGGTTTTCTTCTTCATGAACATTATTATTGCCGCGGAGCCATAAAGGGCTATCGATGTATGCAGAATTGGTTTTCTCCCTGTCGTTGAGATATCCTCGGGCTAGGTTAGGACCTTGCACAACAAGCTCTCCAACACAACCGATTGGGACAAGTTTATTGTGATCATGAGGTTCAGTCACCCACAAATGGCAGTTAACACCACCGCCGATATTCCCGGGAGAGCTGTCGGCAAATAGTTGGTTATTGCTAGTCCAGATGGAACATTCAGCCGGACCGTAACTGTTTATTAGACACACTCGACCTGCCCAACAACTATGAAGGTCACGAGCTATAGCTTCTCCGCCAAGTGTCAACGTCTTCAAGGTTGGAACGTCATCTGGGTGGAGGAGAGAAGCGACGGAGGGCGTGAGGAAAGTCCAGTTGGCTTCCATGCGACTGATAGACCCCTCAATGTCATTCATGCGTTCCTCTTCGGTCGGAACACATACACAGCCTCCGTGAATTAAGGTAATATATGTTTCCGCGATGCTAACGTCAAATGTGTAGGCTGCATATTGGAATGTGCGTGTACTAGGACCAATTCCAACAACGGGAGCATTGGCTAAAAACATAGTACAGAGACCCTTGTGTTCGAGAACTATTCCTTTTGGAGTTCCAGTACTTCCGGAGGTGAAAACAACAAAGGCGGCATTTTCTGGACCGACATTGATTCTCTCGTGATGATAATCCATACTCTGGAGGGATTCAACAAATGAATAATTGACTGAAATTACTTTTTCGACCATCGCAGCAAGTCGAGAGGCATATTTTGGTGCAGATAAGATGATATTGGCCTTACAGTTTGTGACCACTCCTCGGATCCGATTATCTGGATGGGATGGGTCAAGTGGAACACAAGCACCTCCAGCTTTCAAGACGCTGAGCATCGAAATGATCGTCCACGGCGATTTCTGGAAACACACTGGCACCAGAATTTCAGGACCAACTCCAAGCTCTTTCAACATATATGAGAAACAGGTTGTTATATTGTCCAGCTCCTTGTAAGTGTAGTTCCCCTCAACAGAGCAAATTGCCATATGGTCAGGATATCTTGATGCGGCGCGCCGGAAAAGATCGTGTACGCAGTCGTAAACAGGGTGTAACTGCTTTGAATGCCCCATTTGCAGGTCGTTATACATCAAATCACTCGTAAAGTCAATCTGCTTCATAGCCGTCTGGTCTGGTAAGTTTGTCAAGTTGTTGATTGACTTAATAAATGCTTCCGCCACATATTTCGCTTGATGCACGGAAAGGACTGACGACCGGTAAGTAAATACTACCTGAATAGCGCTTTTTGAAGCAGAAACATTCACTGCTATGTCGTACTGCAAGAAGGTTAATCCATTATTGTTACTAGAAAAGGGCATAAGAGAATAACTAGGTGAGAGAGCACTAACCTCAGTTGAACCGTGTCCACCCACGTTTGTAAACTCAATGGCCGTCTGGCCCTTTGAATCTTCTCCAAAAGTTTCATTGACGAAGGAAAGTGACGTATTAAATAATGCTTTGCCGCTGAGACTAAGAGAATGGTATATCTCAGCCAATGAAGAATGCTGGTGGGATAAACTATTCAAGAAATTATCTTGAGCGCTGTCGAAGATATCCTTGAGATTGGTATCAGGTCCCAATTTGATCCGGCAGACCAGCATGTTTATCAAAGGGCCTATAAGGTTATTGACATCGGGTACCGCAATGTCTCGTCCATTAGAAAGGAAGCCGAAACAGACATCCTCGCTCCCTGTATAGTGGCTGAGGACCATGGCCCAAGCAATTTGCAAAATAGTTGCTACAGTCACGTTGGTCCGAGACGAAAGTGACTGGATGCTGTCATACCTAGGAACTTCAAATTCCATAGACAAAGTTTCACGTTGATTATTGGATTGTTCGTTAATTGTTGGAAAGTCACACGGCTCGACCCCTTGCAGGAAGTCTTTCCAATATGAGAGAGCTACAGCTGGTTGCTGTGCTCTTAGATAGGAAATGTAGTTGCGGTAGAGTGGAGCGGACTGAGTGATTTTATCTCCATAAGACTCTGATAGTTCTCTGAACAATGTTTCAACAGAAGTCGCATCGAATAAGGCGTGGTGAATATCAATTCGACAAAAGGTTTTTCCGGAATTATCTTGACAGACGAGAAGATTGTGCCACGGTTCGACGTTTTGGAAAACAGTTGGAGGTTCTTTCCTGAGCCTCTGAATAGGATTTGAATCATTAAAAACAAGAGGTTTAGCGTCCACATTACGTAGCACCACCTGAGCGAAGGTAGCAGTCTTATTCACACCCTGTATGAATATCGTCCGCAGAACCTGATGCCGGTTGACGACAGTCTTCCAGGCATTGACAAGGTTTTCAATGCTAACGTTACCGAAAGAAGGTTGACAAGGAGTGACCTCTCGGTATATGTACGTGTTGTAGGTTCCCGTGCCTTTGGTTTGAGCTAGAAGTAAACCTTCCTGAAGTGGTGAACAGGGATAGATGTCCTCAATGTTCCCTAGGTCTGATATACCTATCTCCGGTAATCTTGTTTGTAATAGTGTGTCAAGCTCGTCATATGTCATTGGAAGCAAGGGGTAATCAGAAAGTGTCTTAGTGTTTGAAATGAATAGTAACTGATGAGCGAGTTCCCGAAGTTGACCCTGAAAGGCGCTGGCCCATCTAGAGATACGCTTTTCCTGAATCTTGGCATCATCGTAGTAAAATATTATCTCAAGAGTTTCGGAATTTGACTGAACATCTATCTCAATGTTCCCATGAAGACCATCTAATTTAGAGCATTCAGTGAAAGGCCACTCTTTCGTAAATAGAGACCTGCCATAAACAGACTTGCACCCATCTGGCAAATATCTCAAAACGACATCAGGTACTGAACTGGAAGAATTTTGAGAGAGCTGACTTCCGCAACTGCGGATATGTTGGCGACTAGAGTCTTTCACCCGCTTAATGACATCAAATACCTCCATCTTGCGGGTTTTTAACGAAACCAAAGTGTATGGAATGGTGAACGGTCCCACAAGGGATTGATACTCGCCATCGTTGGACAAGGAACGTCGATGGTTTTCTATCAGAACAGAAGGGGGATTGTGATCCGGGAAAATGGTTCCGAAAGAGGTCAGCAGAGCCGACAAAAAGAGATCTACTGCATCCGTTCCAAAGGCCAGGTTGGCCCGCCCGAGGAGTGCCTTCGTGGCAGTAGGATCGACGATGAATGGTTCCTGCTTGTTGTGTTTTCCAGTGAGAGAATCACCTGCATTATTCCAACACGACATCTTTAGGGTCTCAGTTCCAGGCAGTGGCTCAAGATCTTGAGCAGGAATATTTTGTTGAGTGTCAGATAATTGTTGGGCAGGTTTGGATATCTCTGCCGGACTTCCAACTCTTAGAAACCTTTCGAGGTCTTTCAAAATGATGGTCCATGACGTGGAATCAACAATCAATCGGTGTGCCACCAAAAATAGCAAGGGCGCATGCTTTTTACGGAACACGAGGTGAACCCCAAAAACTAAACCGGAAAAGATATCGATCTTCTTTGTGGTTGTCGACATAATTGAATTAACATCAAACTCATCAACTTCATGAGTTACGTCAAAAATAAAGCCGTTCCTAATATTGGGAGAGATTGTCTGTGTAAAGTGGCCTTGAGGATCGACGTTGAACCGTGTGCAGAGTATGGAGTGGCGCTGTGCAAGGTTATTGAATACCGTTCGCATTTCAGCCTCCTCTACCCTTATTTTCAATGACACTATCATGTTGTCGGTAAAGGTATGAATAGCATCCGATTTAATCCTGTTAGGACTGGGTCCAGAGAATTGACGCATTAATGCCGATTGAATTGGCGAAAGTCCAAACCATTCACTACCTCCAGAAATATTAGACAGATCATGGCTTTGATCTTTGGCAAAAGCCTCTGCAATTCTTGAGATCGAGCCACCCCGCAAAATGTTTGTGATAGTTAATGGTATCCCGGCCTTCTGTAAAGTAGTCATGGCTTTCATAGCAGATATGGAATCTCCACCAAGGCTGATAAAGGACCTATCAAGCATTACCTGCCGTTGTTGTAGGCCCAAGATACTCGCAAACGTAAGTTGAATTTGGGCCTCAACCTCATTTCTAGGCTCAACAGGACCTTCTGAGTCCTCTATATCCAGGATTTGGCGGTAAGTCTCCTCGTCCAGCTTTTCGACCCAATTCTTCACTGAGCGCGTGTCCGTTTTACCAGAAGCCTGTAAAGGTAGCCTTTCAACAACTGTGAGAATAGAAGGAACCATGTAAAACGGGAGATTTTCTTCTAGGCTCCTTCGAAGAGATGTGAGGCTGCGCTTGGCTCGTTCATTCACGTTTCCGGTGAGCAGTCGTAAATCGTGAAGTTTGTATGCTTTATCCATAATATCGTGCAAAGTCACAACGGCAACTAACCGATCCTTACTCGGACCAATCTTAGGAAAGACGACAGACGCCTGGACAACTTCGGGGAACGCTTTCAGAGTGTGTTCAATCTCCCCAAGTTCGACACGTTGGCCACGGACTTTGACTTGGCTATCTTTTCGGCCGATGATCGTCAGAGTGCCATCAGAGTTATGACGTGCCAAATCTCCGGTTTTATACAGCCGATGCTCTCCCGGGTGATATTCTCGCAGCCATGACGGACTGGCTATGTAACTTGCTTCTGTTCGAGTTTCATCATTCAAGTAGCATCGGCCAACAATTGGGCCTTGGATAATCAATTCACCAACAGAACCAACAGACAAAAGTTTGTTATGATCTTCAGCGTCAACGATCCATAGGGCAGAACCGACTTGATAGCCAATGACTTCGGGACGGAGCTTTGTTTCACTCAGTGGGTTGTAGCAGCAGTAAACACAGCATTCAGCAGGCCCATAACCACCAATTAAGTGGACTTTATCACCCCATATCTGGATGCAATCCTGTGAGATAGGCTCGCCACCTAACATCAATGTTTCTAGAGAAGGGACATCTTCAGGCTTGAAAAGACGAGCCAGAGTGGGTGTCATAAACATAATGTTAACATTGAGTTCTCTCATCGACTCAACCATCCTGTTCATTCGAGCCTCTTCAGAGGGTACGCAAACGCAGCCGCCGTGATACAACGTTGTGAACGCCTCCAAGATTATAGCATCAAAGGTGTAGGAGGAAAATTGGTAAGCCCTTGAATTAGGGCCGTATCGCATAACTTTTCCATGATACTCGATAGAGGAGCATGCAGCCCGATGATGAACAACTGCCCCTTTTGGTTTTCCGGTACTGCCAGATGTGAACTGAACGTACATAATGTTATCGGGATTGGGTGTAGTGATGTTTGATGTGATTTGATCAGGGAGACTGTCAATTATCGCAGGCGAGACTACAATAATTTGCTCCAGAAGTTGTTTGCAGCGGTTCTCGGTTTGAGGAGATGCTATCATAAATCTCGCGTTGATATCACTCAGGATCCCGTTAAGGCGACTATCAGGGAATTTTGGATCAAGCAATACAAAGGCTCCGCCTGCTTTGAGAACAGCAACCATGGAGACTATCGTGTATATGGATTTCTCGAAGCATAGTGGTATGCAATCGTCAGGTTGGATACCGAATGAAGCGAAAAGCCCCGCGAGACGAGTGGATGCTTTATCCAGTTGATCGTAGGTAAATGTGGCTTCCCATGATTCCAGAGCGTGAGAATCCGGCCGTTCCCGTGCTCTTTGGCTGATCATATCGTGCATGCAGCGATCAATAGCGGCAGGAATATAGGTGTTCCATTCTCCGAGTTGACGTTGATCTCGTTCGCTAAGAGAATCGATTTCTGAAATCAGATTTTCAGGGTTTGCAAACAAAGAAGAAATGATGGTGCTAAAAGTGTGCGCGATATTCTTCGCATTATCAGGAGATACCTTCGAGGTCCAATAGGTGAGATCAACTTTGAGCCCGTCATCATCGCTCGTTGCGACATTGACAGTGATATCAAACTAATTAATTATCAGTATAAACGTTTGAAATCTCGTACATCATGCAATTGACTTTACCTCAGTGGGATCAAAATCATAGACTGCATCTAGAGAAAGAGTATCCTTTTCCGTCTTTGGGTATCTCTGGAACGACATCGCAGTATTGAACAGCTTTTGGCCCGAAAGTCCGAGGGCACTTTGGATCTCACTAAGCGATACATATTGGTGAGGCATCGCCTGCAAAAAATCTTCCTGCACATTTTTCAAGGCCTTTAGCGTAGAGTCGTTAGCGTCAAAGCGTTGACAACAGACCAACATATGGATATAAGGACCGACGGCGTTTTCGATATCACATAGTGGAGCATCTCGACCGGAAGTTAAATAACCATAACACACCGAGTCAGTTCCAGTGAAAATACGTAGAACTAATGCCCAGGCCATTTGGATAACATTAGCAACAGTGAGACCATATTGGTCTGAAAAAGCGACGAGACGCTCTCGTGTCAGGCTAGAGAGTTGAACATCTACAGATTGAAGAGCAGAAGCCCGTGTTCTACCATCATCAAGAATAGGGAATCGACACGGCTGGACACCTTGCAGGTGGCCTTTCCAATAATCGATTGATTCATGCTTCCTAGCTTGTTGCAAGTATGCCACGAAGTCAGAGTATGGAAGTGCTGACATGCTGGCTTCTAGTCTCCCGCTGTATGCTCTCTTTATGTCTCTCAAGATAATGGCCATAGAGGTACCATCAATAAGAGCATGATTTACTTCCAGTTTGCAAAATACACGACCAGTGCTAGTGTGACAGATTGTGAGTTGATGTGGGACTTTCCCATCGAATATAGTGACAGGCGTTGTATTTCGCAGATGTTCCACCGGATCATCACTGTGTACCTCAGATACAGGAGCTTGCATTCGATTAAGAATAAGCTGGTCGTATGAGCCGCCATCAACAGCACTTTGAATGAAAATCGTTCTCAAAGCGGAATGGCGGTCTACAACCTGCTGCCAGCTTTCAAGTAATACCTGCACGTCGAATTTTTCAGTTCTTGAAGAACAGCTTGCTTCAAGAATAGTGTAGAACTCATAATCCCCCGGAGAGTTCAGTTGAGCGAACAAAATACTCAGTTGCATAGGTGAACAAGGACAGATGGTCTCCACTTGGTCGAGACTTCTAATTCCTGCAGCTGGTAGTATTGTTGCTGTTAATTTGTCAAGCTCTGAGTATGAAGATAATGATAGCATCGGGAAATCCATAAGTGTGGCGGTCTCACTTTCACCTAGGAGTTGATTAATGCCGGACTCAAGAGTGTGATTATATGATTTGATCCACGAATGAATTTCCACTTGGCGAGTCATATTCCTGTTATATTCAAAGGAGAATTTCATTTTTCCTTGATCAACAACAGACGCAGTTATTTCAAACAAGGAGTAACGTTCCATTTCAGGGCTTATTTCACCACACTGGGCGCTAGATATGTCAGTCTCTCGAAGGAGCGCGTCGGACCTGTGAAGTTGCTGATAGAGACCGGAATAGTTGAAAAGAATCTCAATTTTTGCGTCATCTGTAGTTTGAGACGAACTAGTGTTTAAAAGCCGGGAGGTGAAATATGACCATCCATTGTTAGGGATGCTCTGGCGATTATCTTTTACCCTCTTTACGACATCTAGCCACTTCGAGGTAGTCGCATTGGTATCGACGCTCACGGGGTACATGGTCGTAAACCATCCTACAGTCCGAGAAATATCAATGTCCGAAGACCAAGGCTCACGGCCATGACCCTCTAGAAATACCGATGGAGCTCTCCTGTCGGTGAAGATGTTCTGAAAAGAAAAAATTAAAGCGGAAATCATGACATCAATAGGTTGGGTGCGAAGGGCACGGTGACAGTCACTTAACAAAAGGCGCGTAGTTTTCTCATCTATCGTAAACGAGGATTCAGTGATGTCACCCCAGGTATTTGACTTTGCCACTGCCATATCCCAGTATGCAAAGTCCGCTGGGTATGCATTGATAGCAGTAGCGCTATCAGTCAACAAACGTGGTGCATATTCATGTTGCATATTCGCCCACATTTGAAAGCTGATCGGTGGTTGAGATGTGAATTTACCAGATGTGATAATGTCTTCGAGATCTTGAATAATTATTCGCCACGAGACAAGATCCACTACAAGATGATGTATCGTGATGAAGAGATAATTCTCGTCGGCTAAACAGCACTTCTCTGCAGCAAGAATCGGCCCTTTCCTAATATCGAGTAGTTTTTGGATTCTGGAAAACTCTTCAAGCATTAACTCCCGACTTGAGAACCCTTGAGAAGGAGCGAGTAAAAGAGACCCGTCAATGTCGGTGGTTATCTTCTGACGCCAAACTCCGTCAATATTTGCATATCGCGAACGGAGCATAGAATGACGCTGTAAAATAGATCTCAGGGTATTTTTAAGCGTAATTATAGATATATCTTGAGCTAAATTCAAAACAAAGCTCTGATTAAAGTGGTTTTGTCCGAGAGGTTGCATTTCGAAAAAGAGTTTTTGAATTGGAGCCAGCTCAAAATACTCATCCAAAATTTCTGCTTCGATTCTCATATCTCTTCTGATATCTCCTTCATTAATTTGTGCCCGTTTTGCGATAGCAGATGTTGTTTTATGCCTTAGTATGTCTTGGACACTAACAATGACATTCTCAGAGCGTAGGCGAGACATGACCTGCATAGCGGAAATAGAATCGCCTCCGAGGACTAGGAACGATGTCTCGAGGCCAATGTTGCTAATCGAAAGATTTAAACTCTTGCTAAACGCAAGCTGGATCTTTTTCTCGATGTCAGTTGTGGGTCGGTCAGCCGCAACTTTGGCATTGGCAATATCAGCAATGAAGCGGTAACTGGACTCATCAACGTCTTCCAACCAACCCTTCACACGTTTGCGGTCCATCTTCCCTGAAGTATTCAAAACAATGTTTTTCATTATAACCCATACAGCTGGGATCATGTAAGGAGGAAGCTTCTCTGTGAGTCGTTCTTGCACAGTTGATATCAAATTTGCAGCCTTTTCCTTGTCAGAATGATCCACTAGCTGGATTTCACTTTCGCTGAAGTCTCCTACGACTGGAGACAACTCTTGGAAAGATAGGACACACACAAGTCGCCCTTTGTAACTCCCTTCCGTTGGAACAGATAACATGGCATGTTTGATCTCCGGACTATGCGAAAGATAAACCTCGATTTCTGCCAACTCAACTCGCTGACCACGCACTTTGACTTGCGTGTCTTTGCGTGCCACAAAAATCAGAGAACCGTCAGGATTGTAACGTGCAAGGTCTCCTGTTTTGTAAATTCGATGGTAATTACCCGAAAGTCCCTTGGGTAGCCATGTTGGGTTGTCGATAAATGAAGAGGCAGTTTTCTCGGGCTCGTTAAGATAGCCTCTGGCAACGGTTGGTCCTTGAACGACAAGTTCACCTACACACCCCACAGGAGCCAATCTATTGTGATTTTGTGGATCCACAAGCCAAATAAGAGCTCCCACGGCCTTCCCAAGACTAGCTGGATTGCTTTGCAACGTCGCTGGCGGATTCACTGAACAATATACGGAACACTCGGCAGGTCCGTAGCAGACAATAAGGTTCAGATACTCGGCCCATGTTCGAATATTTTCATAAGTAGAGGCTTCACCACCGAGGGTCAAGCCCTTCAACGTTGGTACCTCAGAAGGATTGAGCAAGTTGGCGACAGTAGGAGTTAGAAAGCTATAGTTTGCCTTCATTCGGTTGATAGCACCAGAAATATTATTCATCCGTTCAGTGTCCGATGGCACACAGATACACGCTCCACGCATCAAAGAAGTGAAGATATCACCGACGCTAACATCGAACGTATAGGCAGCAAATTGGAAGACACGAGATTTTGAGGTGATGCCAAAGGCTGCACTGTGGGCTGCTGCACTGGAGGCAAACATTCCGTGCTCAATTACAATTCCCTTTGGCTTTCCTGTACTGCCGGACGTATACAGAACAAAAATTGGATTGCGTACAGTCGACCTTAAAGGCACAGAGCTGTCGTCTTTTGTTATGGTAGCGAATGTTTCCGGGGTGAAGCTTATGACTTTAGGAATCGAGTTCTCAAATCGATGACAATGTTCAGGTGTTGTGATAACAAGTCGCGCACTAGCATTTGTGATGATTGTTTCCATGCGATCAGTTGGATGCCCAGGATCCAAAGCAACACATGCACCACCAGCTTTGACTATTGCCAACATGACTATTACAGTCCACGCTGACTTGTTGAAGCAGTATGGGACCATGATTTCAGGTCCGACACCTAGCTCCACTAAATAACGAGCAAGTCGGTTTGATAATCGATCAACTTCTTTATATGTGAAATTCCCATCCCAGGAGCAGATTGCCTCAGCCTCTGGTGTGAGACGGGCCTGAGATTCGATGATTTCATGTACGCATCTTGTCTCCACATAGGGAATGTCACGGTTCCATTCCATGAGCTGTTTCATATCTTCATCGCTACAGTACGTAAGCTGACCAAGCTGTGTGGATATATTTGAAACAAGTTGGTGAATTATGTGATCCAACTGGTAGCAAATACGCTGGACTTGCCAGGATGACAGCACATTATTGTCGAAGTCAACCTGGAGTTTAATAGAATCAGACCTAAGCATAGCTTGGACGACCAATGCATATGTATGAATGCCAACAGCGGGATCCGTTCTTTGACGGATCCCAAGGGTGCTCTTCAAGTTGTCGTCTTCCTCTGGTTGGACCACAAGTAGATTCTGGAACCCGCAAGCTGTACGGCAGTCACGGTTTATTTTGGCGATATTTTGCAAGCCCATATGCTCAAATGGAATCATGTCGACTGTTTGCGATTGAATCGTATTGAGAAATTGTCTAACGGTTTGTTCCCTATCAATATGCACTCGCACCGGTACCGTAGCGATTGTTGGGGCAATCATGTCTATGATTCCGGGAATATCTGCGCTGCGTCCAGCAGTGGTAACACCGAATACAATATCATCTCCGGCATCAGAATATTGACTCATCAAAATTGACCATGCTCCTCGGATCAATGAGGAGTTTGTCACCCCCGTAGTCGAATGCTGAGGAAGAGACAATTGGTGGTTGTATATTTCGTTGACCCGTGGTTCGTATGAAACCGCGGGTAGATGAGGAAATTTAGGAGGAGAGACGCCCAAAAGTTGCTCTTTCCAGAAATTTTCTGAGGAAATGGGTTCGGAATTCTGCAGATGAGAGATAAATTGCTGGAATGGCACTGGTTTCACATCTTGTGATGGCTTGTCAGACTTGTAAATCTGTTCCACTCGCTGCAGAATTAGTGGCAATGACCATCCGTCGTATAGTGCATGATGAGCTGTCCAGATAAAAGTTGCTCCTAGGTCACCTCTTTCAACAATTGCATATCGGGCCAATGAGTCACCATACTGCATAGACCTGGTTGCGTCGCTTCTCAAGTACTCGCTAATATCTGTTGAGCTCTGCCATTCGATACCACCTTCCTTGATGACTTGGTAAGCCCCGGAGCTATCTCCAGGCACAATTGTCATGCGCAGTATCTCAATTGTATCCACTGCAGTTTCCCACGCAGCACGAAATCTCGAGATATCAACGCTCGCAGGGATATCGAAGATGTTTTGATAAATATATGTTCCTGGTCGTCGCTGAGTTATAGCCATGAGTCCTTCTTGAAGCGGAGTACATGGATAAACATCTTGGATCTCTGAGTCTGGGATATTCCACGTCCCAGAAATACCTTGGACAATACTGGCACTTGAAGCAGTATTCAACAGGGAGAATGGCTTAATATCGCCAATGGCAGTTAGGTATGAATTCACATCAAGTACTTTAGCCATTTCGACTAGGGTAGGATGACGGAAGATACTTGACATTTTCAGGACTCTTTCGGCTTGACGAGCAACTTTGATAAGCTTCATGGCAGAAATTGAGTCACCTCCAAGCTGGAAGAAACTATCAAGTCTGCCAATGGAATTTTCAGGAAGGCCTAAAACTTGTGCCCATAACACATGCAGAAACTTCTCGTTGCTTGTCACAGGTGCTTCCTTGTTGGTGCTTGAAAGTGCGTATGTGGAAATCTGGGGTACTGTGAGATTTGAGGCAAGTTCGCGAAGGTTTTGGCGGTCCAGCTTCCCAGAGACTGATGTCGGCAAGTACACCAACGGTACGAACAAAGACGGTATCATGTACGATGGTAAGTGTTGGGCTAGAGCATCCTTTAAAGCAAGAAGATAATCTCTAATTTCTGTCGTAACGGGAAGTGTAAGGTCATTTCCCCCTTTATATTTCTGAACGCTGACCTTGGAGCATACGAAAGCAGCTAGACAAGGCTGCTCGTTTTGCACTTTCGGTCGAACCATCTCAACAGCACATGACTGGATTTCGGGGCACAGTTGTTTGAGGTGAAATTCAATTTCACCCATCTCAATCCGTTGACCATACATCTTAACCTGATTATCACGGCGGCCAACAAAGCGTAAGGTACCATCAGGACTAACAAATCCCAGATCTGCTGACCGATAAAGTCGACGAGGTTGGTGGCCTTCTGGAAGCCAGGCCGGGTCCTCTATGAAGGCCGCCTCTGTTTTGGGTTTATCCTTTAAATATCCTCGCGCTAAGATCGGTCCTTCAATGAGAATCTCCCCAATAGCACCTATGGGGCATAGTCGATTGTAATCTTGTGGATCTGTCACCCACATGAGGGCACCCAATCCAAAACCAAGATTTGTCGCCGGTGTTTTCGTGTTGAGATCAGTTAGACCGGTTGACCAAATTGTAGTTTCGGCTGGGCCGTAGATGTTGATGAGGTAAACATGGTCTGCCCATGTCTCAATGTTTTCTTGTTTAATTGCCTCGCCTCCTAGCGATAGAGTTTTCAGAGTTGGAACGTCTCGCGGGTCAAGCAAGCTTGCAACAGTGGGAGTCAGGTACGCCCAATTGACTCTTAATCGACCGATGACGCCTGCGAGGTCGGTAAGTCTCTCTTCATCTGACGGTACGCAGACGCAGCCTCCATGCAGTAGTGTTGTGAATATCTCGCCAATGCTGACATCGAACGTATAAGCAGCAAACTGAAGGGATCGAGATTTTGAATCAAGACGCATCGCAGCTCCATGGTTTTTCATACTTGTACAGAGAGCACGGTGTTCAAGAATAATTCCCTTTGGCTCACCAGTGCTTCCAGACGTGAAAACAACGAAAGCTGGATTCTGCGGGGAAACTGCGGAGTTGGTTGATGCAGTAAAGCCGGTGTTGGGTCCGTTAATAGCTCCATCATCCAATGATTCCTGTGTCAAACAAATTGTATTGTTAACGATTCCAGAGAAGGTAGCGGTGTGCGATTCATCTGTCAACACAACTTTGGCCTCGGTTTTCCTCGCAATTCCTTCCAAGCGAGCGATCGGATGCGAGGGATTTAAGGCAACGCAAGCGCCGCCCGCTTTAAGGATTGCAAGCATTGCCACGATGGTAAGTGTAGACTTGGCGAAGCAGAATGGTACATATACTTCAGGACCAACTCCCAGATCCTGAAGAACTAGAGATAGGCGATTGGCCCTATCATTCAGTTGTTTAAATGTCATGTCCCCACCGTATCCGACGATAGCAAGAGAATGAGGCCGAGTAGCGACCTGCTGCTCAAAGAGGGTATGCACACAGTCATAGATAGTATCAGGGACCGTCGCATTCATGTTAAGCAGCTGCTGTACATCATCCTCCGGGCAGAGATCTAGCAGTGAGATCGGATGCGATGGATTTGATACCGCAGACTCGAGTCCCCTTTTCAAGGAGCCGGATAGACTTTTCACCTGCGCAGAGGCTATGGATGAGGTAGAACATTCAAGGCCAAGTTTCACGTTGCCCTCATGAATGGAGAGGTTCACAACAATAAAACACTAAAAACATCGATCAGCATTTGAAACCATTGATCATCTGCATCATTATAAGATTTTTTTTTTAAAAAAAAAGGGAAAGTGACGTACGTTATCTAAGGGCTCTTGGCCAAAGGATTTCAAAGTGGTAGAAGTTTCCAAAGACATTCGCACAGCAGTATCACAAACCGGTGTGTGATTTGCTAATGAAGACAGTACTTTTCCCTGGTATGGCAGCGATTGCTTGTGCCAGTGTACCAAGTTTTTCGTCACTTCACCAGTGGTAGTCTTTTCGTCCCATTCCACATGGCAGATGTTGTTTTGCAACAGCCCGTTGCTACTGAGGTTTGCACTCATAAAAGTTACTGATTCAGTAGCTAGGTATTTTCCGAGAACAGTAGCCCAAGCTGTCTGCAAAGTTGTCAATGCAGACGTTTCAGAAGCCTGTTGAAAGAAGCGAAGAGTTGATTCCGAAATGTGGCAGTCAATGGTCTCTCTTCCAGAAACGTCAACAGAGCTGCTAGAGGAGGTGGCGGCGTTCAAGTGGCTCAAGAAGCAGGACTCAAACTGCGGTAGGTTCTGCTTCCAGAACTCTTCCGCATTGTGGAAGCGTGCTCCTGAGTCTTCCATTTCTAGATGTTATATCACCTTATATTTTTGATGTTGGAGGGGTATTTTGATATTCAAGATAGTGGGATGGGTTAGTAATTTCAACTGGGAAGAGAGGTTTTGCTTCGTCTTTTAAGGAGACCAGTCTCTTCTTGTTATATAGTTACCTGTATTGTTAAAAAAAAACCTATACCGCTTCTAGAATGTTAACCAAATGTTAATCAGCAGAGCATGCTCTTCCGAAGAACGAGTGAGTTCAATGAGTATAATGATGATGCAAACCGTGTCAATGACCAACGAGCTGTGGTGTCAATGTATAAGGAAACAACTAAAAGAGAGAGATTGTATGAGGGTGAGAAAAGAAAGTGGTGCGTTAATCCGAGTGGTGGCATTCGGCGTATAATATTCAGTTGTGCTTGATAAATGATCAAACAAGAATAGCTGACCTGACTGGTATTCACTGGTATTCTTGATGTAACTAGTTCCCTTTCCGCTGCGAAGTCTTTCTAGAATGACGCAGGAACGCGATTAGATTTAGTCTCATTACCCTAGAAGGCTTACAAGGTCAGCCTGAGACTCATTTTTACGTATATTATGAAACAGGAACCTGTTTGCCGAAAAATGGGAATACCGTTGCAGATGTGTCAATTTGACGTAAATTTCCTGTCGTATTTCCGCCTCAGATTACCCACAGCTTACCCCGGTAATGGGACGAAACGCCATGTTCGTCGTACAATAAGTAGCGTTTTCAAATTTAGGTAATTCTGTGTTTCAACCATAAAACCGGCAGTATTTAATGGCGGTACAGTGGGGCGAGATGTTTCATTACATGGAGGCGGATACACGTATTATACGTAATACAGGCCGGTATTCGTACCCACTCTGTTTTATGGCAACGCATTTAAGCTCAGCATTCTTCCTAACTATACCGGACTAATGCGCGTACCTATTCTTTAAATACGTAGTAAGTACAGAGGAGTCCCACTCCTAGAAAGAATCACCGAACGCCGAGTCTCCGAGAGAGCCCAAATATTCTCCGTCTTAAAGGTCTCATTTTGTATGACATTACGTTGGCTGTTGGTCTTCGTATCGTCATCTGTTACCCACTAGCCACGCTATGGTGTATCCTTGAAGTCCTCGCCCGCATTTTGTTTTTGTCTGTTTCTTTCTTTGTTCTTATTTACGGTGCATCATCAGCCCCACAATTGTTAGCTGTTGGTTGCATATATGGCTCGAGTCCCCGTACCAATCAAATGGCTTTGTTCGTCTCTGCTCGTTGGGGGCTGAGCATATTCTTGTTCCTCTTCGTAATAGTAGCATGTTATACGCAGTTGGCAGCGGCTCTATTGAGAATCTCACCAGTCAAATACCTATTTGCTAACCGTTTCTGGGTGTATACGTTTCCTTAAGCGTCCTATTTGCTCAGCAATAACATTTTTCGAGGGTCGGGAGGTCACTGTTGGACTCGTTTAAATAATAATGCACCTTATCCGGTCTGCGATGTACCTAAGATTTTACACTCACTGGCTTACCAACTCTTGCTAAGCAAGGATCGCATAGCATACACAAGATCTCTTTAACTCTATTTCACCCAAGAGGAAATGGCATCCAAATCACTTTTTCCAAAGACCGGCTTGTCGCGACTAGCTCTCCCATTACCTATGCGTATTGGGGCTTTTAAGCCAGCTCAAGGCAAAGTTTGGAACCGTCTAGGTTCCACAAATGCATCTTCAACCAGTGATGCTCTCCATGAGTAGTATGTTAGATACATATCCATGCATTGAATCTACAACTGTGACATCCCAATATTAAAATCCCCCAGTTTTGCTTTGGTTTGGAATAAGCCAAATATCGAGGCTCATATTGCAAACTTGCAACCATTCAAATTTGCAGATGAGCAAGTTCAGATCACATTCTTCGGCGAGATGAAGACAACAGCTGGATGGGAGCAGACTGGTATATGCTTTGCGTGTCAAGCACCAAGCGAAGAACGCGTGCGAACTGCTATTCTAGAACATGAGAAAGATTACAAGGTATAAACTCATAGATCTCCGAGATTGTGGAATTGATTGGAGAACTGATCCTTGAATGATTTTAAACAGGGAATTTGGGATACAGACAAAATAGAAATATCTGCTCTCGAGACTATACATACTAGTGACTTCCGGAAGAAGTGATGGAATTTGCACGTTAAGAGTGAAAAAAATCCTACATCAGAATGGATTATTCTTAAGGACTGTGTGTACTTATTTTTATTTAAGTATCTAGCAATATAAATGCATCTAACGTATAAAAATAATACCAAACTCAAGTCTGTATCGGCCTTCGCTTGTTAATGCCTATAAGTCTGTGTAAGTACCAAGCACCGACTCATCACTGGACTCAAACATAGTAGGGAGAGTCTCTAGCTCAGAAAACTTAGATGCAACTTTTAGCCCCTTCAACCGCTCTTGGTCAAATCGTGCGTCTGGCCACTTAGTCCCACTGTGACCTTCCTTTGCTTCTTCAAAGTGCGAGTGTGGTATAAGTCCACATTCCTGTAGTACGGTTTCCGGGCGCACCGTAACTCGGCGGTCCTTAAACACATATCTTGCAATACAGGACGCCAGGACATTGCTATTTGGGGGCGAGTCGATGTTTCCATTCTTATGTGAAGTGGTTTGTTTCGCCGCTAGTTTATTCACGGAAACAAAGTAGCTCACAACATACACCCACTTGTCATCCCAGGAAAGCACTCTTGACCATATCTCGAACTTTTGCAATGGCCTAATTTCGCGCTTGAAAATGCACGACGTGCCGCCGAGAGCCATTAGGAGAGGATGTTTCCGTTTCTCTGGCTGGTCAATCAAGGATGACTGTGACAGGACATGTTTGAATAAGGAACACATCAATTGTGCGCGATTAATGTCGACATCAGAGAAAAAAGTACTGTTTGATTTGTGCCAGTTGTAGTCACAGTCAATAGCCGGAGTTGAACAGGTTGTGATCAAGTAGCTAAACAACCGAGGGTAGCCAGAAGAATTTAGCATAGGTGCTGGAGTTTTGCTGCTGTCAAAAACTAGATGAGTAATTAATCCTTTGAAAAGACGGACCTGAATATACTTGTAAGTCAGAGGTCTGTTACTGGTTTTCTTCAACACGAGATTCCCATTCTCGACTAAGATGTGGATTTTTCAAATTAAAAAAAGTGCCCTTACATGCCAAACTCCGGGAACACCCTTCACATTTACCAGAAGAAGCAGCACGCCACCCCAGATCAAGGCATGGCCAACGGTCAATCCCTGAGTTTTCTGCAGAAGGTCACTATAAAGTTCGCTCAGCTGAGGCGGTAACAGGCTCGAAAATAATACCGCCATTTTTGGTAAACCGGATCTTGAAAATTTGCGCGAGATAAAACAGAGCAAAGACTTTCAAAGCCAGAGTAGGAGTTGGGCATGAGCTCATCTCTACTTTTCGCCCGTACATACAAAGACCAGAAATTGATATTCGCGCTAACCCAACACAAATGTCATCAGGGTCAACTGAACTCCGGCAGTTGCTCACACATGATCTAGAAGAATGGAAACGTGACAACATGTGGTTCACGTGCCTGATCAATATGACGATCAGGTAAGCGACTACCCTGATGACTGTCAGAGCGACTAGCGAAAGGATCTAAAAAACAGAAAGGCCGTCCTCAAAACTTGCCCTATGAGCATACGTAATAATACATGCATGACCAAACTCCTACCGCCCCGGTATGAGTGTTTTTTACGTAATTAGAGTCTGTATTTATTACAGCCAAACAGACGCTTGTTTTACACGTAACAATAATACTCGTATACATGAAATACCAACAATTATACAGAAATACAAAGAAGCTTATTCTCACTTCCTGTTAATAATAAATTTAGAGAGCGGACAATTAAATTTCCCTTTATAGTGACAGATCCGGAAAACACGACCACCCCAAGTTCAGTGGGGCCGAATTTAACTATTCGCAACCTAGCTATACGTAATGAAAGGACCAGTCTGTTGTTCATGGCGCTGACAGTGCATATTCAAAATGGGCTAAAATGACGTCGCATACCACTCAATTTGACCCGTGATGAAAATATTACTTTCTTTCTTGTCCGTCAATCGGTGACCTTGACTAGAAGACAAAGCACCGAGGAATCTATAAGTCCATTACCTACAAAGTCATAACCTGCGCTAATCGAAGTTGGTTTCTCGTTTTGCATTCTCAGATATCGTTGTCACCATTTTTCGGTCAGGGTTCCAGGTTATTCATCCCAATTACTACTATTTCTGTACCCGCCTCCGTCAAAGTCTACAATTCGGCCGCTCGAAATGATCGAAACCATATTCCCTCCTCCAGCCACGACCAATATCGGTCCGTCCTCATCCTTTCTGGTTTTTTATTTGTGAACATTCTTTAGGCAAAGATACGCGTGCTAATGGTTTGCATGAAATCGCCACAGATTGGAACAACGTTGGCGTTGCATTTCTTGGCGGTAAATTTGTACTAATTGATAACATTGTTTTTGTTCAAAAGCTTACTAGAATTGAAGTCAATGGTCATGTTGAAAGCGATTATGATGCAGCAACAAACAGCTGGTCTGAGCCTTGTTTTGTTGCAGATCCTTATATTCGAGTCCATGGACTAGCGCCTGGTCTCAACTATGGGCAGCAGGTATTTGAAGGGCTTAAAGGTATGTTCCTGAACGACATCTGCAAGAAAATTCAAATATCAAGTGAAAAAAGTAAGAGGTGAATATTAATATAGTGCTCTCTATAGCATACCGAGACCCACACGGCCATATCCAGGTATTTCGACCTAAGGACCATGCTGCACGTTTACAGAGGTCTTGCACTGCTGTCGCTATTCCAGAGATTCCTCAGGAAACTTTCTGGAAAAGTGTCAACACGGCCCTCGCACTCAATGCGGAGTTTGTCCCACCACATGATAGCGATGCAGCTATGTATGTACGGCCGCTTGCGTTTGGATCAGATGCCTTTATCGCGGTCTCAGCGGGACCTAGTTATAAATTTTGCGTGTACACCCAGCCAATTAGTGCTTATCACGGAATAAGCCCCATAAAAGCACTTGTTCTTGAAGATCTCGACCGGGCAGCTCCCCTAGGTGTTGGAAATGTCAAGGTCGGCGGTAATTACGCCCCCGTCCTGAGATGGAGTGACAAGGCACGCCGAGAAGGCTACGGCATCACCCTACACTTGGACAGTCGCACTCATTCGGAAATCGACGAGTTTAGCACTTCGGGCTTCATCGGTGTTAAAAAGTTAGGAGATCAGACGACCTTAGTCATTTCAAGCAGCCAGTCGATCATTAAGAGTGTTACTAGCATGAGTGCTATTGAAGTAGCGCGATCACTTCTTGGCTGGACCGTCGAGATCAGACCAGTAAGATAGACACCCTCTCAATATTTCTCATTTTTGAATTAATAAATAGCCAAACCAAATAGATTCCCTATGCCGAGTTACCATTCTTCAATGAGATTCTAGCGGTCGGTACAGCCGCCATGCTCGTTCCAGTCCGTTCCATCACAAGAAGATCAACCGGAGATATCTTTGAGTACGGACCGTCGGCCACTGAACCGGGACCATGTTGTGTGGAACTTTCCAAGCAGCTCAAAGGCATCCAACGAGGAGTTATTCCTGATACCTTTCATTGGTTGAAGCTAGTTACCGACCCGAGTGCTGTGGATAAGTCTAAAAATGGGATCCTCACAACAGAGGAGAAACAAAATACCCATTTGAAAATGGTCGGCGTGGTGCAAACACCATGATCAAAATCTAGGATTGGCCAAACTTGATAACTCAGTGCTCCTATAATTTTTGTCAAACAAGATATGTAGATACAGCCACCGGTTGACGAAACGATGAAAATTTCGTATTTACTAAGACAGACTGTCGAATACATGTACTTTCAAAGGTATTATTTTAATTATTAATTTATATATCAAGAGTAATTTTGTGCTGCTTTATACCAGCCCGCTAATTTCTGGCTATGGAAATCATGCCCGGATGACTACATATGTATTGTCTATCTTTTTTTCAAAGAATAGAACCAAGAATCCAAATGTATTTGTTGCAGTAAGCAACGATCAATCTGCCACAATTGCATTTTAATAGGTGGTTAACATGCTAAACAAGTTCTTCAAATAAAATAAACGTAGTCACTTTCAATTTTCCAAGACATAAATTTTTATCTAACGCAGATCTCATGGATAACGTGCCGTTCTAATTGTTGTTAATGGTTACTGTGGTCTCTGGTTCGTGATTACGACCTGGTATTGTGGCGGTGCACCTTGCATGGATGGCGTATCGTAAAATAATGATTCTGGAGCAAGAGTAGCAGATCCATTTTCTTGAGCTGATAAGAATTGAAAGTTGAACCCAGGGCGGCTTTCTCCCCTCCAACGGTTTCGACGAGCTTGTCTTCTCTCCTCCCTTTCCGCCCTTTTTGCGTCAAGCTTCTCTCGTTTAAGGCGCTTCCTCTCCTTACTGCTGATATGGGGAAACTCCGAGTCTTCTCCTTGCAACACACGCCCAGGATGTAGCCAATTGAGTGTGACTAGTGCAGTAAAAATTGGAAGAGCATCGAAGACATATTCGTAGTACTCGTGCGTGAGGACCGGGTTGTTTGGATTAGTACCTTGGGCGTATTGTCCGAGGCGGAAAATAATGCGAATCTAGAAGCATTATAAAATTAGCAGTAGTATTTTCTTCCGATGGACTATAGTATGATATATCCGTATATCCGTAGCTGTCTGTATACGTACCGTGATCATTCCCAGAGATACATAAGTTCCATAGAACACCCAGCGCCAATTCAAGGGTCCACGATTAGCTTTTTCCATATCGAGCGTGCCAAGCCTTTCTCTATGTAGCATCTGTCTGTGAAGCTTAACAAAAAGGAAGGTGAAAATTAGGATGAAAAGTTCTTGTACGCCAATGCCACCCATGTAAATATGGACGCCGATCATAATGGTACTTGAACTAGCATCAGTCTGACTTGTAATGCTGGCACCAGCTAGCTGAACCAAAAAGGCAATTATATCTAGCCAGACAAATATAACGCCATAATTTTGTGCCGAGATACCAGCGAGTTTTCTGTCATCGACAAAAAAGTATATCATGCGCCCAAGCGTCATATAAAGAAAGGCGTTGATCCCTGAAAAAATTGATTAGATATTCCGTCCAAATTACACAAGTGGACTTGGACCCACATAGGGGAGCGAGCAAGAAGAAAATAGTATATCCAGAATCGTATCCCTCGTTGTTTTGGTGACGTGTCTGGAGACAGCGGAAGAAGAAAGCCACTGCTTCCCACAAAGCACCCATTGAAACAACCCAAGTGTATCTCTATAGACTCAGTCGATTAGCTTTAAGATCGTGGTCATGATCACTGAAGATGAATACCCTCGTACTTTCTTGAAATAAACCCCTTCACCGACATGAACTGCAAACGTTAAGCAGTACAGTAGAAAAAACAAAACTGCTGCCCCTAAGGAGGGAACATAAAATAGAATATTATTGCATGCATTGGGAGGCAAGTAGCCATTCTTGCCAGGAGCAACGCTCACACATGTGGCTGAGGCTGTTGATGTGGATGTGCCGGTGGTGCCCATGTCACTTGTCCGAGTTGAACCCAACATTTTGAAAAACCAACGGTTAGTTGCCTATTGGAATATCAACAATGAGGAATGGTAGAGTCAAAGTAAACAAAATACTCCACTAGGTACGAGGACCTCTAGTGGTAATTTAGGAATAAACGGCGAAACGTGAATTATCGAATAAATTGGCTAATCACGTAGAATTTCGCCTGGCAAGAGCAGCTTCCTTGGGGCACTTTAATGAATTTGATAGTTGTAAAGAGGACCACAAACGCCAGTGATTGCCTAAATAAAGTAATAGAAACAAAATTAAGAAACAGCTAGGTCGACATTAAAAGAATTTCATTCTAAGTGATTCAAGTATAACGAGGCAGCAGAATAAATGAGCAAAACCCAACGTAAGCTCAACACTTGGCTATCCAAATGACCTCATTATGTGTGATTCATCAACGGGAATAATGTTGAACGGACAGTATAGGCTTTACACTCCACCATTCATGGCCCTACGTGTTTTCCATAACCGAAGAATGCATGACCGTCTCTTTCGTTTATGGAGGTCATGCGTAATCAGCTACGCTGTGATAAACGAGGACCAACGAGGAGCGTCAAACGCTTAGGCAGCACAATTTTTCATTTGAAGCCTTTATTCGTCTTCGGACACATGATTGCTAATGCACGATGACAAAGTCAAAGGCGAGTTTATGATTTTCCGCCCGTACGACCCGGTGTTCCGGCTGACGCCGACCTTGTATTGTGGTAACATTGTAACGTATGTCTCGTACGAATTGTAATAAGGGGAAACATACGGTATTACAATACCTTGTTATGGATACTAATGTTTGGGGCTGTGACGCCATACAGTCCAGCTAATAAAAGCGCTAATTACTTAGTAATTAACATGCATGTCGTTACAGGCGGCTGACTTTAAGCCAGTCAGCAAGAGGGTGAGTGGTAACAGAAGGACCTTACCTTTGCTCGATAATGTCAAGAAGTCAAGAAGTCAAGAAAAAAAGAAGAAAAGAAAAAAAGAAAAAAAGAAAAAAAGAAAAAAAGAAAAAAAGAAAAAAAGAAAAAAAGAAAAAAAGAAAAAAAGAAAAAGAAAAAAAGCAAAAGAAAAAAAGCAAAAGAAAAGAAAAAGAAAAAGACCCCCCCTCCCCCGGTGTTTATTCCATGTGTGCACTTACGTCATTGATTTTCTGGCCCATTTTCATATCAAGATACGTTCTGTGAAACCAGGGACCCCATTTCAGATTTGCCATGTTTGCACAAGCCAAACGGTCAACAGCTTGAAGAGTCGGATCTATCGAATAGTAAATATTCCTAGTTAAGATGCTTCCTCCATTGCGTCTGCCACTTCGATTGCCTACTAGGAATCGGCGTATTCCGGTAACTAGTAGCCAGGCTCGGCAAATCCATTCGAAGCAGTCCCCTCAGGGTCAGTTAGATTCCACCAAGTTGGTAATTACCACGAATCAGGCGGGAAAGTCACTTTCAGATGAAAATAAACTTCAATTTGGCCGCGAATTCACAGGTGCGTAGCTCTATTTCTTCATACATCTGCATAACATTCATGTATTAACTACATTCAGACCATATTTTATCTATCAAATGGAATTCTACTGAAGGCTGGCTGAGCCCCAAAATTGAGCCTTATCATGACTTTAAAGTGAACCCGGCTGCATGTGCCTTTCATTACGCTTTTTCGTGTTTTGAAGGAATGAAGGCCTACCGAGACCTTGAAGGAAAAGCCCGTTTGTTCCGTCCGGACAGGAATTTCCGTCGTCTAAATCAGTCTGCCTCTCGCCTTGCATTGCCAAACTTTGACGAGGTTGCCATGGTTCACCTACTTGCCCAGTATGTGAAGTTGGAGGATCGGTTTATTCCCAGGTATGCTTAAAAACTTAACCCGCTTCAAAACAAACTTTATCTGTTTATTGTATCTATACAAATTATTAACGCCACAAACAAGATCACCTGGGTTCTCACTTTACCTACGCCCTACTCTGGTAGGTACAGAGGCCAGCATCAGTGTTTCGCGTCCTCGGGAAGCAATGCTATACGTTATTGCAAGCCCAATGGGAAACTACTTTACAAATTCCGCAAGCGCTATTTCCTTAGAAGCTACTGCCTCATCAGTGAGGGCATGGCCAGGGGGTGTAGGCGACTGCAAATTCTCGGGTAATTACGCGCCTAGTATCGTTCCCCAAGAGGATGCCAGCTCTCGTGGTTTTCAACAGAACCTCTGGCTTCTGGGGGAAGGAGAAAACGCTTACGTGACCGAAGCTGGCACAATGAATATCTTTATCGCGCGCATCGGCAAGCATGATGGTATAAAAGAGCTTGTAACCCCTCCTTTAGATGGGACAATTTTACCTGGGGTTACAAGGGAGTCTATCCTTGAACTTGCGAAAGAACGATTAATGCCCCAGGGATGGCGAGTCTCGGAAAACAAGATCCTCATGAGCGACTTGGCAAAAGCTTCTGATGACGGTCACTTGCTCGAGGTTTTCGGCACAGGGACCGCTGCAGTAGTCTCTCCGATCCGTAATATTCAATGGAGAGGGAAAACCATAAATTGTGGTCTAGAAGATAATGTCAAGGGTGGACCAATTAGTCTGCTCATGAAAGAGTGGGTTGAGAACATTCAATATGGTAAGACAAAACATCCATGGAGGTAAGTGGTTTCCAATTGTTATTTTTTTCCGCCTGCTCGGCCGTTAAATATATGCTAATGAAGACAACAGTTACGTGATATGAATTTCAGATCAACATTTGAAATAGCACTTTCATCTGGATTCCGGAGGTCGATTGTATAATATACAATTTGGTGGGTGTGGTATTAAATTGGGTGTGTATATGTATCACTTGATCAATTTATTGATGGAGATAATTGAAATTTATCAAATCTTCGAAATATGATACATCCTATATATGTAAACAAAACATACACTTTGCTCCGTTTATCCTTCAGAAGTATATGTACCTTGCAGTACCATATAGTTGACAATTATATATCAATAGTCGAATTCAATATTGAATTAATTAATGGAAAGACCGGTGTTCAGTCGGTTTTAAGATACAAATTTTGATAGCTTATACCGGTTGCGTATGTGACTGTAACGAAAATTCTAGACATGCTTAGCATCGCAAAATATAAAATTTAACGAAAACAAAATAGGAAGAAAATATGACAGTAAACTCATAGAAACTTCAACACTCCCTCTCAAATCCAAAGGAAAAGAAAACGATAGGACCGGTTCGATAAAAGGCATGTTTAGAAACAATATTCTCATCTAAGCCGCTCTGCGCATTGTTGCAGATACAAGCCTACCGGGCTGGACCCATGAACGCCTGTCTGTTCCCGGAGAGAGCATGTCGGAAGACATAGAACTCCGATTTGAATCGCGACCAACGCTGCGAGATCGGTCTCGTCGACCACCCATGCTATCTCGCCGGCTGATACCGAAAAAGTCGTTGGCTCTAGACCAGTGTTCTCTAATAGTATTGCGGAGAGCACGATCTTCTTGTGTGTCATCTTCAAGTGGATCAGCCATGGCGGAAGATAGACCCTTTTGAGCACGCTCACGCGCCCTGATTGTCTGTCGGCGTTTTAGTTCCATGCGTTCCAGTTCTCTCTTCTCTTGCTGTTCGTACTCTTGCCATCCTCTACAGCTCTTATATAATTCGCGGAAGGTACTGTCTTGTCCAAGAAGTGCCCGTGGTTGGCCATCTTCTACAAGAACCCCATTCTCCATCACCAAAACTCGGTCAAAATCGATTATTCCATCAAGTCGATGCGTGACAGATAGAACTGTGTGGTCTTGAAAATGGGAGTTTATTATACCTTGCATCAGCCCCTCGGTTTTCGTATCCACGCTAGAATTTTAACACGTTAGCACACTGTAATCGAACAATATTGAGAAGAACAATCATACCTGCTTGTTGCTTCATCAAAGATAACTATGCTTCCCCTTCGTAGTATTGCCTTTGCCATGCATAGTAATTGTCTCTGACCGTGGGAAAGCAAGTCGGTATTAACGATGGTATCTAAGCCGCCTTTCGCTTCTACAATCTCCCAAATATCCACTTCTTTCAGAGTATTGATAATCAAATCATCTGGGTTGTCATTGAAAGGATCCACATTTTCACGGATACTGCTGCCCTCCAGGACACAAGGGTCTTGGGGAAGACCAATCAATGATGACCGCACTTCTTGTCGAGAGAGTGTTGATATGTCAAGGCCATCGATAAGTACATGTCCGTCAGATATTTCAATCATTCGAAATAAAGTCGATACTAGCGTGCTTTTACCACTTTGAGTTGCAATGTTTAGCTTTTGTTTTGTGATCTTCATATTCCCAATAGCTAACTGGAATGAAGTCAACTTACCTTCCACTACGGCCGCATATCCCGACCTTTTCGCCACTTCTCACTTTAAATGATAGATCTTTTAGAGCAGGGTCGGATGGGTTCCTGGTGTTTGTTTTAGCTTTTGAACTCACCGCCAAATGAAGAGCCAGCATGGACGAGTAAACTTACTTATAAAACGCGTAGACTCTGTCAAACTCAATAGAACCGTGTTTTGGCCAATTTGGCGGCGGTAGGTCGCTCTCTCCGGGTAGATGTTCTGACTTGTTCTTCCGTACAAAATTTTTAACACGAGTGACAGCCCCGAGTGAGGTCTCAAGAACTGTCCAATCAGTAATGAGAGCCTTCAGAGAAGCACTGAGAGACGCGACGTTGACTAAAGCTAGGCCCAAAAAGCTGCCAGACAGTTTTCCCATGGTTCCGACGGCAATTCCCATTAGAATAACCACGAACCCAGCCACGGTCATGTCTAGCACAAGACTTAGCCACCTTTGAACTGCATATAGCAGATAAAACGGCTTTTGTGAATTAGTCAAGTACCGATGGTTGACGGCCCTGTATTTGTTTTGCCAACCGAATGCTCGGATTGTTGCGAGCCCACTCATTGTTTCCATAAAGTTGGAGAACAATGGTGACCGTGCTTCTATATCCATTAATCGAAGCTGTCGTGAAGTCCGAATATAAAAAGTTTGGATGAAATAAAATGCTGCAATACACACGGGTATAGTTGCTGCGATATATTTTGCGGAAACAGATATCACAATCAGCTGGCCGATACACAAAAACAAAGCTATATAATAAAAATTAGACGTTAGCGGTTGCCATTTATCCCATAGATTGGGTTAGTCATTTTTTTATACCAAGTGACATATTTAGTAATGCTATAGGGAGTTCGAAATCAATTAACTCCAAATCTTGACTGAATCTGCACAAAGTTTAGTAACAAAAATTGATTAACCTTTGGGAGAATAAAGCTAAAATTGGCAAAATGAAATTCAAAGGGTCAGTCCTTACCGATTTACAGTCTCTCCAGAATCAGTCGACGAGAAAAAGATCATTGGGGCACTAATCAATATCATTAGAAACATGCATTTATCACGTACTTCCATTTATTCACTTCATAACGGTCCGTAAGAGACTGCGGTGCATGTTGACCATTGTATTCTGAACTATCCCAGTCATGAGACACCTGTTGCTGATTAGAATCTGTTAGGTTTATAGTTGCCAACAAAGGAAACTAACCATGCGGTCAATACTAGAAAAGAGACTCCCAAGGTGCCAAATGCCCAATATACACCCACCCGCATAGACATATTGAGGTTTGGCTTTTCTTCGTTATCCTCTGACCACCAAGTTACCCAAACGGCTAGAACAGAGAAGTGTCAGCATTGCACACCACACCGCTTCATTTGGAGTACATAGTTACTAACACGAAAAAGTTTGAAGAAACACATATACTGCCAATAAGCCGAAGAAAATGAGCCACGAAATGCGAGGTGCAGTGTTAAAGTAGTATTTGTAGGTTGCAAAATCTCCTGTGCGGCGGTCACCGTCAACTAGATTTTCATTACGATTGTTAATACCCGGACGCGCTGTGGTTGGTAGAGCGCTTTTCAGCACAATTGCGGGTGGCTGTAGTGTTTTAACTTCGAAGTCACCTTGGACATCATTCAACTTCTTTTTAACGACACTGAACGATCCTTGAGTGACAATAGTGCCTTCGGCACTCAGCGCAATAATGTGGTCTGCATATGGCAATCTATGTACTGATCCAGGTTAGATATTGAATACTCAAATTTAAAATATATTAACTTACCTGAATTTGTTACCATTATTACCGTGGTCCCAGTTGCTTTCAAAAGTCCTTGCGGTCCTAACAATTGTGCGAAGATGTGTTTCTCTGTTGAGGGATCCAGGCCACTCATAACGTCGTCAAGGACAATTGTATCTATGCGGGAATAGACCGCTCTTGCGAGGGTCTGTTTTTGTTAGCTTACAGAATCATACCGTGCCTTTTATCATAATTTCTATGATATTTTGAATACTCACAACTCGTTGTCTTTGTCCTCCACTGAGAGAAACTCCATTGCTACCAACTTGGGTTTGGTCACCATGAGTGAGTTCTTCAAAGTCTCTCTGCAACCCGCATGCCTCAACGACAGTCAGATACCAAGTCAAATCATAGTTTGTCGCTCCGAGGATATTTTCCTTTACGGTGCCACTTGTCAGCCAAGGGGTCTGGTTACAATATCCAATCCTTTCAGGATACACGGCTAGTTTGCCTGTTAGACAGGGCACCTCTCCCAAGATTGCCCTCAGCAAAGTTGACTTTCCACATCCCACTGGACCTACTATCATGGAAACAGTCGATCGTCGGATGCAAAAAGATATATCATGTAAAATAGACGGTTCTCCACCCTTCCATCCGACTGAGATGCACTTAGCGTCCACACAGAAAGCCTGACTGTGATCAAATTCCTTTATGAGCTTTTCCGAATTTCTCAAAGATAATGCCCTTGTAGAAGTTTCACGAAGGTCTTCGCGTGGAGTTTGAGCCAAGAACTCTCTGATACGGTCTATACATTCAACGGAAGTTGCAGTTTGTGTGAATGCTTCGACAAGAGCCCCGACAAACACTGCGAATAGATTGAAGAGAGTGAGAGAAGTGAGAGCTCGCTCACTGTTCAATGTTCCGAGGTTTCCGTTGCGTGAAACCACCGAATATATGGTGAACGAAATAACGGGGGTTAGCAACTGATTGAAGTTGGCTGCAATCAGGTTAGTATCAGCTGAGATAAAACAAATGATCGCGTACCTAATGTCACAACAACAACAAGTAAAGACCGAAACTGTTGCGAGGCAATAATTTCGGCTTCACGAAGCGCAGTAATTTTATCAGAAAGCCGATTGATCAAGCCCGACATTTTGACGCCTTTTATTGATCCCAGCATTTCTGCAGTCACACCCACTCGCTTTTGAATTGCCTCGATCCACAGATTTTGTTTCTCTCCTGCTTTCATTGCCACCATGAGTGCCATCAATGTGCAAACTGTAGCGCTTTTAGTTAATACGAAGTCCAGAATTCAATATTCTCAACAATTTTTCACATACTAAAGGAGACAATGATGGGTGCGATTCCCGCTGTAGACAGCTGTCCATACAGCAACCAGAGTGCCAACGCTATCTCGACCAACGAACCCCAGGTGTCATGAATAAATCTTAGTCCGGCAGCAATACGTTCGATATCTGTACTCATTACTGTCATCGCAGTGGCATCGTCTTTGTTGTAAGAGGGCATCGTTGTTGCCTTGTCGTAAATCATTGTAATGAGTGCCCCTCGCATTAAAGCGATAAGTCGATAAGCCTTGTGCTGGGCTTGGGCTGTTGAAATCTATTTTTTTAATTGATGATATTAGCATAATATGAACGATATTGTTGTATAGACAGGAAAACTTTACGGCTATCCCAATGTAGACAATGGCAAACGCAGCGATCAAAGTTAATCCACGACTGTGCGCGTTAGGAATGCCATCGTCAGAGAACAGAGTCACAGAAATCCGATTTAAATAGGGCTGGACCATAGTAAACCCAGTTTGAGCCAGACGAGGAAGGAGACCGGCAAGCAGCTCCCATTTGAATGTCTTCATCACGAGAACGAGGAGTGAATGCGACTTATCCTTATTTTCGCCTATTATCATAGTTAACTCAGGAAAATACGTCAAGGAATGCGCGACATCTTTGTTATTACTCACATTCTTCCCATAAAACGGCAAGCTTATGTTTGATATCCGGGTCTGGAACCATAGCCTTCTCCACTGAGTAAAGATCGCTTGGGGAAAACACGGTTTTGTTCCCAGCAAGTAACAGGGGGTTTAACCAGCCAAATAGACTGCGGTTAAAAACTCCAGCCCAAGTCTCGGGGGATCCATCCCTATAGTGATCAATTATCAAGTCATGCTTTTCGAGGATCTCAAACCCGCAAATCGTGGCTTTTATGAGCATAGACACAACGAAGACAATGGCCACAGTATGGAGGCCGTCAATCACCCAGACCGTCCTTGAACGAGGTATATCAAATAACAGGCCAAAAAAGTAATACAGTCCTAGTAATTTTGAGGGGCGAACGGAAGCGTAATGCTCAATGTGGGAGTGGTAACACGAGATGAGCGCAGCTATCATAGACAGACTGGCTGCGGCCAGTGTCAAATCGGTCCTCGGAGCCGAAGAATGGGCCCATAATGCCAAAAGAAGCAATTGGAAAATGAAATGAAAAGAATGGAGAAGCTTTATAAAACCATGTCAGTTCTCACATGTAGGGCTAGTTTTTATCAAATGTACTTACCAATTTGACTATGTGAATGTAGCTTCCACGAACTTTAGTAGGCTCATTCTTTAAGTATACCAGTTGAAGTATCGCCGCTAAAATAAAAGTACATGAAGGGGCTATAGAGAAAAATGCTTCTTCGAAAAGAAGTGTGAAGTCAAACCCATGATAACAGCTATTGTCAACACTTGGTCCAAATTGATTCTCGACATGGATCGAGCATTTCGACATTTTGACAAACTTGCAGGTCTTGGAAGCATAAATCACCATATATTCTTAGCGTTCATCTCCCTTGTTATGAGAGAAGTTCCTTTTTCTTTTCCCTTTTTTTCCCCTCCCTTCCCTTTCTTCTTCCTGTTGTTTGTCGGCGGCCGCGGCCATAGACGAGCCAACGCCCAGCTGCGTGACATTGGCCACTAAGAATAGCGTCATCGCCTTGGCCTCGTGGTGGCGGTACCAAGTAAGCTTTGACCATTCAGCAATCCGGAAACATGCCCCTAGTCATGTTACAACTCTGACACAATGTAATAGCAATACCTTCTACCAGCCATGTCGCCGTCGATATCGGTATTGGTGTAAAACCAATACGGCAGTTTCCACTAGCGTCCGGTATTAGTACAAAACCAGCAATCATACTCGTAAAATACACAAAACGGGTAAGACGCCCGTCTGCTGTAAAATACGTACGCACTCGTTTTCAGCCTCCAAGAACAAATACCTAACGGGCTTTAGCCCCCTTGCAGGCGTTTATGCGACACAGTTTGTTAGGGTGGATACTAACAGAACAAGTCAGACATGACTTGACATCCACAAGTATAGGCGAGGCCATAGAAACAAAGGGTCTGATGGCGTCGAGAGGAATGTCCGAAATAGAGCAATATTCCCTGGCAAGTGTTGAGTTCAGCGTGTTGAAAAAGGTCACCAGGCCCATTTTCCTCGTTGTCTTCGATGAATACCAGTTATCACGTAAGCAGACCAAGATGAACTTGAAGACTGTTCCGAAAAAGGAAGGCACGACCAGGGCTCCTGCCGAGGAATCTCGGCGCCAGCTGGTGCGCGCTCTGCTCATCGAGCTCATGGCGTAAGACAACCGTCTATCTCCTGTTATTCGACATGAGAATGCATGACTGACCATACTTCCATTTGGGCATTAGGTATCAATTTGCATCACCCGTACGATGGATCGAGACTCAGGACGTCATTCTCTCCGAATACAACGCCGAGAGAGTTGTCGAAATTGGTCCTTCGCCAACTCTAGTTGGCATGCTGCGAAAGACGATCCAAAGCAAGTTCAAAACAAGCGACCTGGCCTCAGGCCTGGAGAGACAGATGCTATGGCCCGAGAAAGACGCCAAAGACGTTTATTACGAACACGACCCAGTTATTCCTTCCTCCACTGCGTCTAAGGAGCCATCTATTTCAGAGACACCTGTCCCGAATAATTCGTTTTCTTCAGCTGAAGTGAATTTACCGGCTGCTCCTGTCATAAGCTCAAAACCTGAACCACCGATAGGAATCACACTTGCACCTCTTGAAGACCGTCTGCCTGTCGCCAATGAGGTTCTTTTAGTGCTACTTGCAAAAAGTTTGAAGGTTTCCACTGAGCAGGTTGTTGGGTCCAAGAGTATCAAAGCCCTGACTGGTGGTAAGTATCAAACAGTCTCCTGTGCGAGAAGTATTACTAATATGTATCGCTACAAAGGCCGCTCAACCTTGGAGAATGAAATCATTGGCGACTTAGGTGCTGAATTTGGTTCCCTTCCGGAACGCGCAGAGGATATGCCAGTATCTGAATTAGCCGATGTTTTGCAATCCACTTTTCAAGGGCAACTTGGAAAGAAGGCAACAACATTGATAAATACTCTAATGGGTTCAAAGATGCCTGTCTCATACAATGTGACGACTACGCGAAAGTATTTGCAGTCCCGTTGGAGATTGTCCCAAGGCCGACAAGATTCTATATTACTACTAGCCGTCTCTAGTCCCCCGCCTACAAAACTCGAGGGGGGGAAAGATGCAAACGACTTCTTTGACCAAATTGTTCAACGATACGCTTCCCAGCATACACTGTCCCTGGATGCCCCTGTCGATTCTTCTAGTTCTCATTCACCCGGTGCTGTCGCTTTGGACCAAGAGACCCTCGCCGCACTGACTGGAGGCCAGCAGGAGCTCTCGAGGAATTTACTTGGCGTCTATGCCAAACACCTTGGGCTCGATTTAGATCACGATAAACGTACCCTTGAGCACTTTCATGGCACGGTGGAAGCAGGGCTTCGGGAAGAGTTAAGTCAAGTAACACTTGAGCTCGGCGAGGACTTCACTTCCGGTGTTAAGCCACGTTTTCAGCGACGTATGTTTCGCTCCTACGATTCCTCATGGGCATGGGCTCTTCAAGAACTACTTCAGCTCTACTATGAGATGATTGATCTTCCCAAAAATAATAGTGGAGGACCAGAAAGTGACCTACAAGGCATTACGGAACGCTGCATCCATATTGCTCGTGCAGCAGAATCTTCTGTAATACAGGTTCTGGACCATATGATCACAAAAGCTGGAGAACATTCATGGATGTATTCTTTGCTACATCAACTGAAACTGATGTGTCTGGACACACTTCGCACCGGTCCAACTTACCAATATGTTCCTGCTGCTATTGCTCCAAGCACGACAATAGATGATCATGGGAATATCCGATACGCTGAGGTAAACCTCAGTGGTGCTGCTTCTTTATTAGAGCTAGCTACACCCCCGCAAAATAATGACGCTAGTGGAGTGCCATGCTTACACCTCAAAACAAGGGCGGGAGCAGGACAAGGCTGGAAATACTCCGAGTCGCTAACGAGGCGGTTCCGGGCAGCTTTAGAAACAGCACAAACCGTTGGCGAGTCATTCTCGGGCCGATCTGTGCTGATTACAGGGGCTGGAATCGGGTCGATTGGCGCCGAAGTGCTTGGTAAATTGCTGTCCGGCGGCGCTCGTGTTATCGTCACTACCACCAGATTTTCTCCGGAGGTCGCTCGGGAATACCAAGAGATATACACCAATTCTTGCGCTCGTAGATCTCAGCTTGTCATTGTACCCTTCAACCAAGCAAGTGTTCAAGATGTCAATGCCCTGGTTGAATATATCTACGATTCTAACGGCCTCAACTGGGATCTCGACTATATCATCCCTTTCGCGGCCATACCTGAAAATGGCCGCGGTGTCGACAAGATTGATGATAAATCCGAACTAGCACATCGCATTATGCTAATAAATCTTCTTCGACTTCTCGGTGCTGTAAAAGCACGGAAAGCAACGCTTGGCTCTACTACCCGACCGACTCAAGTCATCCTCCCTCTCTCGCAAAATCACGGAACTTTTGGCAGCGACGGTCTCTATGGTGAATCAAAGGTAGGCCTTGAGACGTTATTTGAGAGATGGCACTCTGAAGATTGGTCTGATTATTTGTCCATATGCGGCGTTGTCATTGGTTGGACGCGTGGCACAGGATTAATGAATCATAATGACCTGGTCGCTGAAGGTATTGAGCGCCTTGGTGTCAAAACTTTCTCCAAGAGTGAGATGGCGCACTGTTTAATGTGTTTGATGTTCTCATCTGTTGTTGAGTTATGTGAAGAAGAGCCACTTTACGTAGATCTAAGCGGCAATATGGGCCAGGTATCTGACCTTCGCCTTGCAGTGCAAAAAGTTCGGAACGAACTTCAAGAAAACTCGGAAATCAGGAGCATGATTATCCACGAAGCTGCATTAGAACTGGCCCATTCTCACAGTGCTCTTAAGGCAAGGTCTATGTCTCCGGAGCCACCAGCTCTATCTCGGAAGGCCCATCTTCATATCGACTTTCCTTCAATTCCAAACTATAAATCGCAAATTCAACCATTAAATGCAAATCTTCATGCAATGGTGGATCTCGATCGTGTTATAGTCATAACGGGCTTTGCAGAGTTGGGCCCCTGGGGAAATTCTCGAACCCGATGGGAGATGGAGGCATACGGAGAATTTTCGCTCGAAGGCTGTGTCGAAATGGCTTGGCTTATGAATCTCATCAAGTATCATGACGGCATCGTTAAAGGAAAACCTTACCATGGCTGGGTCGACAGTCAAACTGCAGAGCCAGTGGCCGATATTGACATAAAAAGACTGTATGAGAAGCGTATCTTGGCCCATTCTGGAATACGACTAGTGGAACCCGAGTTATTCAGTGGTTATAATCCGGAAAAGAAACAAGTTCTTCATGAGATTTTTGTCCAGGAGGACTTGCCACCCATCGAAGTTCCGGAGACTGCTGCGCGTCAGCTTCAATTAGAACATGGTGATAAAGTGGATATTACGCACGTCCATGACTCTGATTCTTATCGAGTCATAATACGGAGAGGGGCGAGGCTATTAATCCCTAAAGCTATGAGATTTCACCGATTGGTTGCCGGCCAGATCCCTACTGGGTGGAATCCGAAAATTTACGGCATACCCGATGACATTGTATCACAAGTCGACCCGGTTTCCCTCTTCACATTAGTCTGCACCATTGAGGCTTTACTCTCTTCCGGAATCACTGACCCATACGAAATTTACCAGTATATCCACGTTTCTCAAGCTGGGAATTGTATAGGGTCTGGTATCGGCGGCTTCCGAGCACTGCAAAGAATGTTTAAGGAGCGCTATACGGAGAAAGATGTGCAAAGCGATGTCTTAGCAGAATCATTCATTAATACTGTTGGAGCTTGGGTCAATATGCTACTAATGTCTGCTTCTGGGCCTCTCCGTACTCCAGTTGGAGCTTGTGCTACTGCTTTGGAATCTCTTGAGCTCGGCTGCGATACTATTATCAGTGGCAAGGCCAAATTTTGTCTTGTCGGTGGCGTTGACGATTTTGGCGAAGAGCTGTCTGCAGAGTTCGGAAATATGAAAGCCACAAGCAATACCGTTGACGAGTTTGAGCGTGGAAGAGGTCCTAAAGAGATGTCTCGTCCGACGGCAACGACTCGCAGCGGTTTCATGGAATCCCATGGGTGCGGTATACAAGTTATAACAAGTGCAAGTCTGGCAATGGAAATGGGCTTACCTATTCGCGGAGTGGTCGCCTTCTGTGAAACCGCTAGCGACAAAACGAGTCGGTCTCTACCGGCACCTGGTAAAGGGCTTCTTTCCAAAGCGCGAGAATCTACTTCGGACTTCCCTTCAACTCTGCTCAGTATTTCCAATCGCAGGAAGAGACTTGACTTTAGAAGACGCCAAATTTCTATGGCTCTCCAAACAGCAGTCGAAGACTTGGGACAAGAAATACTGGTTGCCAAAGCTGAAAATCCCTCCCTAGATTCTGATGCATACTATCACCAACGCAAGAGAGAAATCAATGAGCAGGCTCAACAAGAAGAACGAGATGCGCAATATTCTCTGGGGAACCACTTTTGGAAGAATGACCCCAATATTGCGCCTATACGAGGAGCAATGGCAACATGGGGCCTCGGTATTGATGACCTGAATGTAATTTCCTTTCACGGGACATCAACTCAACTTAACGAGAAAAATGAGTGCAATGTTGTTCAGGCTCAATTGACCCATCTCGGACGCACGCCGGGGAATGTGGCAATGGGGGTTTTCCAGAAATATTTAACCGGTCATCCCAAAGGCGCTGCCGGTGCTTGGATGCTTAATGGTGCTCTACAAATTCTGGAGACTGGACTGGTGCCAGGAAATCGCAATGCGGATAACATCGATGAAGCCTTGAAGAAATTTGACCATATAGCCTTCCTGAACAAAAGCATCCAGACAAAAGGGCTAGAAGCGATTTCGGTCTTATCTTTTGGTTTCGGACAGAAAGGTGCCCAGGCGATCTGCGTCCACCCAAAGTACTTATTCGCAACATTAGCGCATCAAGATTATAAGTTTTACATCGAAAAACGCAACTCCAGGACCGCAAAAGCGGACAACTTCTTCTCCCATGGGTTAACGTCTCAATCAATTTACAGAGTAAAGACAGCACCGCCATACCCCATGGATCAGGAAATGGCCGCTCTATTGGACCCATCTCTGAGGTTTTCACCAAGTATGAAATTATCCTAGTTGCAGTTTTTATTCTCATTACGTTTTATTTTTACTTTTATTTTCTTCAGATATCTACGTTACTTCTTTGTTTGTCTTCTGACTTTGCTTTGACTTACTTTTCATTGTATAACTTCCTTTTCGTTTCTTCTTTTTTTTTTTTGCTTGAATCGCTTCATCGTTTCGCAGGAATATAACGGGAGCAGGAAACCTATTAGCTTCCAGAGATTAAGCACAAGTCTAGTTCCCTGGTATTATTCTCAGCCTACATCACTGTTTTGATTTTATCACAAATATTCTTCAATATATTCCCACATATTCAAATAGTTAACAAAATCAATGATCCATTGACTGAACTAAAATCTCCGAAATTCTAGACCTAGTGACCTTCAAATTCGAAGACTTTTACATCTCAACTAACTGATACTAATCAGTGGACCGATACAAACTACTTCTTCTTCTTCTTCTTCTTCTTCTTCTTCTTCTTCTTCTTCTTCTTCTTCTTCTTCTTCTTCTTCTTCTTCTTCTTCTTCTTCTTCTTCTTCTTCTTCTTCTTCTTCTTCTTCTTCTTCTTCTTCTTCCTCCTTTTCTTTTTCCCAATCAAGTACGCATCGTTAAAGTCTTCGTCGTTAATATGGCATCAATCGCATATGGCTAACAGGACCTAAACCTGTTAACTAATACTCAAAACAAATATCAAACATATCATGTATGTAACAAGTAGTATATCAGGCATCAGTTGACGTCAAGTCTATTGTTGTGTCGGAGCAACTCGCCTACGGGGAGTTTTAGGGAGAATGGACCTGCGTATGAACCGGGGTTAGTGATCCTTGCTGACAGATCCATTTACTGGCATTTGAAGTTTAGTACGAAGATTCATTCTATTTTGGGGAGACTGGGAAGCAACACATGTTACACACACTTCATACGTGCACATGGCAATCACAGGTAAATGTCACCAGCCTGTATCTCAAATGAATTATTACGTCATTTCATATTCCGGTAGTCAGCGGTTGCTTTAGTATGCTGACACTGTCCTGTACCGTACGTCGATATAGCGTCGTCACCAGGCTTTTTCCCCGGGTCTCCCCCTACTTCCCATACAAGTGTAATTTCTAACTGCATCTATACAGACAAATTTGTAACAAGCAACTCACATGTTTGTAATTGTCCTATGTTACACCATTACTAAGGGTAATTTTCAATCCTTGTCATTTGGTTCACAGCCGGACGACTGGGGCTGACCATTGGGAATCAATTACACTGGGTGTAGTTAGGTTGTGTACCGTGCACTTTGAATAATCCCCATTCTATGCGTGCTGTTTACTCTATTTGCCAAATGATGCTAGTGGGGTTTGAGAACTCGCCACCACCATCCCCCCGTGTGCATAAAGTGAAATGTACGAAGGGGTTGTAGGTCATGTCAGATAGATGTGGTTATTTTACTAGTCGGAAAAAGGAGTCTATTTCGTCACCTTTTCCCCAGAGCTAGGTTCGTTGAATACCAACTGTACTGGTTCCTCGCGTAAATCGTCCTATTTCACCAACCAACGTTCCGCCGGGTGAGACAAGTACAGAGAAGTGTTTTGGGGTCGGATTAAGCGGGGAACTAGCATCTCACTCTGTGCTCCACAAAGCCTGATCGCCTTGGTGCTTGGTGCGCTTATGTGGCTTGTTTATTGCTAGGTATTTAGTGCCCCCGAACGAAGAGCGAAGAACGAAGAATAGACTAATATCACGCAAGAGCTAAGCCAGAATTAGATTCCTAGTTGCAGACCCCACCAAAGCCCTATAATTATCCAAATAGGAAATCGCCCGTGGGAAATTACTCGGCCTAGTACACGTTGTGTCCTGCGTATTGTCAACTTACGTGTAAGTTTGTAATGTAATTCACCTATCCATAAATATTTCAATTATTACCGCTATAACCCCTGCATTATAGACATGTATTGTATCTCGCTCTTAAGCCACCACGCCTGTATCGGAAAATCTATGGTTGACAATGCCTTCTTTTCTCAAAATATACTTCTGAAACAGCGATGACAAAATAGTCTCCTCTTGTTTTGGTCATCTGGCCGAAGGAGTGAGAACGACGTTATATGAACAGACGTCGAGACCAACCCTCTGTACTATTGGTCACAACACGCATAGTTTAGTGGGGTACAGAAATACAGGCTGTTGCCTTCCTGGATATTGATAGTCAACAAATTCTTCGCAACTCTTTTCTCTTGGAATTCCACAAGCTGTGTATGCTTCCTATCTGAAGTGCAGGCAGGGCAAAATAATTATTGAAAGACCACATCCACTTTCATCATTCCCAAGCAGAAACACAGACCTTGCAACAAAGCTTCAGTGAGGCAGAATATTCCCCATAATTTACCTTATCATATCCATATTTCATTCCTAAGTGAATAATTATTCTTATTATTTTGTTTCCAAACCGTCAAACCTCTTGCAATTGCACCTTGAGCATGGTATAGACATATTGGTCAAGCCATACATAAAATATCAACAATGTCTTTCGACTACGTCTGGACCCCGACATCCAACGAAACCGTATGTAGCTTGGATCACCCGGGCTTCTCGTTGGATAGTCCCTTGACCGATTACGACGACCGTTACTTTGGGATCCGCCGCAGCCCAAGCTCGGAGATTTCGAAAATTGACGTCGAGCTACTGGCTTTTTTAGAGTCCGAGACGTCTACTACAGCCAAATTCGAGCGTCTATCGTCTTACATGCAAGATATACTACAAAAGTCCCGTCCCTCACGCATGGACGATAATTGGGGAATACTCCAAAAATGTCTCGACTATTACAATCGGTCACTGCTCTGCCAAGAAGACATCCATACCGTGGTATCCTCTCTCGAGCTCGATCTCGAGAAGAAGCTCGATATTATTCACACCTACTACGAAGCAAGTTCACTTGTGGACTCGCATTCGGGAACTCCAGGTAGCTCTCTTCTGTCCGATGCATCCAGTCACAAGGCCAAGATTATTTGTGTCTTCGGAGGGCAAGGTGTTGAGACCTACCTAGATGAGCTTCAACAAAAGTACAATACTTATCAGCCTCTCCTTCAACCATTGATCATCACTCTTTCGGACCACCTACAGATGCTGGCTTCTGATGTACGTATAAAAGATATGTATCCTCACGGGCTTGACATAAGGACTTGGCTGGAACACCCAGAGTTGACGCCAGACTCGGATTACCTTTTGTCAGCTCCCGTCAGTATGCCGTTGATAGGGCTGGCGCAGGTAGTTAACTACTTTATTATGTGTAAGGTGCTAGATATGTCGCCGGGGGATTTCCGGAATCATCTGGCCGGGGCAGCCGGACACTCCCAAGGAATCGTTGTTGCTGCTCTTCTAGGCACAGCATCGTCTTGGGTTTCATTTGATAAAGCTATCCGAACTGCATTGACGGTGCTATTTTGGATTGGCTGTCGATCACAACAGCACTTTCCTGAAAGTTCAATATCTCCGAATCTTAGAATTCAGTCTGAGAAACTCTCACCCATGCTAAGCGTCAAAGGTTTGTCCTTGAAGATGTTAGAGGACCACCTATTGGTACTCAACAATCATCTACCATCGTCCAAGAAGGTTCATATTGCATTGGTTAATGGCCCGCGCCAATTTGTTGTTGCCGGATGGCCTCCGTCTTTGTTTGCCATTAAAACAAATTTATCCAGCGGCGAAGTATCATCCGCGCAAGGGATCTCGCGAGTACCCTATAGTCACAGAAAACCCGTGGTTCATACGCGCTTTCTGTCCTCGACAGTTCCCTTTCACACGCCGCTTCTAGAAATTGCTTCACAACAAGTTCAAGAAGATCTTGGGAATTTAACTGTTAACGGTCACGACATTCCATTTCCAATTTTCAGCACCGATACCAACGTTGATCTCAGAGAAAATGATAACATAATAATTTCTCTTGTCCGTATGGTTACGGTAGAAAGGGTTAATTGGGAGGGAGCACTCAAATTCCCGAAAATAACCCATGTTATAGATCTCGGGCCTGGAAAAGAACATGGGATGGGGTCGATTGTCAACACATTAAAGGCTGGCACTGGTGTCCGGACTATCTTAGCAAACATTCTCCAAGGGCCCAGTAAAACCCTGGGTTACACGCCTGAGCTGTATTCCAGCAAGGAAGAGGCGATATACCCAGACACATGGGGAGAAAAATTTGCGCCTCGCCTTGTTCGGACAGCGGGTGGCAGAATTACCGTCGATACCAAATTCAGTCGACTTACCGGTCTCCCACCGGTAATGGTAGCCGGAATGACGCCCACCACGTGTTCCTGGGGCTTTGTATCTGAAGTTATGAAGGCCGGATTTCACATTGAATTTGCGACTGGTGGATACCATAATGCGGAGAGTATGAAAGAAGCTCTCTCAAAACTATTGACTGCGATCCCAGCTGGCCGTGGAATTGCTTGTAACGTTATATATGCAAATCCTCGGGCCATGAGCTGGCAAATACCACTCTTGGTTGAACTACGACAATCTGGTTTTCCAATCGAAGGCCTAACGATTGGGGCTGGTGTCCCTTCAATTGATATTGCAAATGGTTACATCAGAGACCTTAGTCTAAGATATATTTCTTTCAAACCGGGTTCTAAAGATGCAATTGATGCGGTCATGAGAATCGCCGAGGCTAATCCTGCATTCCCTATCATTCTACAGTGGACAGGTGGACGAGCAGGAGGCCATCACTCTTTTGAGGACTTCCATGACCCTATATTAGAGAAATATGGGCAGATTAGATCGCACTCAAACATTATTCTCATGGCTGGCAGCGGATTCGGAGGACCCGACGATACGTACCCATATTTGACAGGGACATGGTCTCAACAATTCGGACACCCTCCGATGCCATTTGATGGAATCCTTCTAGGAAGTCGGGTAATGGCTGCAAAGGAAGCTCCCACCAGCCCCGCGGCTAAACACGCGATAGCTAACGCCCCAGGGATCCATGACAATATGTGGGAAGGCACATACCAGCGATCGACTGGAGGTGTTATCAGTGTGAAATCAGAAATGGGAGAGCGCATTCACAAACTAGCAACGCGAGGTGTACTCTTCTGGGCGGAGCTAGACAAAAATATTTTTTCGCTTCCATCAGCTAAGAAACTGGTTGAGTTGGAAAAACAAAAAGACTACATTATCTCGAGGTTAAATGCCGACTTCCAGAAAGTATGGTTCGGTCAGACATCCACTGGAAAACCCGTGGATGTGCAGCAGATGACATATTCCGAAATCCTCCAAAGGCTCGTCGATCTCCTTTACCCAAAAAATACCGAAACCTGGATTGATCTGTCTTATAAGAAGTTTACGAGGGATTTCGTTCGAATTGTCGAAGAGACCTTCGGATCACTGACGCGGGAAATTGCAGTACTTCGGCATATTGATCAGCTTGACAAACCATACCAGCTTTTAGACGATATTGTCAGATCATACCCCGATACCGTACATACTATTATCACTGCACATGACGCGAATTCCCTCCTACAACTCTACCGCCGGCCAGGTCAGAAACCCTTGCCGTTTATTCTTGCACTTGATGAAACGTTCGAGTACTGGTTCAAGAAAGATTCCTTGTGGCAGTCAGAATCAATTGAATCAGTTATTGACCAGGATGTTGGCCGTGTATGTATATTACATGGTCCTGTTGCCGCCCAATATACCAAGGTGGTTGATGAGCCTGTACGGCACATCCTTGGAGAAATCCATGATTCTCATATAAATGGCATATTAAAGGAGCACTACGCAGGAGATTACTCTAAAATTTCGGATATTTCTCATCTTTATAATGATTGCAACTCATTTAAAGACGGAAGTAAAATTCCGGGGTTGTTTATGCAGCGCTACAATGAGCCTCCCATGCTAATTTTTCGACTAGAAGACTCAGGTGGCCCCCTCCCACAAACGGAAGAGTGGACACACATGTTAGGAGGCCAAACCCCATCATGGCGGCAAGCATTACTAACCCTCGACAAAATTGTCCAGGGCAAAATGCAAGTTTCAAATCCCGTGAAACAGATGTTTACACCTCGTCCAGGTCTTACTGTTCAAATTATTCACCCTGATGCCCCTAAGGAAACAGTCATCATCTTAAAACAGGTCCCCCGAAAAGGCAGCTGGGACACAGCCAGTACTGAAATCAGAAGTTTGTCTACCACAGAAATTACAGTAACTCTACGAGAGCCTCCTGTAGCAAGGCGTGAATTGGAGAGTTTGACGTTCCATTTCGGTTTCAAAGTTGAACCTGGAATGAACCCAATACAGGAAATCATGGACGATCGAAATTCGCGGATAACAGAATTCTATCGCCGCATTTGGATAAATCCAGATTCTCAAAGTGGATACAACGACGACGATACACAAAGTGACAAATTCCTTGTCACTAGCAATGATATTCGTGAATTTTCAAAATCAATCGAAAATAAAAACGCGGTTTATCACTGGCGTCCGGAAAAGCCACTCTACGCACCTTTGGACTTTGCCATAGTCATCGCATGGAAATCATTAATGAAATGCTTATTCTCGAATAATATTGATGGAGACCTTTTGAAGTTACTGCATCTAGGTAATCACTTTGAGGTTCTCGACAACACATCTTGCATTTATGAAGGAGACGTGCTCTTCACTACAGCGGAAACAAAGTCCATAAAAATCAAAAAGGATTCTGGTAAAATTATTGAAGTTCATGCAATTATTCATCGACACCAGAAACCAATTATTCTTGTCAAGAGCGAGTTTATAATCCAGGGGCGTTATACTGATTACGGCAACACCTTTGAAATCAGAGAAGAGAAACCGTTGCAAATACCCCTTACAACTGCAAAGGATGTGGCCGTGCTTCAATCACGAAATTGGATGAGATGCAATCCTGGGATTGACCTCAAAAAGTTTATGGGTCGAAATCTAGTCTTCCGCCTACAAAGCCGCTATACGTTCAGAGATTCCACATTCTTCGATGGTATCCAAACCACTGGTGAAGTCACAGCAGTATTTGAAAACGTCAAAATTGCAATCGGGTCCGTTCATTTGAAAAGCACGGAATATGGTCGAAATCCAGTGATTGACTTCTTGGAACGTCATAGTACTGCCTTTGAAAGAGTGGATCGATACGACACCCCAAGGCCCCTATGTGAAGACATCCAAGTGAAAATGCCGATCTCCAGTGAGCCCTACGCTCGTGCTTCAGCTGACTTCAATCCGATTCACGTATCTGATGCCTTTGGCCGTTATGCTGGACATGACGGTAGGGTTATTCATGGTATGTATACCAGTGGTCTAGTTCGTGGACTCGTGGAACTATACGTTGCCGAAAACGACCCTGAACGTGTGCAATCTTGGTCTTGCGTTTTTAAAGGAAAAGTTAGACCCGGGGATAACCTCCAGATTAGCATCAGTCACGCGGGAATGGACGACGGCCGGATGTTGATATCAGCGACTGCCCGCAACGCCGCGACAGGGGCCGAGGTTCTTTCCGCTACGGCAAATGTTGCTCAAAAAAGAACCGCTTACGTTTTCACAGGCCAGGGTAGCCAGGACGCTGGAATGGGAATGGAGCTATACGAAAACAGCGAAGCAGCAAGACACGTTTGGGAGACAGCAGACCAGTATTACCTAAAGACCTATGGGTTCTCGATTATTGACATTGTTCGTCGGAACCCCAGAGAGCTCACTATATTTTTTGGAGGCAAACGAGGCAAATCGATACGTGAGAACTACATGTCGCTAGTCTTTGACGTGGTAGACAGCCATGGTAACCTTGCAACAGTCAAGGCCTTCCCCGAGATCACCAATACAACTAGATCATACACATACCGATCCGAGAGCGGCTTGCTTCACGAAACCATATTTACACAGCCTGCGATGGCATTTACAGAACTGGGTCGGGTCCACGAAATGCGTTCACGAGGTGTCATTGATCGAAGCAGCTGTTTCGCTGGGCATTCACTAGGTGAATTTATCGCCCTGGGAGGTCTCGGGGAATTGTTTACATTAGAAGGGCTGGCTGCGCTTACCTTTTATCGTGGGCTCACAATGCAGAAAGCTGTCAGGCAAGAGGGACGTGCAGCCATTGAGTACTCCATGTGTGCAGTCAACCCAGCTCGTCTTTCGCCAGGTATGTGCTTGTTGATTTCTCACGCCACGGAGTATCTTTACTAAAGAAATAACTCTAGGATTTAAGGAGGCCGATCTGAGCCTTGTAGTTGCGGCAGTTGCAAGAGAGACTGGCGGTCTTTGTGAGATCGTAAATTACAATATCGAAAATATGCAGTATGTCTGCGCAGGGGAGGTGAGTAACCATTGCCATGCAATTCTACCAGATAAATTCTTGAGCCTGACATTATAAAACAGACACGCTGCTTAGACTGCTTAGCGGGTGTTTTAGATGAACTGGCTACTCATCCGATCGCATTTGAAGTTAGTGACTTCACATCCAGCAACACACGTTCTGACCTACAGACGATCATTCATTCGTCTTTAGCACATACGACTGCCAAACCCCAGCCGTTAATCTTAAAACGTAGCAAAGCTACTATTCCATTGAAAGTCAATGTTCCTTTCCATAGCAGTCTTCTACGGCCGGGAGTCGACTCTTTTCGACGAATCTTGGAGAGGTCAATTCCTAGTCATATGGTAAACCCTGAGCTTTTGATCGGGAAATACATCCCAAACCTAACGGCTAAGCGTTTCGAACTGTCCAAAACATACTGTGCCGATATCCTAACTCTTACAAAGAGCTCTCGGATGCGCGAAATTCTAGAAAATGTGTGTTTCCATGTCCCTGCAAGTCCATTGCTTGCAACACTTGGTTTGCTAACTTGAAATAGTGGGAAGAACTTGTCGCTGTTGCGTGAGTTATTTGAGATAATTTGTACCAAGCGGTCTTTCTATTTTTATTTCATTTTATTTTTTTTTTTTTGTCTTTGAGTTGTATTGAAATTCGAGGGCGTCCTTGGCATGCGATTGTGGCAGTAGGTTTTTGCATTATCTCTTTCTGTGTTGACCTCATATACATGTAAATTTGGAAATTTTTCTTCGGCAATGAATTCTTGGCACGGGTATTCGTTTCAGTTGGTGTATGTAGTTGTGTCGTGTCTAGGGAAAGCTCACAGCTACGGCCGACCCGTTGGTACAATGTTCCGAGACGTAATATTGAACATTCAATGGGACCAAGTTCAGGTCTTCCAGTAGCTAAGGATTTGGAAAATTAAGATAGGGATTAACTCATCAATGTTACGTTGTTGACTGGTACTGATTGACAGGCTGGCACTAGAGCATTCTTTTATTGATATGTGTGCTATCGCGTGGATTTCTGCATTTATATTTCTAAAAACCAAGCCTCAAATAATATATTTAGTTATACTTGCGTTTGACAAAAGTGTTCTCCATTTACTCATATATTTGCGGCCACCCCAGGTGAAATTTTTTCCAATTCTTCAATAAGCTCTACGAAGAATCTCTCCTGTGTTTCTTTCCCCTCAGCACTGTCTATGAAAAGGGCGGGTCTAAAAGATGTCAGTCTTACTAAGGAATCCTGTCTTTGTTTGACATTTATTTTTATTTTTTTATTTTTTCTTCTTTTTTTTTTTTT
>CVMT01000004.1:1009769-1058342 GCA_000985935.1 Talaromyces islandicus | reverse complement strand
TTTTTTTATTTTTTCTTCTTTTTTTTTTTTTTTTTCTCTCATAACTTACCGCGCTATTGTACAATCACGAAGATATTTTCCATGACTGTCGAAGGATGATTTGGCCGCGTGAACGAGTGTGCGGCTGCCCATTTCTGCACTTCGAGCAACTGCGAACTTTATAACTCCGGCTATAATTTGGGCCATAAGTGAGGACTCTCTCAACAAACCGGTACTACACAAGCCTGGAGTAAGGGCATTGACAGTCACTGAGGGCTTATCGGACTGATCAAGGCGCTCGGATAATGCTCGCATACTATAAAGTTGCAGTAACTTGGTTGTGTCGTATCTGTATAAACGGTTTAGCAAGTAAGCAGATCGTGAATAGGGATAGAGAATGAAGCTACCTATCGCCCATATTTGACCTGGACTGATCGTTCAGCGCCGCGAATATTGACCCAGACTTTCCCTCGTCGAAAGTTGCCGTCTCGTGGCCCTCACTTGATACAATAGTGACATGGGGTCTCGTCTGGAACTCAGCTGCAGTTTCTCTTAATTTTGGTAGTAAAAGGAATATAAGCAGGAAAGTTGACACAACATTGACAAGAAATGACTTTTCCATGCCTTCTGCCAACTCAAAGGTTTCAGTGCAGATGCCGCCGTTTGCCACCAAAATATCGAGCCTGTCGATCCTTGCGGCTCGTTTTGCAAATTCCTTGACGCTCTCATAGCTTGCCAGGTTGAGACTCCACACTTCAGTTCTATCATTTATTTTCGTTGAACTGGAAATTGAGTCCTGGGCTACCTTCCCTTTCTCAACATCGCGCACGGCTAATATGACTTTCGCTGCTCCTAATCGTACAAAATGCCGGGAAGCTTCCAGACCCAAACCCGTGTTTGCTCCAGTAACAACTACCACGAGACCTTGAAAGCTTTGACTTGGGTATGGAAGGGTCTTGAATTGGGACGATAAAAATCGCGATACTAAGGAACGCTGATCTTCCCCCATTTTTCTCAAATCTTCTTCGGTCTCTATGCGCTTTTTCACTCACATCAACAAGTAATTTTTCCGTTTTCAGTGTATTGGCTCCGAAAAGATAGATTCAGAGGCGAGAAGAATCGTTCAACAGACAGGTGATTCGGAAAGAGCGGGGGCGATTTACTCTCTGAGCCACTTTTCCCGCACATTCGTTCATTCGACTGCGTGATTCGTGAGTTATGATACTAGTTATTTACTACTACTATATGCAATAATAGAAAATGCACTACTATACGGCATTCATGTTTATCCGCGCATCATGGATCTAAATCGCAATTTACATGGTAGCATACATTGTTTCAATACGCGTAATGATAGGTAATATAATACCAAGTATTATACTCGTTATATTACTGTATTATATTTGACTTTCGTAACATATTTTGTAATATAACACCTCCATTAAGCACTGCGGCCCATGCTAGCTTTGTCCAACCTAGAATATTCAATACAGTTTCATTTTACCTTAGACATGTTACTAAAACCTATGGGGCTAAATAAAACCAACAATTTCAATTGATGACGCATCAATATAGAAGCTTGGACGGAGAGTGACAAGTGCTTTTTCAACATATTTACTTGTCAAACCGAATAACATCTATCAAGGTGAAAAAAATTTAGACATAAGTAATTTTACTTTTGGGATTTACCTACTAACTCTGGTGACTTAATAATATTTGACAACTTCACTCTGTGACCATGATATTTCCTATCGTGCCTCACCTGCTTCTGGTCATTGTCGGTCTTACACTTCTTGCAGTATGTACAAATCAATCTCTAGTTATTAATTGAAAAATTGTCTAACAGAATACAAGAATATTTGTCTTTTTGTATATAGAATTACACTGCATCCTTATTCAAAATATCCCGGGCCTTTCGTCGCGAAATTAACCAATCTATACGCCGCATACCATGCCTGGAAAGGAGACCTTCACTTGGATATGTGGCGATGCCACGAGAAATACGGTAATAGCTTAAGGGTCTCGTATATTGGCTAGGGTTGCTAATGTCTACAGGTCCCTACGTTCGTTACGGACCCAACGAGCTCATAGTCAATACTGCGTCAGGCTTGAAAGGTATTCCATGCCCCCCCCTTTTTTTTAAAAAAAAAGGTTACATATTTTATTTCAAAAGACTAAGGGCGATAACACATAGATATCTACTCGCATGGGAAAAAATTCAAGAAGTCGACCAAGTACAGTGCAATGGTACATCGTGCCACGAATACTCTAACCGAAGTCGACAAAAAGAAACATGGGAAGAAACGGCGGTTAATCAGTCAAGCATTCTCGGATTCAGCTCTCAAAAGTTACGAGAGCGTGGTTCTTACTCATGTCAAGCAACTTTGTTCTGAACTGATCAACACTGAAGGGGAACCCGTTGCGGGTGGTGTTTGGGCACCTGCTAAAAACATGTCTCGCTGGTGTAAGTAGATACCTACATTAATCTTTCACTTACTATCCCAACTACTCGCTAAGTTGGCTCTTACAATAGGCGACTACTTAACATTTGATGTCATGACCAATGTTGTTTTTGGAGTCAACTGGTCTGCATTGAAAGATAGTAAATATCGATATATTCCAGACTCAATTGAAAAGTCCAATGTCCGAATAGGAACCCTCATCGAATATCCTGGTATGAAAGGCTGGAAAATAATTGACAAGCTCTTCTTCCAAAAAGCTATCCAAGCAAGAGATGTCTTCATCAAATTCGTCAACGAAATCTTGCGAGAAGCGATGCGGGTGACCAAAAAATCAGGAAAGGGGGCTTTTGCCCTTTTGACCACTGCGAAAGACCCTGAGACCGGTGAACCTCTTAATATAAAGGAGCTAGGGGGCGAGAGCGCTACTCTTGTTGTTGCAGGTTAGTATCACTATGTATTTCTAGCTTTGGTATGACAAAACAATTACTGATCAGAAGGTCTACCCAGGAACCGACACCACATCAACAGCTTTGGCTGCTAGTCTTTTCTATCTATGTCATTATCCAGAATCACATAAAAGAGTCACAGAGGAGGTACGATCTGCATTTGGTACTTTGGATGAAATTCACCTTGGCTCTCAATTAAGCCAATGTAGTTTTCTCCGTGCTTGTATAGATGAGGCTATGAGACTTTCTCCATCTGCTCCTGGGGCTCTTTGGCGGGAAGCCGAAGATGAGGGAATTATGGTCGATGATGAATACATTCCAAAGGGAATGGATGTTGCCACCTGCGTCTACAGTCTTCATCATAACCCCGAGTGCTACCCTGAGCCTTTTTCATTCCGCCCAGAGAGATGGCTAATAAATGATCCTTCATCTGCACCTTATCGTGGGGTTGTATCCCCTCATGCTGCCTTCACACCCTTTTCCATCGGGTCGCGCAGTTGCATCGGTAAAGGGCTAGCATATGTCGAGCTGACCCTTACATTGGCTTATATTCTGTGGTCTTTTGACTTTGAGATTACAAAAGGGGCACACGGGCATATCGGTGGAGGGCTTCCAGCAGCGGAATACGGAAGACACCGAGTTGACGAATTTCAAATGTACGATCATGTCACTAGTGCGAAGGACGGGCCGTATATTCGTTTCAAACATCGCATTCAGCAGCAATAAAGAAAGTCTAGCCAGCCATTTTTTAGCACTAGATTTTTTGAAAGTTGTCTACTCATATTTGCACATACTAGAAGTGATGCCATGGGTTACAATTTAACTATTATGTACTAATCTACGTTGACACTATCAAAAATACCAAATGTATAGAAGAGACAATACTTAAGGTCAACTTTACAGACTTCAGTACTAGGAAACTTTCGCTTTGTGACGTATATAAATGATAGATATATTAACTACTGTTACCATTGATGCCTATATGTAGGCACATTAACACTTGTCACAAAAAAATAAATGAATGAATCAAGCGATGTTTACATTTTGCCAATACGCAGATCAATGTTAGATGGAGGTCCCTCGCAGCTAATACATATTGCGGAGATCCCAGAGAGATCTCCATCTCTGGCGAAATGTCAGGGTCTTGCCAGAATTGTTTCAGCAGAGTATCGAAGTGGCGTCGCCATTTTTGCCACCACAACTTCATCCATTAAAGGTCATAAAACATACGAACAACGGGCGAGTGTGAGATTTGCGAAAGTAGGCTCAATATCTTCAATGGCAATTTGCCACTCTCTTCACGAGCAGAAAAATAGCCCCAAGGCCGGTAAGCAGCATGACAGGACATTAATTCTATGTGTACACATGTTCCACAGCTGACTGTATCCCCTCTCCTAGTCAGAGATTGGCGGCGAAAGGGCATAGGGGGGTTGTTCCTTGCATCGCCAGGCGAGGAATCTAAAGCACAAACATTAGTGGAGCAGAGTACAAATACGTACAATACTGGCCTTTTTTTTTCCCCATTTTTGGCTGATTATCATAGTCTTGTTAAAGATACGCGTTTTGTCATATCTAACGGCGCCAGTGAAACGTAAAATTCGCTACAGGATTGTAGTGTATCTATCTATATACAGAACTAATCTAGATGGTCATTGTGAGTAAGCATTGCAAAATGATTCGACATGCCGTCTACAGTCGCGGCATACTTCTAGAAGGTGTCTATTTTAGCTCAGGTGGATATATCCCGTTTAGGCAGAGCAGCATTACCTGACTCGAATTAGGGTTTAATGTCCCGGGAAGTTCGGCTGAACACAAATACAGACCCACATATGTTCCCAAATACACTCCACTTTATCCGCTCCGTATTGTAACAGGTTATGCCATGAAACCGTTTTGGTGAGATTACGCTGGTCCGTGTCTTTTACGTACTTGTTGTCACGTTCCACAGCATCGGCGCGTGCTTCTGCTTGAAGGATTGCTTGGTGGCAGGTTACCAAGGTTAGTCATGCATAACATGAACGGTCTCCGATGTCAGCTAAAGCCGGGGTCTAGAACCTACTTTGAACATGATGAATCCTCTCTCCGACTTGAGTTGTGGGGCCCAATCCGTTTATACTCAATTCATAAATATCCAACAAATTAGATGCTCAGGAGCGGGTTTTGCATGGACCAAATCCCTCTGAGTATTCCTGTTGTTATTTCCTGAATTAAGGCAAGAGATAATTCTTAAACCCTTAGATCAATATTTTTCTATGCTTCTCAACATAGTTCCGGGCTGTACTTGTGCTGGCAGGCCTTTTTTTTTCCCCTAAAATTTGGATTATATTTCTTTATGTAGTGTATGTTTCAAATCATGATAAACTAGATTTCTAGATTTATTTCTACAATTTTTTCGCATAAATTGTTGTTTTGGTAGGATGGATTATGTCATCATTTGTCTTAGGCGGTGTTGGATATCCGCAGCCCAACGAGCACTTTATCAAGTCAACAAAAATCAACTTTTTATTGATATTATCTTCGACAAACTATCTAAATTTTATAGTATTCTTGTCATCGGAGCGCATATGACTCATTTCCACGCAAAAAGTCAGTCGGGATTGTCGTCTTCCACGCGCCCTTCTGTCGGTAGCGGCGCTGATCATTCTGGAGATCAACCTGGTAATGGCACTACCCTGGTCTCTAATAGATACAATTCTTTAGAATCGCACGATGAGACTTCTCCTCTGTTGGATTTTTCGCTGGTGAGCAGTGAGAGTTCTAGCACTGTTCCTGTAGCACCGTCTCTTTCCCAGTGGCGGCGGATCGGCGTGATAACCCTGTGTGCCATCGCAACTCTCATTCTTGATTTTGGGGTTACTGTGATCGCCGCGCCAAAAGTTCGCATGTTCGAGTCTATTATTTGCAGCAATTATTATCGCCGGCTCGACGACTCTGGGCTTCCTAGTACCCTGTATGAGCGTGACGGCATTTCGGAAGATCAATGCAAGATACAACCTGTTCAGTCAGCTCTTGCACGTATAATTGGATGGCAGGTACTTTTTGACGGCATTCCAGGTGAAACATAACTCCTTCAAAAATTGCAATTTACTCGATATTTCTTATCTGTTACTGATACTGGTTCGATCTACAGCAATTCTATTGGCGATTCCGTATGGTGCCTTTTCAGACTCCAGAGGGCGGAAACCAGTAGTTGTATGCTGCTTCCTTGGTTTGACGCTGTCAACCGCATGGATCTTCTTTATATGTATGGCACTGTACCCAACTAATAAGTACGATAACTAAAAGTCTTTCTAGGCTGGGCCAACCTCCCTCTCGAGCTGACCTGGTTTTCGTCAGTATTTCAACTCATTGGGGGTGGCGCCATTGTAGGCTCTGCAATAATGGAGACGATTATTACGGATGTGGTTTCAGACGAGCAAAGGTGAGAGTATCAAGTCATCTCTGTATTGAGCACATTTGACTGATGGAATCTTAAGGTCTATAATATTCTTCATACTTCAAGCAACACTTCTCTGCTCCGACATCCTGGCACCTCCCTTATCATCAATTCTTATGACCAAGAACGTTTGGATCCCTTGCATTTTAGGAATACTCATTCAACTATCGGGTACATTTCTCACTATGATGCTTCCTGAAACTTTACGTCTTTCGCATGCAGGAAACGAATCGGGCATATCTAAGAATGAGCCTTCTATAGTTATACAATTCAAAACTAATCTAGCATCAATATTCCGAAATCGAAAGATTACATCACTAGTGATTAGTCTTTCGGTGCTGACTATCGGAAATGAGTCAATCGACTTTCTGTTGCAGTACGTATCCAAAAGATACGACTGGTCTATTGCCACGGTAGGAGTTCACTCGCCAAAAACTCACAAGCTTGGTCATTGCCTCTAAATTTGTTTTAACTGAAATAACTAAAATACGACGCACAGGCTGCCATGCTGCTTTCACTGCGAGCCACTGTCGAAGCTATACTACTTTTGACAATTCTGCCGGTCCTAATGCTTGTCTTGAGCAGAACAGGAATGCCAACTATGAGCCGAGATCTTCTCGTGGTGCGAACGAGCTGTATTCTCATTGTATTGGGATTTGTAACCCTGGCGGTCTCCAGTCACGCAACTCCGGCGATCATCGGTAAGGATTCCGGCATAGTTACTCTAGGCCCAATGATTGTCTTATCCTGTGCTCATGATGCGTTAAATTATAGGTCTGGTCGTTTATACTTGTGGGACAGGGTTCCAAGCTGCCTTGATGAGTCTCCTCGCCTCACTTTGGAAATCCCAAAATATGAATAATCTTGGAAGTATGTATAGTGCGGTAGCAATGATAATGGCAAGTGGACAAGCAATTGCCGGGCCGTTCCTGTCGCAGACCTTTACATGGGGATTACAGCTCGGAGGACTATGGATTGGACTCCCATTTTTCACGTCTGCCTGCATCTGCGCTTTGGTTGGTTCGTTTTTATGGATGTTTAGCATCCCAGAAGGACTCGCAGTGGCGGAGTAACGCAGATGAGATATGTTGTACTGCATTTGAGACATGGACCCTGGTTGATCGACACTACCAATGAAGAACGGCTTATGATACAATTGTACTATGTCTACATGTATATATATTCGGAAAATATCGGGAGTGACCAACAGTTATTTTTCAAAAAACTTTACAAGTTGGCATCATTCAGGCGCCGTTGATGGTAAATCGCAATGAGATACGCTTAGGAGTTTCAATCATTTCATAGGGCATGTATATCTAGCTTCCTAGCTACTTCTGTGGCATCTTTCGGAAGCTTGTAACAAATGGGATCACCTGTGCTTTGTCCATATCCCATATTTTCTCCTGTACATACGGATCACCCTTCAAGCGCTCCCAGATAGCCTCCTTGGATACATCATTCACAACCATGACAGACCCCTTGAAGGGCCGTCTTGGGTTCCCTGGAAATGTGTGTTTTTCAAAAACAGGACCTGGATCGTCAGCTATGCGATCCACAGCAGATTGGACATGCGTTGAACGCGTACGTACCGGCCCATGAGACCCAGCCTTCATTATGTAGGCGCACAAAATTGGGCGAGTGACGTGGGCGTATTTCTAGGCGTCGACTAAGCTGTTCACCGCTGATCAGCAAAAAGATGCATATGCAACTTCGCAATCGATGGTAATCCTGTTGCCTGGGTTTTCGATTTTGGATATAAAATTGCAGACAGGGACTATGTTTTGACTATCCATCTATCAAATCTTCCAAGGCACCTTGTCGGCAACATAGTCTACTTACAACACCAGGTGAATCCGGAAATAGCACCAGCCATTCTCGGACAGGAGGATTTTGAACCGCAGAAGCGGCCGAATTGAGAATCTTTGATGCTCCTGTTTTGGTTGCCATGGTTTTGGTATTATCGTGATATTCAACTGCCACAAAAAATAGTGACGGTGGAGGTTTGACTTGGAAGATCGAGAATATGGTTTCAGAGTCGCTAACAGAAAGCAGCGTGGCTGGTAGAAAAGGAGGATAGCCAAGGTGAGTGAGACGTGTTTGACAATGCGCTAATAAGCGGATGCTGAACAACATATGATTGCCGATGGACTAAGGGCAAGAGTATGCCATGCATAACCACACCGTAAAGTTGACTCGGAGTTGAAGGAAAAGGAACGGACGTTTTTTTGATCCGCCCGATGCCGGGAAGCTATTCTGGGCACAGCCAGTTATTGTTTGGATGCTGGTATCCGTGCGGAGTCCACTTGTCAGCCGTCACTGTACCAGGGCCGTCGTCTTTCAATACGGAGACCTTTACTTGGATGGAAATCATTGAAAGGATACAGTCTTATATCAAAACCAAGGTTTCTCCGTTTCGGTATGTATGGAATCGCTTAGATCTCGTTTTATGGGGCGGCTTTCCTGTACGGGTATGACATGGAGTGAATTAGTGCAAGACCTCATCCATCTTGCCAGCTAAACTGTTTCTATTTTCAACAACTCGGCATATTTTATGGGTCCCATCAAGGGCTGGATCAGAGTTTACACGTTAGACGAGAATACTCCAGGTAAACATCTGATGTGCTTAGTAGTGTAATTTACAGCCGTATCAGTGGTAAGTTATCAATGTATGTAACGAAAACGAGGTCGTAATTCATACGTTACAAATTACTCAGGGTATTATCATACCACCCGGGTATCGTACAGTTACTAGTTTAATACGGCCTGACGGCCCGAAATCAAGTCCGGGGCATCAATAAGATCGGTGATACTAGCGCGCCACACCTAATTATCCATTGGCTTGGTCGTCTATGGGGAAAATGCACACGCTTAAAGTGTAATCTGGGGATTACGGTGGTCCGTGTGGCACTTGTTTATGTTTGTGCTTCCAATAGCATGTCATCAACTGAAACACTGCAGCATGCATTGAATCTCTATAGAACCCGAGGAAAAAAGAAAAGAGGGGAAAAATCAGCAATAGCCAAAGCAGGCAGTCAATTTACTAATCAATTCCCCCAAAATGGCTCGTCTTCCGAAACCTGTGCGACTGGCTTCTTGCGTTTTTCACAGACTTCACACCTGCGGGATCTACACGATGTATGACATCATCGCTGACCACCTTGTTTTCTGTACCCAAGAGTTTTACTTTGCATGGGCCATGGGGCGGCCAGTATTTACGGTCATCCCAACAGTGCTGCAAGCTTTTGTTTTCGGCGATTATAATTCATCAATTCCGTTGTCAGACACTACGGCCTTTCGACGGAGCCTATGCGCTATACGACAGCTGTTCAACATTATTTACGTACGTTATTTTTACTATCTCGGAGTAATGTCTTCATCCTCTCAGACATTGCGCAGTTCTACAAGAATCAGCACCGAGGGTTTTGTTGTCACTAGTGCTCACTTAGTCAAGGGCCCAGGGCTTCGGGAGAACACGTGACACAAAGGCGAATGTGGAATGCCTGGGGAATAAGGCCAGTTCAAGCACCCCTCAGCATGCTCACAAGAAAAACCAAGAAATTAGAATTGCAGTAGGCAATTATTAGTCACTAGTTACTATAGTATCCATGTTCAGATGATAGAACCAGCGTGTTCTGCAAGGCGCTGGTCAGAAACGCTGGCCAGTAGCAATCCTCGGGTCACCACTGCATAGTGTATGTAACTACGAGCCATTCTTCTAGTATAAAAATTAAAAATATGGTCTTCTTCTTAGGTGGGGGTACGTATGTATATACGATAACGACGATACTGGTTATCTTATGTCGCTGCTCGATAAGTATCCACCCCCCTAACATTCGACTAGCGGCGCCGCGCGACGCGTAAAGAGGACCGCGACGCGCCTCACCGAACCTCATCTTGCCGATTACGAAGCCAATTGCTACGTCACACCAATCGGCCAACAATAATAACTACGCAAGTGTTTATAGCAAAAGGACCATTTTAATCTTAGCACCTTGGTTTTTACTGCAACGAAAAGAGGAAAGAACATGCCACTATGCCGGCTACCACGGTCTTGAGCACTGCCGAAGCCGCCCAGTTAAACACACTTCGCGCCGAATTGAAACAATGGGAAAAGTCATTTTCGGACGCGAACGGGGGGAAGAAGGCGGGCAGACAGGATATCAAGCAGGATCCGGAAATAGGTATTGTCTTAGCTATCTCTTCAGTGAAGTCTAAACACCCATGCTAACAACCTTCCGCCTGGCAGCTGCAAAATACAAGACCTACGGCCGGCTCCGCGCTCTTGAATCGTCTTCGTCTCATCCCAAGTCCGAGTCTAGGCATAAGGAAGTCGAAAAGACGCCGTCCAAGTCCGACTTGAATAATGCTCGAGTCAAACGCAAACATAGCGCCCTAGGACCGGACGCGATCCAAGACGGACAGAAACAGGACCATCACACGCCCAAGAAATCACGAGGAAGCCTATTTACGCCCGCAAAGAATCGCACTGTCAATGATCCTCACCACCCGGCAACTCTGGATCCCTATGACTCGCCTTCTGTATTCCGTCGCCTGTTCAGTCCGTCAACACATCGTCACACACTGCCATCACCTGTTCCACTAAAGAGTTCTATCGGGCCAACTCCGCAGCGCGACGGCAAGGCATTGGGTCTTTTTGACTTGTTATCGGTGTCTGGTGGAAGCACCGCAACACCATCCGCGAAGCGTATGACTATGGTCGGGGAGGATGCAGCAAAGACTCCATCCGGTGGAAAGCGGAAGCGATTAGAAGATATTGCCGAAAAGGACGGCGATGGCGAGGACGACGAACAAATGATTCGCATGGGGCGCACACCAGCCTCTTCAAGCAAGAAATTGTACCTCGAGCGACTCTTTGCAACACCTACTACCATGCGATTCGCAACCATGGTTGAAGATGAAGAAAGGCAGCTGCCGGCATTACAAGGGCCCACAGTATCAGAAACTCGTGCTGAGACGAACCCATTGTGCTCGGAAACACCGAGCTTCCTGCGACGGTCTAATTCAGGGAGGTACATCCCCAAGGCTGATCCTTCACTTGGGTTAAGTCCCGTTGGAGTACGAAAGCCGCAGCGCTTCGTCGGCAAGGGCCTCAGTGCTTTAGTGCAGGGCCTGCGAGACATGGAAGAAGAACGCATGCAGGACGATTGGGACATACTGAAAGAACTCGAAGCAGAGCAAGATCCAAACGGGCAAGCACAATCTAGTAGAAATGTCCAAGTTAGTGACAGCCAAGTTGCGACGAACAGCATGGATCCCCAGGAAGATGGACCGATATGGAAGAAGAAAGCACCTAAAAGAACAACACGTCTAGTCAGACTTAAGCCTGTCATGCAAACCAAACCCAAGACTGCACAAGCAGCCGTCAATCAACACTCCAACTCGGCGTCTGGACAAGATGAAGAAAACGAGGAAGATGAAGACCTAGAAGATTTCATGCCCGACGATTTCTCCGACTCTGACTTTGCGGAGTCTACGAAAAAACCGAACACAACATCAAGCTTCTCTGAAAAAATCAAGGCCATGATATCCGGTGCCAAAAACAAAAACCCCCTTGCCAACGTGACAAGCAAAGCGAATAACACGACCACAACGGCAAAAGCTGACAATGCTAAGTCAATATCAACAGAAAAGGAACCTAAGAAAAGGAAAGTTAATCCTGATGCCCATGCCAATTATCGATCATTAAAGATCCGATCCCGGGGCCAGGGCCGATTTGGAAGGAGATTTGGACGGCGGTAGTTGTAACATCGTCCTAAGTGGCGATTGTATGAATATTTTTTTTATGACGTGATGACTGATGACTGCATATGACTGCATATAACTATAACATTATCCATTATTATTGTTTGAGTGTGTGCATTTATAGCTCATTTTCTTCGATATCAGCATAGTCATTGTATGAATAGCGAGTTTGTCACAAGATGCTAGTTCAATATCAAGTACTTTCAGTTCTCTCATTTCGAGCCTCATTATGCCATCTTTTTCAACTTTTGGATGTTGCCATAACGTCAATTGATATGAAAGGTATCAACTAGTGTAGCGCAGACGCTGGTGTGCAAAAATAAAATTATATACAGAAATTACCTAGTCAATATCACATTTGAGCGGAAATAAGGTATGCTCCAAAGAAAACGGGAAACCAAATCTGGGGTATACAAACACATTCGCAAAACGAAGTAAAAAGAATATTGATCAATGTCCATTTACAGCGAATACGGCATGTTCGAAAAGTCCTCCCAATCGAACATTTGCAGAAGAGCGTTGAAATCATCCGGGGGCTGGAAAATACTGTTAGTTTTGTTCGTAGATACACGTATAAAAGGGCAAGGAGGGAAACATACTGTTAACATCAAGTCTCCAATATTACTGCTTCCTTCTAAAGAACCCGGTATACTATCAAGTGGAGTGTGGCCAGAGGCTGACGCGAGACTGGGGACTTGGGATGCCGATGGCTTTTGTTTTCCGCTTAGCTGATATCCAAGCGTACGTCCTCGAATAAAGAAACTTACCAATTCAACCCCGTCAGTGTTTCCTTCAGTATCGTGTTTAATCATCGTCTGACCAAGAACCGTCATACGTTCAATGGCCAATTGCTTGTGCATCTCTGCTTGGTGCGGGAATAGTTGGGCTTTGACGGCGGCCAAAACCATGCTGAGAATAAAAAACTGTTTGAGGCCTTTGACTATCATCTGCTGTCTGTTCTCGAGGCAAGTCATCATCCTGTCAATGAGGTCAAGCAGGCTATCAGTGATGCCAGGAATCATCTGGCGAAGAAGAGGAGATGTATATCCGATACGGGTGGTGTGAAGGTGCTGCAACACAGACATAGCGGACTGGATCACGCTGTCGGACAGATGGGCGGTGGAGAGCGGGGGTGACGTTCCTTGAAATTTCAACTGTCGTGATAGAATCTGAGTAGCCGCTTCGAGACGCGTTCTAGCTGAAGGTTCGAACAAAGGGTCTTCATTCGCTTCGACTGCGAACGGGGTGTGGAGGGACAGCAGCCCTTGGTCAAGTTTAGTTTCGAGACAGGCCCTCGCGAAATTGATTTTCTGGTTAGTTTGCTGATCGGCCGTTGGCGGCCACACTGGAAGGCCCGCTCGAAGACAATTCACTTCCCATTCTAATCTTTGGATGTCTTCATAAGAACATGACACCACTATTGAATTCATCAAGCCACCAATCTTGAGTCTGAGTGGAAGAGATTGTGCGAGAGCACAAGTGAATGCACAGTCTGTAAATTCCTGCAAGGGCTTCGACCTGGGTTCCTCGGTTGTGTTTTCATTGATTTCATCATCATTGATATTCAACGGTGGTGCAGAATCAAAAGCAGAGGCTTGTACTGATGGCGCCAGGCCTCTGTCTAGGGAAACCTGGATATCAAGCTCCACAATGGTGGCCCATATGCGCCTTCTCATTTCCTTGTTAAAGACCGAGATACGCGATATATTATCGGGGTCTCGATGGTATCCCGCGGTGATGGCAAGCTTCACGAGATGGCCTGTTGCTAACCAAGCGCTACTACGCTTCAGGCCCTGTGTGTTTCGCGCTATAATGATCAAGCAATGGATGCGCAGAACGGTAAGGTCCGGGCGCTTGATGTTGGCAACCTCGAGCCATCTTTCGGCATACCGGATCCAGTTCACGATCTGATACCGCTGGATAACAGTTGAGTCTGAAAAGACAATTGGGCGGTCTCCTTCGACAAACGCGATAGCAGCAGCAAGAATCAACAGAAGCTGGGAGACAAAAGCAGCGGAAACCATGTCGGGCGTTTCAATTCGATGCCACAATTCGGAGAGTTCTCGGCTGAAAGAAGGGATATGGATGACTCTGTGAAAGGGCTCGACATAGACCAGATACAAGTGGAATAGCTCCTCGACAACTGGTTTGGAGGGTAGCAAAGACATCAAGACTGCTGTATTTATGTCAGGTATAGGTTCCTTTGATTTCATCTTCATAGAGTTCCATTTCGTATCGTAATTACATCGCAGGCGTTTGATAACAGGGTTTGCCTTGAGTTCAACGAGGAATGATTTGAGGTCAGGGAACTGCTATCGATTAGTCTTGTTTTGGGTATGTACACGGATGACTCCTGTCCAGGAACGTACTTGAAGGAACAGACACGCAAAGATGCCGTTCCCGTTAAAACGGGTTCTCGTTTCCTTGCCCCGAATGGCAAACTTGTTAGGGAACTCCAGCTTCTGAGAAGGCGACGCCAGAATCTGGTCGTTGTTATCTTGGGGGTCATGATCATAGTTGTGGTGACGATGATGGGCATATCCATTCACTTCATTCTCTGGAATCGACATCCAGGTTTTGGCAGCAGAAGGGTTGGGCGCATCCAGAACGGTTTCTAGAAACCGTTGTCGGGATGGCCCTGCCGGCCGCGGCTCCGACGGCGGAAGAGCATATTCCCGGGTCGAGATGGAAGCGGAAGCACCAGGCGGTGGCGGGATGGCCGCAATGCTGCTCGCTGGAGGAAGAGAGACGTGACTGCCATTGTGATTAACGGTGTTGTTGCTGTTGGTGAAACGATCGAGGCCGGCGGCCGGGCTGGTGGACGAGGACGATGGGACGGTCTTTGGCTGCTGCCACACGAAGCTGTCTTCATAGGTGCAACGCCCCGGTGTGCGACTCTTCAGACAGCGGCCGCAGGTCGGGTACTCGCGATCGCATTTCAATTTTCGCGTGCGACACTGGGTGCAAGCAACTGTTCGTCTGCGACGTTTGCGCGGGCGCGTCGTTTCGGCGTGGGCGTGAGCATTACCAGACTCCGGGTCGTCCGCGGCCGGTTGGGTGTTGCTGCTGTTTTGGTGTTGGTCTACCGCCGACGCCATCATGATAGCCCTGTGCCTCAAATAGCAGAATGCGCCGGGTCTGAGGAGTGTCTAAGAAGCGAGACACAACACGAAATAGAATTAATGGAAACTAAAAAATACTGAGATCGCAAGTCTCTCGCAGGAAGGAAAGCGAAACCCAACATCAGACCAGGTGGGTCGCACGCTATTCTGTAAAGGGAATACTCTTCCGAGATGTGGATACATGTACGCAGATAAGCGCCAATCAGAGGCTGTTGGATCCGCTAACGCCGGAAGCCGTGGAGGAGGGCAGGAGCGACCAGCTTCAACTTCACGGCTTCTTTTGGTATAGTTTTCTCAACATTGGTGAACTAAAGTCTTACACAAAATGTTCGGTCAGCCGCAATGTTTCCAGATAATCTATCTGTGCATTCTTTACACGCTCAAGTTCGACGTCCGCCTATTCGATTAGGCGCAAAGCTGGCCAATTCCAAGTGCCGGGCGGCGTTACCGTTGGTAACTACTCAAAGAACCAACCAATTTGAACCTTGATGCCATATACATCATCCATGGCGATGCAGAAGACAGGGGCGACTCGTTTCTCTCCAGCGATCTCCAATCAGATAATCTTTTAATATACGTGCCTAGAATTCACTGGGGCTTAGGCAGACGCTTTTGAATCCTTTATGCACGACACTCGGCCATAAGTGTCTTCATCTCGGAGATCGGACTTACCGTAGCTTATAAGATCTAGCCAGTCTACCTCGCGGCATCTCCAAAGTCCATCCTGCGGAGAAAGTGAGATCCTGTGATATATTGACGGTCGTATCAATCTTGACATATATTTATATAAACATATAAAAAAAAATGTTCAAGTCGTGGCTCTCGTCGCGCATCGGCGGCGGCAACACCAAGTATATGTTCCCCACTGTCAACCCGCAAGAAGACGGCCCAGACTGTCTCCGCGACTGCGCAGACTGCACCGTCCAATATCCTAGCAAATTTCACATCGAGACTGAACGCAAGATCTACGGCAAAATCAAGCCCTTTGCGACGCATGTCCTCGTGGCCACGGGCAAATCCGACTGGGTGTCCAAGCCAGCCTCGGAAAGGGGCACGCTGGTGCATGCGCTGAGTGAAGCGCCGACGAAGTCGGGAAGTGAGGTACTTTTGACGATTAACCCCTAGAGAAAATAGTACTTGTGCTCATTTTTCTTTTGCGCAGGGTCTTATGGTAAACGCCTCGAATCTCACTGCACACAAGGACGAGAACAGCGATAGCAGTGATGACAGCAAGGACCCTGCAACGACCCTACTGCTGCTGCCATCATTCGAGTTTGTCGACAATGTCACCATCTCATCAGTGCCTGAATTCATGTCGCGCTTTGTCGACAAGGACGTTGACACATCAGCCTCGCCATCATCACAACTAACGTCACGGCCGTGCGGACATGACTACGTTGTTCTCCTCTGCTCGCACAAGCGACGAGATGCCCGATGCGGAATCTCTGCGCCGCTGATAAAAAAAGAGCTGGAGAGACATCTGCGTCCAGCCGGTCTTTACCGAGACTCAGACGACGATCGACCTGGTGGCGTGGGTATCTACTTTGTCTCGCATGTTGGCGGCCACAAGTTCTCGGCGAATGTGTTGGTGTATCGAAAGTATGACGAGCAGTTGATCTGGCTGGCGCGCATTCGCCCTGAGCACTGCGAGGGCCTTGTCAAGTACACTATCTTGCAGGGCAAGGTTGTGCATCCTGAGACCCAGCTACGGGGCGGATTCGACAACCAGCGTGGTGTGACCAGTTGGTAGGAGAGACAGAGTAATAGAAGTATTCTCATTATTACATTTGTACATAACTGATTAATTCCAATTAACCAATAAGCCTCAACCCACCAAGTGCGCGAATATTAGTAACTTTTTAAAAGACATCAAAGAATTATTAAATAAGGACATAATACATCCCGCGTTCAAGACTGTGGAAGTCATAGCATCAGTCGTAAAGGCAGAAACCCACTGCACATATAATTGCTTATGTGCATACTAATTTTCAGACCAGTTTCCTCTCAAGTATATATGCATATATTTGCATATATACTTGGATATAAGGCCCACGTGGATGTGCATAGCTGGCACAAGCCGCGCGCCCTAATATATACTTGCGCCGGCCACCTTACACCTGGGACATGCCAGGGCGCTGGGCCGCCGGGCGAGGACGGAGGTTGGCACTTGATTTCCCACTAATAGCTGACAGAATGAGACTACCCATATAGCTGGCCCAACCAAACCAGAAGAAGGCGGCTGCCGCTTGCGCCTCGTGGCATCGGCTTGAAGATCCCCTGGCGATAGAGTTGGAGTTGAGAAAGCTCTGTAAAAAAGAAATGTCAGCGTTACGTTAAATGAGTGTAGCAAGTAGAAAAGAAATCTTACATGGTCGCCGCAGCTGTGTCCCCGGGTCCTTGCAGATAAAGTGATGGCAGCACAGAAGAAGAAGATGACATTCAGCCCATCGATAATGATGAGAATTATTGGGTGGCCAGCAAGGCCCTCATTCCAGGTCGCAGGGATCAGGAAGATCAGAAACACTATAGAGAAAGCGGCAGTGAACATGCTGTAATGCACACTTTCGGGATTGTTGCTGGACTGATGCTCGAGAGCGCCAACGAGTCCCAGCAGGATAACTGTGAAGGCTAACTCCAGCGCGCGGAGAGCCAGACCGAAGATTTTGACCATTGTGTTCTTTTTTGTTCTTGGAGAGGATCCGTTTCAAGACTTCACAGCGCGATGGTGGTCAACGAGACGGTGGTCAGGACAGAGGCGGGGGAGAAGACGAGAGATCGATCGATCGAGGGCTAGAGCAGATGATCATCGAATTAAGTACTATTGCGTACCGCAATACGCAGTCGGAAGGGAGCGGAGGGGATAAGAGGACGGTTCTTGTCGCAAGGGCGAGCAATTGCCCGTTGAACTGTGCATGACGGCATGGCTCGTGACGTCACCTGCCGACAACCCGCCAGCGGGGCCAGCTATGTCAGATTGGCCAATCACAGGCTGCATACCCGGCTGTATGAAATAAGGTGTTTTTTAACCTTTGCCAAACGACAACTATAAAGCTTCTACGTACTACCTATAAAGGGTTTCCTGAGGTATGGGGATGCGCCGGGCAACGAACTATATTCTGCCCTGCTAACACTAACACACGGACTATTACTGAGTATAGAGTCTCTATATACACACCTAGCTCTGGACAACGCAACCACTTCCGAAGTTGGAGGAGAAGATAGCCGTGTCATTCCGGACGCTGACCCAAGAAAATGCAGCTATGGGGAGGCGAGACCGGAAGTCTAGGCTTGCGGGTATGTTCTCCTCTGTCGAGAGAGCAGATCGGTGGAGTTTCTTCCTTGCTTTCATTGGCGTGGCTCGATCTGGCAAGTAGGGTTGGCCAGGGCTCAGCCCTAGAATGAAACTGTGGAACTTCTGCGGCTGGGCAGTATGATACGTACTCAGGAAAGTAACATCGACTGCGACCAAAACGGCAGCAGTTGCGGCCACGTGCGGTTTCCCTTATTGGTAGTAGAACGTATGCAGCAGTGAGTACACTCCATACCCAAACAAGACAAACACGGGCGCAGCGCGAGGCTGAGTCGGCGTCCCGAAGAGGCTTAGCCAGTCGGGGAACCAACTGGGGAAGGCGCGGAGCGGTTCGCTGCTCCAGCGTGAGTCAACCCTCTTTAACGCCAGGCTTCCGCCGGTTTTTGGTCTCCTGTTCTGTTTTCTTCTTTCCCTCCTCGTCCCTTGTTTCTACAAGTTTCTACAAGCCTGCCTGTCGCTGCCTGCCTGGCTCCTCGTCTCGTTCTCTTTTCCTTCCGTTCTGCTGTGCGAGTTGTTGCAATCTAGTCCGACCAGCCTATCACGGCCCGATTGCCGCCCCACCTTCTTTTTTCATACAGTGTTAAAACTATCATTCGCCATGGCTGGGATCGTTGACTTTGACTACGAAATCTTCGACTTCGAGTCCTTGATCAATTGGCCAGAGGACAACGTAGAGACCACCGACGCCTCTTCATTGCAGTCTCCCGCTGCTGACCCTCTCGCCGCCAGCTTGTCGGACATCTCCCAGTCGGGTCTGGGGCTGGTCGCCGACTTGGGCTTCGACCCATTGACCACCGACTTCCCTCTTTATGACAATGCGTATCTCAGCCCATCTCCTACAGTGAACTATGCATTCGCTGCCTCTCCCCAAGACTTCCGGCCCGCTGTGGAGAACTTGGCCTCTTGCGATTCGCGATCGCGTTCTTTGAAGCAAAAGCGACGTGATGCCGCCATCGATCTCCACCTCCAACGAGGCAACAACGCCCTCTTCTACCCTTGCCTGCTGCCAACGGATGCGGCGGTGTCCTTGTATACTCCTTCAGTAAGCTACTCCCCAGAGTCGTTGCAGGAGAGCTTCGCAGACCAGTCGAGAAGTGCGACGGCCTCTTCCTCACACGCTACCCCCGGGTCGTCGTCTGGCCGAAGTGAGCCTCTATCGGATGGACCTCCTTCCGGTAACCTCGAGCTGGTTCTCGACTTGAACATGAATGCGGCTACTCAGCTGCCAAAGAAACAGCGAAAGCGCACCAAGGCCGAGATTGACGACTATACCAATGTCCGACGGAATGGAGCATGTATCAAGCACAAGAAACAACACAAGAAGGTAAGAAAATTGTCCAATTTAGTGAGGTAGTTAACTAAAATTTCTCATAGTGCAATTGCCTGGACAAGGTAGCCTCTCCCGGCATTACGAAACCAAAGACCAAAAATCAAAAACTGGCTCGACGATCTCCTGTCCATGAGACCAACTTCCAGACAGTCAAACAGTCTCCGGTGGCGTTGCAGACCACGTCACCACAGTCACACTTCCTATCGTCAACAGATGGCCTAGGATGGTTCAATTCGAGTGACAGCGGGAACCCCGACTATCAAAATACACAGTGGTCACTACTCGAAGAGTCGCTTCTTCAAGACACTTTGGCGTTGCAAGAACGTCAACTTAGTTGTCTTCAGCCGCACTGCGGTTTCCAAGCACACTCTGTTCAGGAACTAAATAACCACTACAACGTGCATCCCAACTTGCGTCGTACTACAAGCCCGCAAGAAATTCAAACAAGCGTCCGCGACCACTGCATCGAGCAGCCCACTAGCCAACCACTGATGCAAACCCAGCCGCTACACACATCGGCCATTAATCTACCGTTGGACACTCGGTCAGCAGTGTCACTATCGTCGTCATCAAGCCAACCATGCTCGTCGGCAAGTTCAGCGGCAAGCTCGCAAGAACTAGATGCATCAAGCCATGCTGTCCTAGACCAATCTATTGCAAGCAGCTCTTCGCGCGGCGTCGATGGCGTTTTCCCGCCACCTCGAAAGGTGCGGCGGGATCCTGGTGGCAGACAGCTAGTCAGCAGTGTCAAAGATGATGCTCCTAGTGTCACTCACGGACACCCTGCGGAGATGCCGCTCGAAATTAGTAGCTTCAAGCGGGCATGGGCCGTTGATGGTCTTCTACATGATCGCGGCTCGGTCACTAATATTATTCAACCGCTAGAGCAACCAGTGTTTGATACTATCAGACTTCTGGACAAAGATCATCGACCACAGGATATGGGTTCACCGGCAAATGTTCATCTGAGGGTGGAGAGATCTCTGGCATGGCAAACATCAGTGAACACGGGTACGATGGAATCGTATCTGGGTAGCTATCAACTCACGCCCGCCGATTTCGGTGCGGCGTTGACCATGATAGCAGCGACGCAGATGCTTCTTGCAGCCTTTAACAGTGCCGTCCGTACCATGCACAGCCTGTCCGTTGTCTCACAGCACTTGCTTTCCTTTACGTCGTCATCCTTGCCGTGGCGCGAAGGACCGTATAGAGGAGCCATCCCGCAGATGGTTTGACCATCTGATCACTGACTGTTCGAGCCGTCCAACGATGTGCACGTTGCGTGGAAATATCCAGTAGCATTTGAGCGACTTGTCCTTTTTTTTGGTTGAAATAAAGCGTTTTATGACCGAAAAACCACATGTTATTCATAGAGTGGTATCTTTTATGATCAATTGAAGATCTACGTTTCTATTCAAGTGTTTCCAATGCATATTAGTAAATTATATAAATGGCCATTTCAAATGTTGGCGTAAAATAGAAGTGATCATTGGGATACAACATGCATGTCCAACTGGTCACATGTTCTCAACGGCCGGCATGATTTGTCATCCCATGCATGCAGTGTTAGCGACTTCACCTCATCTCTCCTCGACAATAGAACTCTATTCAATGTTTAAGTTTTGAAATGTCCAACCCATGGGAACAGGAACCTTGTAAAAGCGGCCTCGTCTCGCTTGGCCCGAACCACGCCCTGCACCTGTCCGTCTCGGGCCCAGCCAGACAACCTGGCCAACCACTCGTTGTCATCATTCCTGGCCTCGGTGCCAGTGCAGCAGAATGGGTCGCTGTAAACCGCTTGGCGACGCAATTCTCTCGTGTTTTACTGTACGATCGCTCGGGATATGGGCTCAGCTCGGAGACGACGACTAGCCCTATCACGGCCGTCGGCATTGCATCCGAACTCGACAGCCTTCTCCGCGCTGTGGAGCTGTCTGGTCCGTTTGTCATCGTCTGTCACTCGTGGGGAGGCATCATCGGGCGCGAGTTTCTACACTTGCGCCCTGACGATGTAGCCGGGATCGTCTTTGTGGATGCGAACCAGGAACTCAATACAACTGAGGATCCGTGGCCCTCGCCGTTCGTCCGATCTCTCGCCCGCGGATTGGACTTTCTCGAGGTCACGGGCACAACCCAAAACCACAAGCTGCTGCCAGACGAATGGCAGGCATATCTGGATGAGGAGCACAGCGTGAAGCACGAGCGTGTGGCGGCCGCTGAGGCTGCAGGGTATCGCGACAGCGGGCCCGTTCTTGCACAGAAGAAACAGCTGCAGGCTCGGCCGCCCCTGTTGGGCGACCGACCGATTAGTGTTTTAAAGGGCCGTGCTGAGAGGGACTTTGAAAAAGTATACGAGGCTGGAATCAAGGCCGGCAATGGGACTGAAGAAGAGAGAGCGCAGTTTCGCGAGGCGTTCAAAACATATGGCGCGCTGACCGAAGCCTGGCAGAGAGAGACTATGAAGCTGTCCAACAACTCACGATGGGGGTTCGCAGAGAAGAGTGGACATAATGTCCAGTTTACTGAGCCAGAGGTGATTGTCGAGGACCTGCAGTGGGTGCTGAGCCATCTGGTGCTTAATTGAGGCTACGCTATGACAATAGGGAGGCTATACACGACGATAGACACAGCTAATGAATAGATTCAGACGCATATGTAAATATGTAGAGCAACAAGTAGTATTACGCTTGGATTAATTCCATAGCGGGGCGGGCCGAATCCGGTGTTTACCAGCCGCGCGGCCTGAGCCCACGTGGGCTCGTTGTTGATCTTGACTCCAGCCGGAAGTTGATCCTGTCAGTGTCACCGTCGCAGCGCAGGCGACATGGGTTCCCCGGCTGTCTAGCCTGGCCGCTGGTTACTACAGTGCTACTACGTATTCAATTTAAGCGACAGCCCCCCTCGATCCGCTTCTTTTCTTCGACTGTTCGACTCCCAACGCCGCCGGTGTGAAGGCGTCACACAGCAGAAGCAATGCGTGTTGCAACCTGGCTTCTGGCATGTGCGACGGCCGTCGTAGCCAGCTCACCGTCGACCGTTGGCATTGAGGCCCTCGTTCAGCGCCGTCTCCCACAACACGTCCACTCGTTTGAATTCAGCATTACGAACGCAAGCGCCGTTGGAGAAAGCGATTCCTACACCGTTTCCTCTGCCCAGGGGAGCGGCAAAGTCAAAGTTGAGGGTACCTCCTTGAGCGCGCTCGCCACGGGGTAAGCACTCCAAATCGCATCGCAAATGCCCGTTGAAGACAGCATCACTGAGTTTGGCCAGACTGCACCGCTATCTAGCGGATATCGCCCACGTTGATCTTTACTGGTATATTGGGAACCGGCTGGATCTCGCGCCAGACCCGCTGCCACAATTGTCGGCGCCCTTGACAGGGTCCAGCATCGTGCCCTATCGATACCATTTCAACACTGGTAAGGCTACTTCAGTGCTTTCTGTGTTGTTCCATCGCTGACTCACCGTCAGTCACGACGTCTTATACTAGCGCTTTCTGGACATGGGAGGACTGGGAGCTGCAGCTGGATTGGATGGCCCTCCGCGGCATTAATCTGCCGTTGGCATGGATTGGAGTAGAGAAGATTTTTATGGAGGTGTTTCAAGAAGTCGGGCTGACAGATGATGAAATCCTGGACTTTCTCAGCGGTCCGCCCTTTGAGGCGTGGAACCACTTGGGCAATATTCAAGGCTCCTGGAACGGATCCTTGCCCTTGTCCTGGGTTGACAGCCAGTTTGAACTGCAAAAGAAGATTGTTAAGCGCATGGTCGACCTCGGCATGAGCCCAATCTTGCCGGCTTTCCCAGGCTTTGTCCCTAGAGCCATCTCACGCGTGTTTCCTGAGGCGAACGTGGTCAATGGATCGGCATGGGAGAGTTTTCCTTCTCAGTATACCAACGATACCTTCATGGACCCGCTTGATCCCCGTTTTACCCAGCTGCAGAAAAGCTTCATCTCCAAGCAAGCAGCTGCTTACGGCAATGTCACCAAGTTCTACACGCTCGACCAATTCAACGAGAACAATCCGTTTTCAGGCGACACCGACTACCTTCGAAACGTCAGTCGCGGTAACTGGGATGCCCTCAAAGCTGCTGACCCAAATGCGATCTGGGTCATGCAAGGCTGGCTGTTTACGAGCAATGCGAAATTCTGGACAAACGACCGCATAGAAGCTTATCTAGGGGGTGTGCCCGTTGACAGCGACATGTTGATATTGGACCTTGCATCGGAATCCCAGCCTCAGTGGCAACGCACCAATTCTTACTACGGCAAGCCGTGGATCTGGTGCGAACTCCACGACTATGGCGGCAACATGGGCTTTTACGGCCAGGTCATGAACATCACGGTGAATCCGATTGCCGCATTGCACAATTCGAGCTCGCTGGTTGGATTCGGTCTGTCGATGGAGGGCCAAGAAGGCAACGAGGTCGTGTACGACCTCCTTCTCGATCAGGCCTGGAGTGAGACGCCTATTGACACGGACTCGTACTTTCGTAACTGGGTGACGGCGAGATATGCTGGTAGCAATACCATTCCTGACGGCGTCTATTCGGCATGGGATACCCTGCGAAGTACCGTGTACAATAACACCAACCTGACATCAAATTCAGTATCCAAGTCTATCCTGGAGCTGGTTCCTAGCACGTCTGGCCTCCTCAACCGCACTGGCCACCATCCGACCACGATCAATTACAACCCAGACGACATGCTGCGTGCCTGGGAACTTTTCTACGGCGCCGCGTTTCAAGAGCCATCTCTCTGGGCCAACCCAGCATATGACTATGACCTGGTCGACATGTCCCGCCAAGTCCTCGCCAATGCTTTCAATCCAATCTACCAAGAACTAATCTCAGCCTACAACACAACCACCACCCCAGCAGCAGGATCGCAGCGCGTATTGAAAATCCGCGCCGCAGGGAAAAAGCTCATCGGTCTGTTATGGTCGCTAGACAGTGTCCTCCAAACCAACGTACACTTTCGTCTATCAACCTGGACTTCAGCCGCCCGAGCTTCTGCTGCCGGACAGGAGGGTCTCGAGGCGTTTTTCGAGTATGAAGCCCGCAACCAAATCACCCTCTGGGGCCCCACCGGACAAATTAGCGACTATGCGTCCAAATCGTGGTCCGGTCTTGTTTCTTCTTACTACGTTCCTCGCTGGCAGAGGTTTGTTGACTACTTGGTGAAAACCAGCCCTGCCGATTACGATCAGACCGCTTTCAACGCTGAGTTGTTGGAATGGGAGATTCGGTGGCAGAATGACACCTCCGCCGGGTTTTCTTCTGTTGCTGATGCTGATGCTGATGCTGATGCTGATGCTGGTGCGATTCGCATTCAGGACGTGCTACCCAAGGTCATCCAGGACTGGGAGGAGATTTTTTCGCTTAGCTGTACAAATCTTTAGAACGTTCATAGTTCGTACATATATAGATATAGAGAGATAGATAATTCAGGCCACTGCCTATTCCCTTTTTTTTTTTTTTTTCCTCCTCGTTTTCGTTCATGTAATCTAGGAAGAGAGTATTAGAGTGATCAAACATGGCGCTACTTCCCTAACGGCCCCGCCTAGTGATCCATCTCCAACACGATTGCCGACAACACCATGACCTACAACATTGACATCAACATTGAGAAACATCGCTACGGCCCCGAATCCAATTATGCATATAACCCCCACAAGCAACAACACCAGTCTTTGTCAAAACAGTTTCGCCGGGTTGCTGTAGTTATCATGCATGTATTCAAGCCTTCCCCCAGGGACAACTTTCTTCCCACTAACAAACAACATGCATACATAGTCTTTTGTTCGTTTTCGCCACGCTCTCGCTGGCCCAGTTAATAAAAATGACCGTCTCTGCCCAGTCTAACGTGGTCTCAACCTCATATCTACGGTACTCTACTGTCAAGGGATATTTCCTGCAGGACGAAGAGAGCACCGATCCCAAGAAATTCGACTATGTATGTTGACCCAAATCCTGGACTTTATTTCTGAGCAGCAGTTGAGGAAAAAAAAAAAAACCCCCCCAGGTATCGACCAATTTTGGCCTTATCAATCGCACATACGATATCGACACCGAGTCAGAAACTGCAGGAAAATCGCAGTGGGAGCGCTTCGAGCTTCAGGTGCGTGCGATGAACAAGCAGGCCGGTCCGGACATGCAGTACAAAGTGCTGTATATGGGCAGGCATGGAGAAGGATTTCACAATGTGGCTGAAGCCTGGTATGGGACGGATGCTTGGGATGTGAGTCTATGCACATGCTTTAAAAATAATATATACATATGTATATATTGAACGTGGTGCTAACTTCCGCAGTGTTACTGGTCTCTTCTCGACGGCAACGAGACGTCCTCCTGGGACGACGCGCGCTTGACCGAGGTCGGCAAATCGCAGGCCCAAACTGCGCACAACGCGTGGCGTAGGCAGATTGAACACAAGATCCCTTTTCCAGAGTCGTTTTACGTTAGTCCGCTGAATCGGTGTCTGCAGACTGCCTTTATCACGTTTAATGGGTTGGACAAGGAGATTGTCAAGCCGTTTAGACCGGTGGTTAAGGAGGTAGGCATAATTCCGTTTTCCCTTGCTCTTCTAGTTTTATTAGTGGATATATATATATATATATACACATAAGATTTGAAACGCTCACACAAACACCCCTAGCTGGTCCGAGAAACCATCGGAATACACACCTGTGACCGCCGCTCGCCCAAATCCGTCATTACTTCCGAATACCCTCAATACATCATCGAGCCCGGCTTTGCCGAAACCGATCCTCTCTGGGACGCCCAGCTGCGCGAATCCGACAGCGCCCGCGACGCGCGCCTCAAGCGGTTCCTCGACGACGTATTTATGCATGACGAAAACCAGTTTGTCTCGTTTACCGCGCACTCTGGCGCAATCACGTCCGTGTTGGAGGTTGTTGGGCATCGACGGTTTGGGTTGCAGACGGGAGGTGTCATTCCAGTTCTTGTCAAGGCGGAGAAGGTTGCTGGGAGGGAGCCTGAGAGGGAGATTGAGCCGCCGACGAGAGCGCCCAAGTGTAAAGAGGATCCTATGAGAGGGGGCCAAGTTACGTTGGGAGGACATGTTTAGTATGTGCTTTTTTTGGGGGGGAAGGTTTGAATCGAAGATACGAGTACATTTCGATCATTCTGTATTTCAATTGCATGTTTTCTAGCCATAGTGTTGGATATCGTATCAAAGAACATCTCCGTGTTAACATCTCGATCGACGGAATCAATTTCTCATTGAGGTTTACCGAGGCAGCTCCATCCCATCTAGAATCTCCAAAATGGCATCCTCATATCTCTGCTGTCCCGGCTCCTGAAACAATTTCACATATTTATCTCCCGGCCAATCTCGCGTCGATTCCTGCTCGCTCTTCGCCGCACTTGTCTCTGTTCCATTGTCGAGTGTGTCGTCTTTCTCAGAATCCCCCACAGAATAGTCCGGATCCGGACCATTGGAGTACGAAGCAAAGTAATTCGTTCTGTCTCTGACCCGCCCAACGCTGTCCTTTTCCACTTTGTCGACTTTTTCCATCTGCTCGACGATGTAGCTGGATTTTTTCTTTGCTGTGGTAGAAGAGGAAGAAGAAGAAGAAGAAGAAGAAAAAGAAGATGATGATGAAGAGGAAGGAGTGCGGGAGTCTGAACTGGCCGGAGTCTCGTTATTCACACATGGAGGTCTGATGCTGGGAGAAGCCGACATGGCAAAAGACCGCAAGCCTGCCGCGGCTTCGAATATGGACGGTGTTGGATCGTAGCTGGTGGAAGCTGTCCAGGAATAGGCAGCAGTATGTTCGAAGGGTTTGTTTTGGCTGTATTCGCCTCGAGTAAACTGCACCGCAGAATCTGACGGGGGAGGAGGACGAAGACCAGCGGACTGCGACACTGGAGGATATGTGTTCATGTGTAACCCAGTCGAAACACCCTCAGGTGCATATCCCGTAGGCTGTGGCATGTTTGGTCGAGCAGTGGAAGAATCAGAAATCCCGCCGCCAGCGAGAGCTACTTCTGCCAAAATACCCAGTGCGCCATCACCACTTGAGCCTAGCTCCGACAGTTTCATTGCAAAAGGTTGTGACTGGCCCGCAGACTGTTGTGTAGTTGAGCCGGTGTTTCTGTGAGGATCGAAAACTGGCCTTGTATCAAAGTCGCGATAGCGTGGGTTGGGAGGTGGTTGTTGTTGCGAGTAATAGAAAGGAGAAGAATGGCCCGTGGCAGCAAATTGCTCGCCATCAGTACGGTGAGTGTCCGATGACATGGTGCTGGGATGTCGAGATGCCTCTCTGGCTCCTTTTTGGGGGTGACAGACACTGTCGAAGGCCTCGTTTGGATGACCTAGAGGAGGTGCATGCTTCAGTGGGGCAATTGCCTGCCAGGACATCGTTATTATGATGCCAATAAGACAAATTGGAGAGTATTCTTTGTTCACCGGTCTAAAATTCACATGAAAATAAGAAAGGTGGGTAAAAGGGAGCGGTGTCGTCTTATTGGAATGTTCCACCTTCGAGGCTAATCAAGGATGCTGTCACCGACATCTGAAAAGTGAACCGGTCAAGCGTAGAATAAAAATGTTTATAATAAAAAAATACCAAAGATTCCAATACTTCCAAACGTATTTCTATAGTACAGCCCACAAGCTCGCCTGGATAGTTTAACTTAGGATCCAACAGATGAAAGGAAATGAAAGCTAAAATGCAAACATGACTTTAATTATACATAGCAACGCCAATCCACCCGTACAGCTGGTCAGTTTTACCAGCTATAGTACTGGTTTTGCGCCGAAACAGGACGGTCTGGCAACTGCACCCAGAGCATCGACTTGCGTTGACGCAGAGCCCTAGCCTCCCGATCTTTCCATTCGCGAATCTGGGTCTTCTCTTCTTTCAAAACGACTGATATTCCGGTGTGAGGAGGGCGCATGATGTTGATTCTGCCACGGGCCCGATGGTCGTATTCTTTATCGTAGGGGCCGCGATTCACCCATGAGCTGGCGATGTAGATCGCCGAGGGATCGGTTATAGTTTTCGATTCTCCGTTTTTGAGGGTGATGGTTACCGGCTGGATTTTGGACTCCTCGCCATTAACTTTGCCCAGGCCCATGCCGTAGCGCACAATTGCTACGTTTTTAGCGTGTTCCAAATGCTCCAGCACGTCTTTGGCAGCCTTCTTCTTGCTGAAGCGCATCTGCAAGATAGCTTCGTCGACGCTCTTGCCTTGAATTTGTCGCGCCAATGGTACCAGCTTCTTGACCGAGGTCTTGAACCAGTGAGACTTGACGATAGCCTCGCGCTCTGTTGCCATAATTGCCTCTTTCTTTGTCACGCGCCCGCGTTTCCGGACTTCTCTAATGATCATTTTTCGTTCCCATTTCTTTCGAGCGACTGGGTTAGGGTCGAGAGTCATGCTCATGGTTTTTCTATCTCGTTGTTCGAGCGGCGGAGTGCCCTGTTCTCCAGGCTCTTCTTGCGCAGCACCAGTGCTGCCCACAGAAGAATCGGCTTGTGTATCATCGCTGAAAATGGAATCCGAGGTCAAGGATCCTTGGCGCTGAAAGTCGGCTTGTTTCATGGGTCTCTTTGGCTTTTTCGCCGGTTTTCCTTCAGGGAAGAAAATGCTTTTCATGGAGGAAAAGACAGAGGAGCTGCTCTCCGGGTTGGTGTCTGGTTTTGAGGCTTCGGGGGTCGTCTTGTTGGCATTGAGAGTCGTTTTATTGGCTTCAGGCTTCGTCTTGCTGCCATCTTCTTCTGCGCGAAAGGTCCGCGTGTAGGATATTGTCCGTCGAGGCAGTCGCGGCATTGGGTATGCTGAGTTGCGTGGCAGGTTGGCATCAATTGAGATAAGCCGAGGGCGGAGAAGTCAGGAGTACTTACTTGCGCGCAGCAGCGGCCTGTAGGAACAGACCATCCCTCTGGTGGCCATGGTGAACCACGGTGAGCAAGCAATGGATGGCCGTTGATTGTTCTGTTGCTGGTGCTGGTGCTGTTGCTGTGCTGAGGGAAGCGGAAAAAAGCTGCTGGGGAAGCCGCCGGCGCGGGTCTTGGCAGGGAGCCGGCCGAAGCAAACAAGGCAAACACGGTAGTAGTCACATGACTTGGCGCGTATTATATCATCCTCTGCACGTCTACGTCTTATTAAGTTATTGTTATTACTCCGTACTGTGTATCCATGTGCAGGCTGCCCGGGTAAAGCAGGAGTCTGCTCGTCGATCCTGAGCCCTGTTCTGGCAGCTCTCGGCCAGCCAGCGCGTCAAAGGCTGAAACCACGACCCTCCCGGCCATGCACAACGCCCTTTTCGGCAATCATACGACGTCGTTGGAGCTGACGTCTGAAGACGCGGGATAGGGTTCTTTGTGACAGCGCCAGGATGTGTAATTATGTTTGTGTGGTCTACAAATATGAGCCCTAACACTGGATGTCGCACGCTGCCAAGTCCTTGCTGCAAGTCAACTTGCCCGGTAGGGGAACTATCAACGTATATCCGTAAAGCGTGTTGGAGATACGCGAACCGCTGTTGTGCCAATACAATGCCGACATGGCGGGTGTAAATAACAACAGGACGCGGCAGAAGCAGGCTTTGCTGGTGTCTGTAAGTCAAAAGTAGAAAATTAATTAATTGACCCGAACAGTAATAATCATAATTAACACATGGTCGCAATGGATATCACAACTAAACCCGTCCGGGCGCGCCCTCCGGCCGGCCCAAGACGCCAGAACCGCAACGCTGCTCTCCACTTGCCCTCGACGTGCGCTCCACACATGGCTTTTTACAGCGACAACCTCAGCTCTCCCTCCATCCCCTCGCCGTTGATCCTCATCGCATAGCCGTCCGTCTTCTCTCCCATCCGACCTTGCCTCTCGCTTACACCCGTCGCCTAGCTGGACCTCCCCCGCAAGCAAGAAGCAGGCGGGCGTAGCTGGTTCTTGTGGCCCGTGAGCTGCTTCTCCGTCTAGCTTTTCGTCGGTGAGAGAGAGAAAGAGAACGAGAGAGGAATCGCGCTTTGTTTGTTTCATTGCCACCTCGAACAGCTGGAAACGACCGCTCGCGGCCTCGACTTTCAGTGCAATCTGCCTCGACAGAAACCACATAGGCTATTGCGGAACTGGCAAAGCTCCGAGGGCTTGCTTTCTTCACTCATCACCATCCATCCTCCATACCGACCGGGAAACGTGATTTCGTGGAGGAATGGACCCGTTGACGAGAATCTACGTGTGCGATTTCGTTTAAGAAAGCTCTTTACTGAGTCTCGCTTTTAGTGTGCTCTATTTTCAACACCCTACCACCGTTGATATCATCGCGAGTCTCTTAAGTCGACATTGACGATAGTCTTGGGCTTCTTTCTCCCCTGACTAACCAGCTCTTCCTTTTCGTCGTCTATCCTATCCAAGCCACTTCGTCCCACAGTGTGCACAAACCCCATAAAAAAAATGGATATCAACTCCCTCCTCTCACCCCAGGAGTCGGCCGCTCAGTCGAGGCAGTCAACTCCAGCTTCCTCTACCACCAAGTCCAGCGCGTCGGCATCTTCTGCGCCTTCCGTCAAAACTTCGCCTCACAAAAGCTCACGGAGAGGTCGCTCTGGCCAATCGAAATTCAGCTCAGGCCCGTCTCCGGTCGCACGGCAGGCCCTCGAATCCCGTCTTCCAGACCGGGCTGTTAGCACCCCTAACAATCACAACTCTCACAGTGGAAATGGAAATACCGCTTTCAATGACGTGCAACAACCGCGTCAGCAATCCACACCCATCAATGCGTTGGCCGAGGTCGCGGCCTTGCAAGGCCATCAGTCTCAGAATCAGAAAAACCCGCCCGTCCTCACCGACATGTCCACCTTTTCGCCATTATACCCCACCCCGAATCCATCGTCAAACCTTCAGAACCCACCACGAGCTCCCGAGCCTAGAGAACATGTGAAACGAAATTACGCTCAAACCTCGCTACCTCCAGAGGCGCAACAACAAGCGTCCCAGTTATTCAGCCATATCCAAGAGAACCCTCATTCGTACGAGTCCCATGTGCAGTTTGTCCGACTACTTCACACGGGATTTGTCAACCACGTATATCCGCCTCACAATCCGGATGCTCATGGGGACCCGAGAACGTACGATCTGTTGAAAGATTTGCGCGGTGCGCGGGAGGACATGGATCGACTGTTTGCCATGGGTGAAGACCTCTGGGTTGAATGGATCCAGGATGAGACCCTGATCGCACGCTCGGTCGATGAAAGGATAGCTGTTATAGAGCTATGCCAACGAGCCGTTGAAGAAGAATATGGCAGCACAAAGTTGTGGTCTATGTTTGGAGACTGGATGCTTTATCTCTACAACGCCGCAATGGGCCAGAGTGATCAAAACCAGTGGAGTGAAGAGGATCGGCTGGTTGGCCGAGAAGTCTTTAGCTGGGAGTCTGTGCTTGATGTATGGCAACGAGCAGCCGATGCCACACGCTGGCGCATTAATGACAGCCATCGTGTGTGGAACAAGTTTCTCGAATTGTCTGTACAGGACCTGAACCATGCGCGATCATCTGATAGGGTTCCGCAAGTGAAGGGACTCTTTGATTCACGCTTGCAGACTCCTCATGCCGCGTGGGACGAGACATCACAACTATTTTCAGGCTTCGTCACTCGTTATTACAGCGGTAATTATGAAGAGGTAATGGTCGATACCAACGCGCGAGCAGCGGACGCAAAAAATAAATATGCAAGTCGACAGGATTTTGAACTAAAAGTACAGAGAGCGGAGGGGTCGAATGATCGCAATCTTGAATGGGCAGTCTATTCAGAATACATTGAGTGGGAACTTAGTCGGCATCCTGAAAAACGCGTCTACAGTGCACAGCTGATCAATGCCCTTTACCAACGAGCCTTGCTACGATTCCCCACGGATGTAGCCATGTGGGAGGACTATGTTACGTTCCTGATACAACCGTCGATGACGTCTCCTCACCACCAAATCGCTCCCATTCTTCCCACGTTGGAGCGTGCGACTCGACACTGTCCTTGGTCAGGAACGCTGTGGTCTCAGTACATACTTGTCGCAGAACGTGAAGGCCTCTCATTCGACGAGATTGTTAAACTCAAGCACAAAGCGACAAGTACTGGTCTGCTAGACGCCGGCGGGTTGGAAGAAGTCATCAAAGTCCATACAATGTGGTGCAGTTATTTGCGCCGACGAGCTTTTCTGCCAGATGCGATAGACGAAGATTTGGACGTTGCCGAGGTTGGTATTCGCTCGGCAATTGAGCGAGTGCAGGAACTTGGTGAGAACAAGTACGGCAAATCATACCAGGGCGACCCTTACTTCCGCCTAGAAAGAATCTACACTCGATACCTGAGCGAAAGCGGAAGCTGGGATAGTGCAAGGGAATATTACAAGAGCCTCATTCCTCGACGCGGCAACAGTTATGAGTTTTGGCTAGACTACTACAACTGGGAAATCATGTCTTGGAGAACCTTTGTCGAGGCGGCGATGACGCCCGAAGCCGCGAGAAGAACCCCCGGCCCCAGTTATGCCACTGCTGTATTGAAACAGGCAATCAAACGACCAGACTTGGACTGGCCTGAAAAGGTGATGACCAAGTACATTGCACATTGTGAGGACTACGAAGACGCCGAAGAGCTCCAGGAAGCCTTTGTTGAGACGCAAAAGGCCATGAAAGCTGTGGTCCGAAGAAGACAGAAGGAGGCTCTTGAGCAAGCTGCAGCGCAACAAGAGGCTGCAGCTACAGCGGCACAGGCCGAAGCGGAAAGCAGCGCTGCTGCGTCGAAGCGAAAACGTGAAGAGGAGACCTCGGACGTTAATGGATTACCCAGCAAGAAGGCCCGGCCTGAAGAAGCCGCCGCAGTCGAATACGAAGAGCCAGCAGAAGTGAAGAGAGATCGAGAAAATTCAACCGTGATTGTGAAACACTTGGCTACAACCGTGACTGAAATTCAGATTCGAAAATTCTTTCGCGAGGTATGTGTCTTCCTAGCTGCAAAAAGAAAACAAAAACGGCATCTAACAAGTTCTAGTGCGGTACCATCAACGACATCAGGTTTTTGCCTCCTGAACAAGACTTTACGACTGCAATTGTCGAGTTTGATTCGAAAGAGGACGCTGCGACAGCCCTGACTCGAGACCAAAAACGCATTGATGGGCAAACCGTGGATGTGGAATTAGGCAGTGGCTCGACTGTCTACGTGACCAACTTTCCGCCAACGGCAGATGAGGTCTACATCAAGAGTCTGTTCCACGAGGTAAGTGTTAATTTGAAGGTTTACTGGTTGTCGAGGGTAGTAGACAAGCTGACTAATAGAGTAGTTTGGCGAAATTGTTGATGTGCGATTCCCGTCTTTGAAATACAACACTCATCGTCGCTTCTGCTACGTTCAGTTCAAGTCGGCAAGCGAAGCGATTGCAGCGACAAGGTTAGATGATAAGGTTGTTGGTGACAACCTACACCTACAGGTCAAGATATCAGACCCGACTCGGAAACAAGATCGTCATGGTCCAGTGTACGAAGGGCGTGAGATTCACGTTTCCAACATTGATTTTGCGGCCAGCGAGAACGATTTGAAGGAAGTCTTTTCAAAATACGGCACTGTAGAGTTGGTGCGGCTGCCTACAAAGGTCAACGGAGATCACAGGGGCTTTGGCTTTGTTGTCTTTTCTTCTTCGGTATGTACTATGCGGCCGCCCAATAGATAAAAAAAAGAAAGGAACGTCTGAACAGCAACTAACTGCTATATCTAGGAGGAGGCAACTGCATCCCTTGCGATGCACAAGCAAGAGTTCCGTGGCCGGCCGCTGCAAGTGAAGGTGTCGACTCCTACAGCTGTCAGACGATCCGCAGTTGTAGTTTCTCACAAAGGCAAATCGCCCTCGGTTGAGCCCAATGGCATCAGCCCCAAACCCGACACGGGAGACGACAACCGTTCGGCTCGAACGCTGGGTTTGATGAACATCCCGGACACGGTGAATGACAGTCGCATCCGGGCTATCGCCGAGCGATTTGGCACGCTTCTCAAAATTGTCTTGCGGCCAGAACACGAGGGAGCGATTGTCGAATTCGCGGATATCAGCGCAGCTGGCAAAGCATCTCTGGAACTGGAAGGTCATGAGATTGCACCGGGTCGCAGGCTCCGGGTGGGCACGGCTCAGGACGTGACCAGGCAGAAAATTGAACAGAAAGCCGGTACGACCAAGGCCAAGTCGATTCCTACGTCGTCCGTGTTACAAATGAGCGGGCCGATCAAGCGACCAACGCAGCCTGGAGCTCGCGGAGGAGGTCGCCGTGGAGGACTTGGATTCAAACGCGGCGGCGCAACAGCGGCGGATCGCAGCCAAGGCCAGGAGATGGCAGTTGACTCTGGCAGTGGTGACGCAGAGAAGATGCCACAGAAAAGCAACGATGATTTTCGGGCTATGATGCAGGGTATCGCGAAATAACGGTCTTTTTTTCATTTTTTGCATGAGAAAACGGAGAGGGGATTGGAAGGAGCATGCCTCTGGCTGGCGTTTTGTTTTTGCTTTTCTGTCTTTTCGTATGTTATATTTGCTATAATTTTTTCTCCTCTTGTTGTATCGTTGTTTATCATTTGTTTAGCCCGGCAGAGGCTCGAAATGTCCCAGCATGGTGGTTTCGTCGTGTCGCGATCATGTTCACCTCACCTCTACCCATGGCGATGGCTTGGGGTAGACGTGTGCATGTAGATTAGTTTTTTTGTTGCTGTTGTTTTCCTTTTGCTTTTCCTTGCTATTAATAGGAGCGAGGTCGATAATGTGTGGGGCGCGGGGAACTGACGATGCGAAATGAAATAAATGTTGATTGATTAATACAATATTAAAATATTAATGACGCTCGTGCATGCCTTGGCGTGCAGTAGTCCTACGTAGTAGGTATACTTGATTGGCAGCATAGACTGAGTCTGTGTATTAACTATTTATTATTACTTAGTTATTTGTTTATTGGGCTTATCTGATAAGCATTTATTGCCTTTGGCCCAGCAATGTATAGAAATCGATGCAACGCTCCCACAGGCCTAGGCCTGCGGGGTGTCCAGATGACCTCAAGATGTACAGTGAAACGACAAAAAGGCCCGTTTTTGTGGGTAACGCGGCATCCCTTGATTGCGACTCGATCATAACACTGACCATCTGGAACTAATCATGCAGCAAATAGTAGCAACATGTCCTCTCATGCGGCGCTGCCCTGTTTGCGGCCATTTTCGACGTATCAGATTCCCCCGCGCCGCCCATCCTTGCAAAAAAAAGTAGGCCCTTGCACCTCTGGACTATTTCAATACGTTCACATCTCTCGACACTGGTCTATCTGATCGCGCGCTGCGGCCAAGAGTCCTTTTCCTTTTGTTCTTGTGTGCGCAAGCTGGTATTCCCCTTGTGTATAGCTGTTGTTCGTTGCAAGAGCCGCTTGCGGGTGCGTCGCAGTGTCAAGTGATTTTAAAGTGTCAAGCTGTCATCCCCATCATCTCCACCGGGTCCGCCGCCACCAACCGCCGCATCAACATCACCGCCATACAATATTCAATCACAATGGCTGCCAACGAGTGGGATCCTCTGCTGCCGCGCTCTGCTGGTCGCAACTACACGGGCATCCTGACCAAGAGCATCGTGTATGCGCTGACGCTGTGTTTCTTCGTGATCGGTGTGTTTTTTGCTCGCCGCCTGGCGATGACGTCGTTCCTCATAACCTCAGAACTGATTGCAACTCGCAGCTTTTGCCTTGACCATCGCGTCGATTTTTGTGCCGAGCTGGATCAGCTATCACAGTAGCGACGTATTCTCCCTTTTCTTTTTTTTTAAAAAAAAAAAAGAGAGAAAGAAAGAAACTAACTCGATATCCTACAAGCCGCCCTTCCATTACTCCCTCGGCCTCCACAGCCGCTGCTCGTCCTTGACCGACACCTGCGAACCATTCCCCCAATACGAAGACTGTCATGGCGAGGACCGGTACTTTTGCTCCATGTGGCGCAGCGTGGGCTTCCTCATGACCTTTGGCGTCGTGCTGATGTCCATCGCCGTGCTCATCTACCTGGTCATTCTCTCGGGCGGGAAACCGCTGCGCGAAACCGGCTGGACGTTTCTCTCCATGACAATCGCTGGCTCTGTCGCCGTGCAGGTTGCCAGCATGGCTCTTGTGGTATTTTTTCTTCTCTATTTTTTTTTTTTTTTTTTTTTCCGTCTCCCAGGTTTCTTCCAAGTATACACGCTGACGGGACATACTTGCCCACAGGCCTACCTCTTCGAAAACGACGACCGCTTCTCCGTCGGCATCGACTTTGGCGATACCGTCGCGTTCTGGAAACTCGACAAGTCGTTTGTCTTTTGCACCGCCAGCTGGTGCATTTCTCTTCTCTGCGCTGCAGCGGTTGTCGTTGCTGCGCGCACTCTGCCTTCGGAGGGCGGCTACGAGCTCATTCCGGCTGTCTCGGAGGAGGCGAATTAGCCCAATAATAATAATTCCTTCTCGATCATGCTCTTTTTTGGTTCTCAGCACACAGTGTATATGTTCGTCCTTTGTGATTTGTGCGTTTTCTTCCGTTTGTGCAGAGATACTTGGCAAAACCCTTCGAGCTGGTATACTTTTCTTTTTTTTTTTCCCGCAACCATTTGATATTATGGCGGGTTATTCTCTCTTCCAAGTTATGAATCATGGAGTCTCGGAGTTGTTGTAGCAAAGCTATTATATATATATATATAACTAATGAGTTGATTTTCTTCGTCTACAACATTTGAAACACGTCCGGAACAGCAACTCAGTAATACATGTAGTATCTCGGTCTTTCATCTTCCATCTTCCATCTTTTGACATAACTCAGATGTGATTTACAATATCAAACGTTCAAAGTTTTAACGGGTGTGAATTTCACTGTAGTACAACTAACACTTTAGACTTGACATGAAAAGAAAGCTGGTAGTAAGTATTACATGGACTCCGACTCTGACTCTGCCCTTGAGACGACCAAGTCATACAGGCATTACTCACTCAAACATCCATGTTGACAAAATAAAAACAAAAAGAATGACTCGGAACATTTCGACGGAATGACGTGGAAACAACCAAAACCTGTAGGGTATCATAATCAAAATGCCGTTTTGGGGAGGGGGGCTTTTTTTCTTTCTTTTCTTGCGGACTTTCGTGTCTCTCCCCTTTTTTGGATTTTTTGATGTTTTTTTGGGGGTTGTTGTGGAAAAAGGCAAATGCAATACCAAAAACGAAAACAAATATCCAGAACAGAACAGGCTGTCCGAGGGGCAGAATGACTCGCTCAACAGTCTGTCATCTCGTTTCCCGAAACTCAGACAGGGCTCTCTCTTCAAGAGAAAGAAGCAACACAAAAGAGCAATCCCGCTCTTCAAAAGTTTGCATTGGACGCATACGGATGGGCACGGCCACGAGCACTCGAGACCGGCTTGCGAGCACGACGACGGCGCGAGTGGTTGTTCTCGGACAGCTGGCCGCCGGGCACGCCCTTCTCGCGCAGCACGGCCTGGGTGTAGTTGGGCAGGATCTCGACGTCCGGAAAGGCCACTTCCTTGTTGTTCTGGAAGAATTCATGGCGCACGTACAGGCGGATTTCCTGCAGGATTTCGCGGACCTCGTTGAAGCTCTTCTTCTGGCCGACGTGCTCCTGCAGGAACCGGGGAACGGGGGAGGCGATGTTGACGGGCGAGCGGATGGGCCGCCCAGAGGCGCTGACTTTGACGGCGGGGGCTTCGCCGTTGTCGCCGCCTGATGCCGCTGCTGCTGTGCCAGTCGCGGTGTTGGTGTTGGAGTTGGTCTTGCCCTTGCTCTTGGGCGCCGAGGAAGAAGAGAGACGGCCAGCAGCACGGCGGCGAGAGGCTGGCACCTTGTCCGCAGAGAGGTGCACGTTGCGGTCGTTTTCACGCTTACGCAGGGACAGGGTGAAGCTCTCGACGCCGCCCCAGGACTCGATCTTGTCGAGGTTCTCGTACAGAATGTCAATCTGCTTGAGGGCCCAGTTGTCGGTGTGGTACCGGCACCGCTGATAGTGCTTGCGGCACCACCACACCCAGCACTCATCCGGGATGAACACTGTGCAGATTTTGTTCCTCCCAAAGATATGCGAGACCACCTTGCGGGGGTTCTCCTTATCCTTGGGGTCGGTGTTTTCGCAGCACTCTTGCCCGTTGAACTTGCAGAGCGTGGTCTTGGTCGGCCTAGGGGTGGTCTCGGGCTCCTCTTCGGTTTCATCTCCATCCATCACCACGTCCTGCTGCTGTTTTTGTTGTTGCTGCTGCTGGGGGTGCTCGGGGTAGTGGTCTTCATGATGAACGACATGTTGCAGGAGAGGGAGAGGCTGGAAAGACGGAGACGGGTAGTCAGGCTGCTTCACAGGGGGTGCAGGCAGAGTGCGTTGCAGCGGGGGCAGCGATGCCAAAGGCAGGGCCGAGTGCAGAGGGGGGAGACGAAGAGACTCCATGGGATCAGCGGCGTTCACAGAATGGCCAGGAGCTGGGTCGTGGGTAATGAACCCATCACGGCGCAAGTTGTCGGCCATGTGTATCATCAGCTCGTGGTTGTCAATCTTGAGGCCCGGGGGGTTGCCCTGATTGTATCCAGTGTGGTGGCCATGGTCGGTGCGGAACTGGTACAAGATAGTGGCTGCCTTGTTTTCTAGAGGGTGGACATGATGGGAATAAGAAGCGCCACCGGTCTCGGTGCCGCGGGTATAAGAGATGTCAAACTGGTTGACTATGGAGCGAGACATTGTGGTGGACTGTATCGCTCGAGATGGCCCAACAAAAGGTGTCAGGTTGTGTTGTGTTGTGTTGTGTTGTGTTGGTGCTGTGTGTGAAAGGGGACGCTCCCACCAGACGAAGAGCGAACAGACAGCCTTCTTGGAGCGACTTGTTGATCGAAGAACAAACGCTGAAGCTGATTGAAAGACTGAGGAAAAGCGATACGAGCAAAAGATCCTTACAATAGATCGTTTCCTGGCTGTTTGTGCGTTTTGGAAAGAGAAAATAAGAGTTCTGATGTTGGCATTGTGATGGAAGAGAAAGACCAAGGAGGGGGGATTGGATTGAAGAGTCAGATAAAAGGGCACGCATGCCAGCGGGGAATTTCCCATGACCGCTTGCACCGCTCTACAGAAAAGGAAAACAAATCCCATCATCAGGCGGCGTTATGTAGGGTATCGACCGCTCTAAACCGCCTTGTTTGGGCTCACAAGTGAGGAGCGGTATACGAATTGGTTATCATGATGGCTCAAAAATGGCGAAAAGGAACAGGGCGGAATGGCAATTCGAGCAAAAGTGGTGCGGCTTCATCCGACTGGGCGTCTCTTTTTTTTGTTCCCTTGAGAGGTTACGATATCTTTTGTGTGGATTTGTGCCCTGTGTGGCGAAGTGTCCCTGTCATTTGATGACAATTACCGAGATATTCTGAATTACACTGAATCTTTCTTGAGGATGGTCTCCTGTTTTGCTCCTTGTCCTCGTCGTTATCCTCTCCACAAAAGGGGAATGGCTAACTTTTCTCGAACAGCACTATCGACTACTGAACAAAATCTGAGTCATATAGCAATTATATAGATACACACACACAAAATAATAATTTGAAAAAAAAAATTCAATAATTGAATGAGGTCATGGCCATGGTCATATACACAGCAAAAGCAAAAACAATGCACTAGTAGGCAAAAAGTGGCACATGCCCGCGGCCTCTGCCGATTCACCAGGGTTTCTTTGTTTGCGGGTGGGCACTTGACTTGATATCTTCTTCCATCAGATGCCGTAATTACTAGAAATACGGTCAACATGACAAGTATGACTCACTATGCAGTGCATTAATTGGACTTCATCATTCCTCACGGACAAACAAACATTTTGAGCCCACCAGTTGAGGTCAAGAGACCGGGTTGCTTAAACAATCAATTGATGATTTTGCAAAAAAAAAAAAAAAAATGGGGTTGTTTTTGTTTGATATGCAGCTAGCAGTTTAGTGTCTCGCTTAGTGCCCCGTCAAAACGTCGACCTGCATATGATGAACATGCAAATCTGCAGCCTTGCCCATCGTCTTAACGACCTTCGTCTCTGGCATGACTGGGTTGAGTCAGAACTTATATCAATGGCCATTTTTCCGTATCGATGAAAATCTAATAATACTATCCATTTCCACTTCCTCCACCGACCATCAACAAAACCGCCACTATTTACCAATATCAACCATTAATAAAAAAAAAATTAACTAGAATACGTCAACATCTCGCGCGGTAACTTTCTTTTCTTTTTTCTTTTCTAAGTGCGTTGTCGAAAATCGAAGCGAACAAGAAAAAATCTTTCCAGATAACCCCGCACAAAGACATTTTGATAGATTTTCCATTATTCCCCAATACTTTTTTGTACCGGCCTTTCAAGTCGGTCGGCAGGGCGGTGATGTTGGCGGTGTATTCGTAGTTGAAATACGGAGTATCATAATTGCTAAATAAATATATACATATACAAAACCCAGTGAAAAAGAAGAAATAATTGTTTCTACAGGTCAACTCCTAAATTTATTCAACCCCCGCACAACACCCCTGTAAAAGACTTAAAATAAGGACTTGACTGCAGTCCACGTCACGTCGGTTAGGGTTACGCATGGACCCACTCTCCCACATTGAGTTGCCGCTAGTGAGAGCTTATTTCCTTAGCGTGCCACGAGGCTGGTCCCAAACCCGGGGTCATCAAATAATATATTCGGCTGGTACTACTTCAAAACTACGTCGCACTATTTAACAAGAAACTAAAAGTATTGATTCAAGGAAACTATAGTATACTTAACCTCAAAATTGGGTATTGACCGTCACATAATCCATCGACACGTGCACACATAATATGGCATCAAAAAATTTCAAGACCTCGCATGCAACGCCGTTTCCAAAGAAAAAAAAATAAAAGAAAAATAAATAAAAATAAAAGAAAGCAAAATAATAATAGAAAAAAAATAAACGCATATACGAAAAAAGAAACTGCGGGGCTTGGTCGGGAAATACGCCAAGTATGTTACAAATCCGAGACCCCTGCCGCGCTGCACCACAACTAGCGATAGCTTCCACTAGTCGTGACTGGAACTCGAGGAGCATATCTTCGAACCGCGCGGACCGGCTCGTATCCCCCAGATCCGATATCTATCGACTGTATTTCTTGACTGAGAGCATCCATTCCGGAACCGCGATACCCATTTGTTACCGGAGCAGCTATGGGAACCTTGGCAGGAATCGGAGGTCCGCTATTGCCATATGCATATAGTGGAGAGTGTTGAGGGCTCGGGTTCGGCGACACGGATCTGCGGCGCGGAGGTGTGCTATATGTTGGTGTATTTTGATTGCGTTGGTGAGAATAAGAGTCGTGCCTATCGTAATCCCGACTTTGACTCCCAGGACGTGGTGGTGTATTGTAGGTCGTAGGCGCCGGGTGGTCTTGATGTTGCCGGAGTTGCTGGCTGCCGTTCGGCTTGTGGCTCCAGGGTCTGATCGTATGTCGGTGGGCCGATTCTGGTGTTACAGATGCTGAATGATGGTGCTCTCGAGGAGATGAGCGGGCACTATACGAAGCGTTTTGTGGATTGTGCTTGAACCGAATGATAACCTCCGGCTTTTTGGTCTTCTTCTCCGGCTCAGGAGCCCACGTGTCCGATGGAAGATGGTCGGAAGGATCAATAATGCGACCATCATCACCAATAATTGGACCATCGTCCGCCTCCGCATCGGTTTGCTGCGTAAACTCCATTTCCCGGTCCGGGGTTTCATAACGCTGCCTGTTTTCCCGGGTCGCAGATGGGGATCGCCTTGGGTTCAGAGCATCAAATGAGTCCGGCGAGAATGGCACGCTTGCAATCTCGCGATTGTCTCGCGATGGGGGACGCGGGCTAATTGACTTTCTGTATGATAGTGGACGCGGACTGGGGCTGACCGAGCCAGATTGTGCGCGCACAACACTCTGGTCAACAGGTGCCGGAGACGACCGTAACGGTTGAACTGCATTTTGAGCGTAGGTGTTCTCATGTATATAACCCATATCAGACTGCGGAGGTGCCCCGATTGGTGCGCGATCCACGCGATTGTCTGAATAAGTCGGCCTCGACAGCTCAATTGCCGTGTTCGTTGAATCATAGCCTGCAATAAGACTTGATGGGACCGGATCATAGGCCTCTGGAGGGTATCCTCTCGCAGGCCCTTGAGGATATTTGGTCAATGAATGCGAAAAGTCCGAATCGGCTGGATATGTGGAAGGTGGCCCATGTGGACTCCGTGATTCAGCACGTTGAACATACTCATGAGAGTATGGTTTGTACGAATTTGGGCTTGCCACAGGACGTTGTACCGCTGGGCTGACAGATGATCTATGGACTGGTGGTGGTGGAGGGGGCCCTTCATCATTCTCATCCTCAACCGTCGGTTGCATGGCAGCGTAAAATGGTCGGTCTTCTTCCGAGGCCATCATTTGACGCGAGGGACTCTGTCTATGCATAGCGGGCCGTGTAGGTGTCATATTATTGGGATGATTCACCATTGGTTCGACAGGTACCCCTGAATGAGGCACCACCGCATAAGAATTGGATTGGTTTTGGGAGCCTCTAGACCCAGGCGTGTAAGGAGCCGGGTCATAGCTGTAGCCACCATCTGGCGGATTCGTGTACGAATTCTGCGGCGGCAAATGGCGAGAATGCTGCTCAATGCTCTCATAAGGAGCATTTCCACGTGGGTCAACATCATATGAATAAGAGTGAGAGTCCGAGATAGGCTGACGCCTTTGTTGATGATAGTCTGCCTGCGGGTTGTCACGATTCTCGTTATACACATGATGAGAATGGTGAGGCTCTGGGTGTGGTTGGTAGTAAGAGTTCACATGCTGCTCTTGCGAACTGACGACGTTATTATCCGGATAGTACGTCTCGTAAGGCCCTCCGTTGGCTCGCGGGTGTTGCATCTCCGAGAATTGGGATTGCTGCACCTGCTCAGCAGCGGCCAGGGGCTGGACATAGTCTTGTGCGGAACGAGGGGGAAGCGATGTCTGTGGTGCTGGTGCTTGTGCTGGTGCTGGTGCTGGTGCCGGTGCCGGTACAGGCGCCGCGGCTGGCGCTGGCGCTGGCGCAGGTGCTGGAGCAGGTGCTGGGACTGATGCCGTGGCTGGGGCCGGGGCTGGGGCTGGTGGAACATATTCTTGGACCGGCGCAGGTCGTGGGACAGAAGCTCCAGTAGGGTCGTCAGGTAGAGGTCGCCGCTTCACAGGTCGTGGTTGGCGTGGTCCCGAAAGTGACGAAGATCCACCCTGAGGAGCAGGGCTGGCTTTGGATTGAGATCTGTCCGTGACCACCGTCCTTCTTTCGATAACGGTTTCATCTTCCGGACGCGTGTCGTAATAAGTCATTTCCATGCGGATGTCCCCAGCGTACTTGCCCTTGAACTTGAGTTCATGCCAGGAATCGCTTTGACTGCCGCCTGGGATAATCAATGAGCTAAGATCAACCCATGTTTCTCCGATCATGTCGGTTTTCTTATCATCATTGAAGACAGAAACTTTAAGCTGATTGTAGTCGGGGGACTCGTGGACCGTAAATCGGAGCTCTTGGTCCCTGGAAGAGAGGTAGGACGGTTAGAATGAACGGCGAGCTTTGTACGAGGGAGGGTGCTTACCATCTGGGGGTTTGACCACCTCTCATGTCGGTCTCTGTCTTCTTGGCCTCCTTGCCCAAACGTGCAGCGACATATGGGTTCTGCTTGCCCAGTGTTTTTCTGTTCGGCAAATTTTTGGCACGGTCGAAGATGACCACCAGGGTGCCTATTTGGGGACCATCTACAGACATATCTGCGTAGATGCCCGCGGTATGGCCATGAGAAGTCGGCATTTTCATCGGTTTCGAAGCCATGATGAGTGCGAGATTGGAGCCACAAGATGCTGCGGGTTATGTCTCTAACGAGTTTCCTGAAGATGCGCCAAATGTTACTTGTCGAGATAGGAACTGCGCATTTTGTGCCGGAGAAACACAGCAAGGAACAATGTAGGGGATTGAGTGTTCTGTCGAATTGCCGGGAGCAGTGAGGAAGAAGAGGAGGAAGAAGAGACGAGAGAAATTCGCAGCAGATTCGTCGCAGTGCGCATGGTGGGGGGGCTGCTTCCTTGTTTTTGTTTGGCAGAATCGGGACTGGAGGGGCTGGGGACGCGGCAGGCATGCGCGCTGAGGCAGGCGCCACTGCAGCTGCCGGTGGCAGGGCAGGAGCGACCGACCCGACATGGGTCGAGACTCGCAGGGCCGGGAAGGTGGGTCCCCCAGCCATCCCCCTCGCTGCAGCATTATTGGCTGTCCCCGCTTACTCATCTCTATTTGATCTAGCGTGCACCCATTAGCCAATCGTGAAGCTCCGATACGATGCAATGACGATCGCCCCACGAGATATCGGCAAATAGGCGCTGCCCCTCGCTGCTGACTCGCGATTCGCCCAGCCACAGCGCGGTCACGTGAAGACGAAACAGCCCATTTCAAAGCTGAGCAGGCAGCATCATACTATCTCCGCGTCCATCGAGCTTATGCAGGGGAAGTAACATATGCTGCCTCGGACCGGACTGGACGCGTCTGCAGTATCCACTACAATGACATTGCGCCTCGTTTCGAAGTAATCGTGCATGGGTTGACTGGCTGGACGAGCATTGCCAAGCTATGCTATGTCACGGACTTTCTCCATATGACTGACTCTCCGTATTAACGCCTTCCTTCGGACCTGAGTGGCTGTGATGTGGAGTCGTTAGGCGACAGACGAGGCGAAGCTAGGGCTGCTTGGAACAAGCTGATTGACCGCCCTGCTGTTGAGCGTTGACTCTGATGGGGTATATTTAGCTTAGAAAGCCCAAGTTTGCATTCTCCCGAATGAAAAATAGGGAGGTATCTATTCTATTTACTCTAAGTCTCTGACAGCACAGAAGATATTCGATGTTACAAACGTGACTATGTGCTAGGTACTGATAAACATCAATCCATCAAACCTTACCACTGGTCACAGCTTCGATCCTCTCCTTTATCTGCGACGAATCAAGATAAACGTCAAAAAACCTTAGCCTATCTTCATCCGGTTTCTTCCCAAAGACCGCCATACCCCTGACCACAATGTCTTTCTTTTCCGGGTCATTTTTTATCACGTAGTGGATTTCTGCTTCCTGGTAGATTCGATCAGGCAGCACGTCGACATGTTTGATGATGTGTTTCATGCTCTCCAAAAGGGGGAATTGACTGTTGAAGAAGTTGAGTAATTCGGCATGGCCGGTGCAAGGAGGGTTGTCGCCGAAACGTAGAGTGCTGTCTTCGGTAAACAGCTTGGGTATTGCGATGCTGGCATCCATAGCATCCATGTACTTGTGAAAATTGGTCAACCAAGCAATGGCTTGGGAATGACTATCTTGTGTAGTCGCCATGTTGAGTCTTTACTATAGGTAAATTCTGCCGTCAGCATATATCCCTCACGTGTGTGTGTGGCAAGCTTGCTTTTCACTAGCCCTTGCATCAATTGCAGCACTTGGGTCCGCAATGTGACGCTATAAGGTAGTCAAATTCTGCACTGTGCAGGATTTGACCACTGGCGTAGCATGGGGCTTTCAATGTTGTACCTACATGTTTCTGGGACAGAGGAATATCAATTAAATTGTTAGAATGATGTGACTGATATTTGTGGATATCAGTTGATCAATTGATGTATATATATACCACGTTTGCAAAGCCGCAGCCCGTATTTATTATACTAGCACTACAATAATACTTGAACATTATTACTAATATTTCGATGGATTCAAGCTAACATAAAACAGTGGCCGAAGCTTAAACGCAAATGTGCAATAAAAAACACAAAAAGCTGACAAATAATATGTTCCTTGCTTTATGTCGATAATTGTTTTCCGGAGTTATGATTTTCCCGAACTACATGCATACTTCCGAAGCACGCCATTGATGAATGACAGGCATACACGCAACCTATCAAAAGCATATAAGATAACAACTCCAGAAATATCAATGCATACAATATCTATAGCCTATAGCAAGTGATCTGTGATTGGCTAATTTAGCGAAATTGAAAAATGCTTGGTTGAACGCAATTTAGACGGGCCTATTCTGACTCTCAGCATATAGCGGCGCCTGTACTTCTATTACATCTTATCGGTGTGTTATTTTAAGAATTATTCTGCCTCGAAAAATTTTTCCCCAAAAAAAAAGAAGGAAAAAAGAAAAAATTGAAGAACTTTTTGTAAAAAGTGCATTATTTCTCTATTATCTAGATGTGCGGACAACATGAATCTATATTGGCCTTCTATCCAGAAGTGGATCATGCTCCGATGGCCCCGGCTTCCTCTCGCGATACAGCACGAAATGCTGGAATATAAATACCATATCAAAAAGAAGGGTAATATTGCCCAGCAGGAGTTTGGCGGCGTTTCCGATGGCGCCCGACCAGTCCCCCTGCAGCGAAGAGTCCAGTACCAGCTGCATGAGCGATAGCGAAGCGCCCGCCAGATCAAGCACGATCGCTCCGATAGAAAACCCAGCTGTTGACTGGCACCAATAATTCATGACCACCTGGGGGGTGTACTTGACGACCGTTAAGAACACCTTGATCATGCCAACCATATAGACCTTTGTTCGAAAATGCAAGTCAGGTATATATACTATACCATATAAAGCTCGTAGGTAACTAGTTACTCACCACGTCAATCCATTCCCACGACTCCGATATGCAAACATAGAGAATGCACATCACGCAGCCCGCGATGGTCGCGAGTGCCATATTACTCGGGCGCTGTTTCTTGGATTTAAAGTTCCAGAATCTTGCACAGAGGAAGTGACTTCCAATCCAGCAGCAAACTAGGGTTCCATGGAGGGCGTAGACGAAATCGTTCCATTGGACAGTCGGCTTAGGGCTATGGGCGTGCCGCTGCGCATATTGGGCCCGCACAACTGGCGAGAATAGGAAACAGGCATTGAAAGTAGTATACGCGGTCAGTCCGAGGAGGTTAAGCACTGCAAAGTCGACGGATAAACCATCCGTTGAGCGGCGACGGTGGTTGTGTAGGGCTTGCGGATAGAAAGACAGTGACCACAGGAGGAAATAGCCCCAGCCCAAGGTCTGAGAGATTACTTCACTCAACATGGAGGGTTCAAGCTGACCAAAGCTTGCCTTTAATTAATATTAGAGAGAGAGGAAAAGTAGAAGAAAGAACTAGACATGAGGGAATTCAGAGATAAAGGAAGAGAAAAAAGAAGAAGAAAGAACTAGATGAGCGAATCATTTCTCCCAGCATCTGTTTTCGGAATTGACGCGGTGTTCGGGATAAGATGAACGGAGTTCATCTTGAAATCAGGAGCTTCCCCTTTGCCTCTTTTACGGCGGCAATACATCCTTTGTGGGGTACACGGTAAAAGGAATTGAAATAACAAGAACAAAAAAAAAGAAAGAAAGAATGGGTGAGCAAGAGCAAAAACATACAACAGCGATGAGTATGGTGGTGCTCACCATTATTAAAATAGACACTGCCGCTTTAATTCAGCCCGTTCAGGGCTATTCAGGGTTTTCCAGGAACCGTCCCGGGAACAATTCGAGGGCATCACTGAACGGTACGATTCAATAATGGAAATTCTTATCGAGCTCAGGGTGGTTGACCACCGCCATAAATATATGGTTCATGTTTCAGTTGTTGAGAACTATTTTTTTTTTTTTTTTTTTTTTTTTT
>CVMT01000004.1:896074-1009744 GCA_000985935.1 Talaromyces islandicus | reverse complement strand
TTTTTTTTTTTTTTTTTTTTTTTTTTTGTTCTGTCCGCGCGATCGCAAGATAGAGACCCCTCAATACACGCATATCGTGAATTTTAATGAAGATAATGAACTAACTCAACAAATCATTCTACCACGTACATCAAGAGAATATACAAAAACGCTGGCCCTGTTTAATCAGTTCTTGGCTGGGCCTCCACAAGGAGTCTCGCCGCCAGATATCCAGATGATAAAAAGTTCATAGAGTGGGTGCTATCGGTATTAAGAAATGTTGTCTGCATCAAGACTAGCCATTTACACAATAGAAGGGTTTAGAAGAAACTTTGCAACTGCTTAGTCAAGATCTCGTAAAACAACAATCCCAGCAGAGATGCCGTGCGGTAAATAAGTCTAGATTAACATATACTAGTGATAGATAATATAAAATAACTATAAATCCTAGTGGATTCTAATTAAATTGAAAGACAGAGTCTAATTATCCATAGATAAGATGGATAAAGACGGTTTCTCACCAAATAATCTAATTATTATGAAAACCCAGCTGTGGTGTTGTGACTTCAAGGACTATCGTGGAAAAGTTCCTGAGAGCCTGAGTTGGACTTTCGTTTTCAATACTTATTTACTGCTTCACCTCCACGCGTACTGGTAAAGTCTATGAGTCTACAGCACTGTAGAGCCCATGCTCGTCAGCAACTCGAACCAAATTTGGGGCGGAAGCTAGATCATGAACTGGATGCCATGGGTAAACTGATATGCTGCTTTAGCACTGTAACACATGGACTGAATAAAAACATCTTTACATGAAAAAACCCTGCAAGATCTAGCAAGAAAGCATATGTCATGAAAATAACCAACGTAACATTGACTCCTCCTTGATGATTTCTTTGTATCCATAATTCATCACTTGTCCTCGGGAAGACAAAAAATAATCCACATATAAATATTCTCCTGGCCCAAGACAATCAAGATCTGGATTGGGCCATGCCGGCCCATTTGCGAATGGTGGCCGTGGTCGGAGATTGCGGTCAAGGTCGTCAAAAAATTCGTTCACGCATTTAGAGAGATCACCATCAAAGTTCTCTGAAATTAAATCAAACCGAGCGGCTATTTCTTCCAGCTCAAAGAAGAGTTCATTTTCTTCATCTTCGATCCCAATTCTCTTGTTATCAGGGAAATGTTGAACTTCAGGAAGTATCTTGAGACAAGTATGAGTCATCCCAAGGCGAGAAAACGTTTCACCGACAACAAAATTACGCCAATACCTCTACATATCAGTAGATGGGAAGTCGATATTGCTAATCAAGCACTGAAAACTCTCTTTCATGTCGTAGGTACTGCCTATACTCCTCGTTTGAAACAAATATGCAATGGGACTAAAACCATCTGGAGAGCAGCGGCATCGGGATCCTATATCGATTGAAGTATCAAATGCAGCTTCAAGCAGTTTCTTCTCATCATCTTCGGACCTAAACGTATGTTCTCGTACAGGATTACTGAAGTAACACCAGCCCGTATATGTTGGATCATAGGAGAGAAAGTGACCAGCTCTGAGACCGACATATTCGTGATACTTATAGGGGTCAGCCCCGTGTTGCAACAGAAATGATGCAAACCTTATATTTCCATTGGTGCATGCGACCATTAATGATGTATAACCAGAGTCATCATAAGCTTCAATATCTTGGAAGCCTGCAATGAAAAGCTTTTGCGCGAATTTGATGGTAGAAACATACCATTGCCTTGCTAAGTCGTGATATGGCAATAACCGTGGCAAAAGAAATTTATGTCGCAATAAACATTCGATAGTAATATCGTGAAGGCGAGAGTCATCGGTTTCTGCTGCTTCTCTAAATGCCTGGGGTAGACGTGGTTCAGAAGAGGCAAGGAGTTCTAGGCAGTCGCCTCTTAAAAGAATCTCGACAACAGGAATGCATCTGACTTTAATCGCAATATCGAGAGGGGTTTCGTTCTGATCCACTCGAAATCTTGAATAGCCCATAGAAATCAATGTCTCAACTCCCGCAGGCCATGAAGCTGCGGCTGCAAAATGTAGAGGAGAGATTAGTTCACCCTTTTCCACCGAATCTAGGTCTCTTTGGCCTCGTAAATTTTGCAGATCATCTATAGACTTTCGCAGAACAATGTCACATATGTGCTCATATTCTGTATCTGCATATGGTCCTTATTAGATTCGATGGGTTGTAGCCATGTATAAAGCGAATTTATTTTATCAATTGATTTCAGGAAAATCACTGTGTACTCACCTAGTATTGCTTCTGGCCAGTCCCAAATACAGTGAAGAATTTCTAATGCACTTATACGTCTTCTTTTCAAAAAGCCAGTCCATAATAACTGAGCCTCATGGGCGAACGTGTGTGAAACGGTATCTCCAAATTTGCGATAAAATAATAGGTTATCGCAAAGAGTATTCTGCGCAGTTCTTTAAAGCTGTTAAATGTTTATTATAAAATGAGTTATATGGCTAACTTACTCAAGTTCATCATCCACTACTTCAGTGTCAACGCGCATTGAATGTATCAAGAACTCGCTCATCTTCATGAAAAAAATTTCATATCCTGGTCTGTATAGCTCAGCTTGAAGCTGTTAATGTTAGCCTTAAAAATCATAAGAAATCTGCGTTGCCAACTTACATGAAGCAGCGTTTGGCCCTTTGCATTGACATCACTCGGGGAAGCATCGCCGGCATAGAAGTTTTGTAGCAATAACTTTCGCGCAATAAAGAATAATCGAACTTGCTCTTCTTGAGAAAGCGTTCTTTTCTTTTGCACTAGCTTATTTCGCCCCAGTCTTCTACCGTAAATATCCATGAAAAAAGTATGTAGCGGTAAGCAGTTAACCCGTGTTTGTGCATTTAGTGATGCTTGTATTGACGGAGCACATGGATCTTGCTGAAGTGAAAATTTCAATTCTATTAAGTCAAAAAGCCATGTTGTCCGCAATCGTAAATAAAAACTTAGAAATGTGATTTTATTATTTTCACTTGCTGATATGAAAGACTTTTTACCATGACTTCCAAGTTGAAAAATGATAGTGTTGCCTGCAAAAGTAAGCATTTTACTCCACTCAACTTTCACAAAATTTGAGAAGAAAAGGTTTGAGGTAGTATTAGTTTTTCCTTTCCCGCGCGTAATGGAAAAGTTGGCTTTGTTTAAATTCTGTTTCTTGTTTGCTGAATACGGTATAACCTTGTTAAGCGGTCTATGCCGATTATGTTTGTTCTGTACAGATGAGCTTAGCTTTCTCAGTTATCGATGGATAGGAAACTTACGAAATCAGTGTACATAACCTTTTTATTGTTTGTTATGGCATCTAAAGGCTTGATTGCAGGTGCTGATTGAATCGCCGCTATAATTGTATTCTCGCCCTTTTTATGATATTCTTCGAGTATACAAGATAGAAGTTTTTCTTCAGGGCAACTAGAATAAGCAATTCAATCAAAGATGTAAATTGTCCGTACTTACCGGACCGCACAATTTTGTCATGTATTATTGCTAGATCATGATGGATATGTCCCATTCGACATAGAGACTCGTTCCCTAGCCATAATCCTAGCATTGTCTTAGACCTTTCCAATTCGCCAAGGGCCTTTTCAATATTGCATAGTCGGTCATGCAGACGAATCTTCTTCCATTTTTCAATTATACTTCTGCCTTCGATTTCTCGTATCATACTTTGCAGGACCTCGTCAATGATCTCAGCTTGACGAGAACAATCATTCCAGATATTCTCTAGTTTAAGAGGTCCAGGCTGAATATTCGCAGATTGGAGTTCTTCTTGTTCACTGGTGGCACACTGTACTTCAGAATATGTAATAACTTCGGATGTAGCCGTTTTCCCTGCGGCCACTTTCGCTAGATATAGGAGATGTTGCATTTGGCTGTGCGTTCTTTGAAGATATTCTGCATATTCTCTGTTTTTCTTAATAAGAAAACTGCATTTAGAAACAACTTTATAGCCTATCTCTGCAAATTGGAGAGCTGCAGCAGCTACACCCAGCAGAGCAACGGCTTCGGCCATTCTTTCAACAACTTGGAGCTGGTTTCTCTTTTCTTTTGATGCGAGTTTCTCTTTTCTTTTGATGCGAATATCCCGCCAAGCTGAGTGATATTAGGGTTAAAGAAAGCTGAACAGAATATGTAATTTCATGACATTTGAAAAAAAAAATTTCACGAAGGCTACAAGAGACTAACCACGGAGTGTGCCTTGTACTCTACCTGTGTTTGTTAGGAGCAAGGCTGAGAGCCTTTTTCTACCCCTCCTTTTACCCCTCCTTCTGCCCCTCCTTCTCTAGCCTGGATGATATAATGTGTCGAGTTACAAAATCCTCAAGTGTTATATAAGATTTAGCATCTACCTGTAGTAGAGTGAGCACTATTTCCCTCAATCGAGACAGTTTATCAATGCCAGTTAGTATATTGTAAAGTATAAAGATCCAGAAATCTGACCACCATAACAAAACTTACTGACGCGTCGCGATATAAGCTCCTCTACATCCTTTCGGGTCAAGATTCTGAAGCCACTGCCCATCAGATAGGTGGCGGCTGATGTTACAATCGTGAGCGCAACAACGATTCTAAGGCGATTCAATGATTGGTCAGCGATGCCTCGACCAAATGGCAAGTATACCCGAGGACGCAAAAAAAAACCACGTCACTCTCACGGAAATTCCCGGAAGATTCTGGCTTAGGGCGGCGAGGGATTCGGGGCGGGAAGCGCAGCAAAAAGAAGAGCAAGAACGAGTGAGCAAAAACATACAACAGCTGGGATTCGCTGGTGGTCACCCACCCAACTACTAACCAGCCGGCGTGTGGCTTAAGTACGGCTGAGCGGACGGGAAGCCCTGTTTTCCACACCCTATGGTCGTATGTGATAGAAAGAAGAATAGACTGGTCTATATGGAGAGAATATTCGAATAGCCATTGAATGGTGCAGGGTGTAAGGTGTGTTATTCTTGGTCCTGGCAATGCAAGACGATATCAAACTGATAGCAGCCAATATTTCTTAGATCAGAAAGCATCACATGTGCTACTGGACTGTATACATATCAATAGATAACTCCATGGCATAGACGTGGATAACAGTGCATGTGAGACATAAAAACTTGACATGTTACCTACTCAACTGGGAGTCAACACATTGATGTAGACTCAGCAATATATAAAACACATACGTTACATACATGTACCCGCACCAGGTTACCCGCACCACGTCAACTAGTGCAAGTAAACAAAGAAAATAGATTTCGTAAACCACAATCAAACACTGTACTCAATTTTTAAATTTGCTTATCAAAATACACATGTGATGTTGTGGGAAACTACCAGGACTCGGTGAAATGTTGGATGCAAACATTGACATCAAGGTGCATGCATGTAGCGAGGACGAAGAGGGGGGCCGAAAGCCTTCAAATATTATATGTATACCAAGCAAGATATTTTAATATTTAATCGATTTCCAATCAACCGTAAATAGGGGTTGTATGACCTGATTAGTTATCTCAGGCACCAATTACCTACACATGCACTCGTGTGCCTGCATGACCGTCCCCACTTGGCGTCATCAACACTGAACCACTGAACGACCCGTAGTAACACCAATAACAACTTCTCACCAACATCACTCACTCCCCTTGGAAAAATAGATGGCCCATACGCGCCGTGAAATCTATGCCACCCAAGCATGCGTGCGACGCTTCGTAGGTCATGTGATGCCTGTGCAAAGGCGAAGCAGAGCTGCGACCTCCGATTACCAAAGTGCTCGCGATGCCTGAAAAAAAAGGCTACATGTGTCTATGCAAACCTCCCATTGGTCTCATTTCAGAATAGAAGGGTATCATTGTCGAATACGTCAGAAAGCAACGGATCTAATCCCAGTACTGAAAGCGAGCTGTCCACGACGAATGCGAGCGACAGGAGTAGCACGCCCGAATCCGTGGAAATGGCGGTACGGTTGTCAAGCGTGGTAGATCCATCCTTTGATCCCTTCGATTCGTATCCTCCAACGAGGCTCTCTAGAACACATGCCCAAAGGTTCATTCAATCCTGTAATAATAACCCCTCTATAAACCCAAGTTCCAACAAACACCCGGCTGACCAAGTTAGTCCTGTCCAATATCGCATTTTGGTACTACCCCCTGGACCTTAGCACCGAATCGAACCCATTTGTTGTGCAGTGGTGGCCCCTTGCACTCGCAGATGCGGCGCTATTTCACGTCTCGTTACAGACGGCGTCCCTAGACGAGGAACGACGTGCGCAAAAGGGATTCCCGATTTCGGAGCTTTTGATGATCGATTCACTGTCTCTTTTACGACGAAGGCTCGAGGATTCGTCTCTGGCATTCCAAGACGAAACTTTAGACTCTGTTGTAACTTTGGCTGCAATTGAGGTGACGCTATGAACCCCTACCCACCGCACTTGTTTTATGCTGCTAACAACACCAATGAATAGCATGGCAAGGGGAATATTGAAACCAGTGGAGCACACATTAATGCTGTCAAACAAATGGTTAAAGCTCGGGGTGGAATCAATGAACTAAAACACACAAGCCCGCTCACTGCAAGAATGATTTCTTGGTTAGTCTTCTACAAATCGAGGCTGAACCTCCCCCCACCCGCTGAACATCTCTACATAGGGTATCTCTTTTAGTTACAGAGGCCCCTCAATTTGAGATCCAAGATGACTCGGGTCTTGGAACTGGAATTGCGTCATCATCGCAGTGGCACCTAGCCGTGACAGGACCCGATCCCCATGACCTGACTATCGATGACATTCAAATCGACCCTACGATAGGCGACATATTAACCCGTCTCCGTAACATATTTCACCATGAACGAATCTCCACCCTGACCAACACTGATCTACATGATCTTACATGTTTTGTGTTGCATAAGTTGCTATTGCTGCCTCCTCTGTCTTCCGACAACCCGACGCAGTCAGCCGTTTCCGAGTGCTTCCGGTACGCGATAGCGCTCTACATGTTGACCATACACGGAACGACCTATTATTCCCACGAATTCCTGGCAAATAATATGATACTCCAGCTCAAGGCCCATCTCGAACCTCTACTACTGACAGAGTACATGCAGAGTTCGGTCGGTGTCTGGATTCTCTCCGTTGGTCTAGCCGCTTCTATGGGAACACCACACCGGAAATGGTTTGTATCTCACGCTTGCACGGCTGCGATGGTGCTTGACTTGCAAACATGGGAAGATGTCCTCGTCCGTCTAGAGACAATACTGTGGACAAAAGTACAGCAGGAAGATTGCGCTCGGCACAAGTGGGAGGAAATCCTGAAAGTCTTATCGGATTGAACTAAAGTGGGATGTTTACATCTACTAATATCATAATTCTTGGCTTCATTATTAAATAATGAATAATGCGCTCTCATTACAAAGATCATGCGACAGTGACAGTCTCGGAGTCTAGCGTTAAAACGGGCTAGACTCCGGCACTTTCCGGATGGGGCATAGTGCCCGATACACTCTTTCGATCGGAGTCTAGATCGAAATTGGTTGGTGCATCTGGTCTATCCTATGGCAAGCACTTGTGCCTGGCGGCATAGACGATGCTGTGTGCATCGTTGGATATGGCGATGTTCATTCCCCACACTGCGGGCGCCAGTAGCATCTATCAATTATGCCCCTTGGTTGCAACAATCTAATCGTGCCAATTAGCGGATAGAACGCCATGGCAGCCTAAAAATATACCTATAAAAAGCTGCTTTTCAAAGGAGTGTTTGGTAAGTGATCCCGTGAGCCTTTTATATTCTTCTACCGACGCACCTGAGATATCAATTGACACCATGGCTACGGTTAATGGAAGCATCGCTGCACTTTTCGCCGGAAATGCAACCTATCTTGCACAACATGGCGAGTCTAGCCGGATAGACGGTCTTTTGTTGAACTATCTACCTTGCTGGAATCGTTGGCAAATAGCTGCTACCCTCCTGTTCCTCTCGATTGTTTACGATCAAGGTAAGTCATCAGCAGACTTGCAAGCAGTATGAGATTCTCACCCTTTTTCTAGTGGCCTACATTGTTCGAAAGGGCTCGATAGCCGGGCCTAGGTTCAAAATCCCTTTCATGGGGCCGTTCATTCAAGCACTATACCCGAAATTCGATTCATATCTTACTCAATGGGCGAGCGGCCCTCTCAGCTGTGTGTCTGTATTTCACAAGTATGTGGCCGTTTCTATCACCAGAGATTCTTTGTCTTTTCGCCCCAGCAAAATCATCACAAATGCTGACATACCTTGTTTCATAGGTTTGTTGTCCTTGCCTCGGATCGTGATATTGCCCACAAAGTCTTCAAGTCGCCGGCGTTTGCAAAACCATGCCTGGTTCCCATTGCAACCGAGATCATGCGCCCAACAGCTTGGGTTTTTCTCACCGGAAAGGCTCATGCTGAGTTCCGCAGAGGATTGACCGGTCTGTTCACAAACCAGGCATTGAGCACGTATCTGCCAGTCCAAGAAAATGTTTACGCCGATTACTTTGACAAATTCGTCGCCGCTAGCGAAGCTAATAAAGGGGAGCCTATGGAATTCATGGGATTTTTCCGTGAAATCAATTGTGCGCTTTCATGCCGGACCTTTTTTGGAAATTACATCTCTCAAGACGCGATCAAAAAGATTGCCGATGATTTCTATCTCATTACTGCCGCTCTTGAGCTCGTCAATATTCCATACTCCAGTCACATTCCATTCACGAAACCCTGGCGAGGAAAACGAACGGCCGACGCAGTCCAGGCGGAATTTGCCAGATGTGCTGCTGCATGCAAAGCAAACATGCTCTCTGGCGCCGAGCCAACATGCATTGTGGACCAGTGGGTTCTACACATGATGGAGTCTAAGAAATACAACGAAAAGATTGCTGCTGGTGAGGTGGGAGTAGAAAAGCCTACCAACCTGATCCGGGAATTTACAAACGAAGAAATCGGACAGACAATATTTACATTTCTTTTTGCTTCTCAAGATGCATCTAGCAGTTCTACTACCTGGCTGTTCCAAGTTCTTGCCCAGAGGCCCGACGTCCTCGATCGCCTTCGAGAGGAGAATCTTGCCGTGCGTGGTGGCGATCGAAAGAAGCCACTTGACCTGGCCATGTGCGAGTCGCTCACCTATACCAACGCCGTGGTGAAAGAGCTCCTTCGCTACCGTCCTCCCGTGATTTTCGTGCCCTACCTTGCTACGCAACCGTTTCCGGTCACCCCAGACTATACCGTGCCAAAGGGTGCCATGGTTGTACCCTCTTGCTATCCGGCTCTCCATGACCCTGAGGTATATCCAAACCCCGAGGTCTTTGATCCGGAAAGATGGATTACGGGGGATGCCAACTCCAAGACCAAAAACTGGCTTGTATTTGGCGCTGGACCGCATGATTGCTTGGCCAGGAAATATGTGCCGCTTACCATGGCTGCCATGATTGGGAAAGCTTCATTGGAGGTGGATTGGGTACATCATGCTACTAGCCGCTCGGAGGAAATCAGGGTTTTTGCGACGCTATTCCCCATGGTATGTCTTTATCCCAATTCCTTTCTGTTTCGTTAATCGTGCTAATTTGACGTATAGGATGGATGCCGGCTTGTGTTTACTAAGCGAAAATGAATAACCACACTCTTCTTTGCAGCCTTGAGGCTGTGTTGGACTGATTAAGTTCAATATTCTGGGATCTATATAAATCTAGGTCTGCTGAAAGATGCGTCCCATAAAATGTATAATAAAGTTCATATTAAACGCCACACGTAGTGCTAAACCTTCTGGCGACGGATTAAAAAGATAATAATAATCGATCAAATTTATAAAAATAGACGAAGATAATTAAAACTAGTCTTGTTACATTTTTAGTGATTGAATGTAATTGTATAAAGAAATAATTATTTAAAAGAAAGATTAGCATTCTACATCCCTATATAGGATTGGGCTGAGTTGGGTCGGTTAGTAAGCGGCCGTTTAAAAGCCTCGTACGGATGACTCGTTCGATGGGCTGAATCCTGACTCGCGTTTAAACGTCAGATCCTGCCCATATCCGTTGGTGAATTTTAAACACCCCACCACTGCGTCAAGGATTTCCCAAGATGTGTTGTCGCTGCTCACGATGACGAGACTGTTGTCACCGCAAACCGACATTCGCCCGGAACTCCAGAGACTGCCTCCGAACAAGCGGCGAGGCAAAGTCCCCGCCTCGAACCGTCGCCGTGTGGTTTGCGCGTGAGTTACTTGTCGTTTTATTTATTTATTTATTTATTTTTTTAAAAAAAATATCGGACGAAATCAGACTCACTTTATTTTTTTAGCTGCAATTCTTGCAACGTAAGGCGCATCAAATGTAGCGGTGGACGACCTTGTGAAGCATGTACCCGTCATTCGCGAGAATGCATATATCCCGCCGCAGGGGAAAGAGTCTACGTGTCCAAGGATGAGTTTGAAAGCCTGAAAACCGAGTGTGCCATTTTGAGGCGTTGCTTGGAAGAAAGCGTCCCGTCTCCAGCTCAGCGAGAGTCTCTTATTCGGAAATGGAGCGAGCCCATGTCCCAATCCCCAGTCGAAAAGGGTGAAGATGATCACGAAAACCGTGACGACCACGACGATCTTCCGCATGGCCGTGTGCTGAGATACTCGGACAATTACGCAAGGTTCCATGGAGCGTCGGCTGGAGGCGTTTGGATTGACCAGCTGCGCAGTCTCGTTTGCTTGCTTGATACGAAGACTGCCTCTCCCTCACCGTTTGGATCGCATCTAGGACGCATCCATACCTATGACTCTCGGCCGATTGCAACAAATCAGGTTGAACCCTTGGAGCTGCCCCGGTTTCATGATATCACGGGCCTGCTTAGTGCATTCTGGGGGTATACTGAAGACAGAAATACTCCTTACGGTTGCGGCGGTATCTACTTTTGGGGGAATCTCCACGAGGTACTTCGACATGCTGCTGATTCTGTCAACGGTACTCCGACGACTGGGCTTTGTTTGCTCAATGCAACACTGGCGCTGGCATGCCAGTTCGATTGCTTCCCTGCGCAGAAAGGCGAGCACAACCCGGGAGAAACGTATTTTGCCCGTGCCAAAATGCTCTTGGGGAATGTGCTATGCAATGCTACGACCACTACCATGCAAGCATTGACCTTTATGAGTTATTATCTGTTAGGAACTGGCCGCAGAGATACCGCCTATACCTATATATGTGCTGCCATGAGGATTGCAATCCTGCATGGTTTCCACGAAGGATGGGTTTCCAATGAAAAGCAGAGAAGGGAGTTTTGGAACATGTTTATTCTTGACCGGTAAGTCAGGGATCTTGATAAAAGCGAGGCCAAGAGACGCTGACATTATTGAAAAGCTGGGTGAGCTGTCTTACTGGTAGGCCGTCAAGCATCAAGAATGAATCGCTGAGCATAGGTCTTCCTGAAAAGATAGCTGGAAGAGTACGTTTAGTTCTTTGTTTATATTTAAAAACTAACCCTTCTTTTAGGATGACGATCTCCCCCCTCCTGATGGTCTCAGAGCCCATGTAAAGCTGGCTTTGATCATGGGAGACGTGACCTCAAAAATCTACGGCGCAAACTCCGGCAAACATGGAATCGAGAACATTGTATCTCATATCAACGAGTGCCTGGCCAGACTCACCGACTGGGCAGATTCCTTACCTCCAAGTCTACGACTCACCATGTCGCCAAGCGCAGAGAACCCGAACAAAATAATTCTGCATTTGATCTATAACCAGGTAATTTTCTTTCCTCAGATTGGTCTCGATAGATCTATGCTGATAGTTGGTATAGCTTGTCCTCTTGTGTACTCGACCTCTTTTGTTCTTGGCCGTAAAGACTAGGCTCTCATACTACCTAGTTGACAGCACAATCAAGCAGCGGTTGCAATTTCCCGACTGTCTTGTCAGAAAATGCGTGGACGCAGCTCGACAAAACGCGTCACTTATCAGCGGGCTGATGGAATCTCGGCCTGCGGTTATGATGTTGACTCTACGATACCACTACTCCTTTAATGCCGCGACGGTCCTTGAGCTGGCTCTCCTCCTCCCGCAGCATGGACAGACCGAAGACATCCAGCTAATCGAGAGCTTACTGGAAGATCTCAAAAACCCGGGCCAAAGCGAGAACGAGTGTTCCCTAGACTGCGCCAAGATGGTCGCCGAGTTTTATGCTGTTGTCGAACGCCTGCGGAACTTGACACTCATGTCGTCTGACTCGCCTGATTCCACGCACCCTTCGTCTTTGAGTAGTGACGGCCAAACAACGCCAATCACTTCGAGCAGGGTCCTTTCGGCAGTGGAGCTATCCAGCACGTATCTACCGGAAATCACTCTTCGGCCTGACGATCCGAAGCGGGGATCCCTCTGGCAGGCTCAAGATAAGCGTGGCCTGAACTACTAGCCAGAATGGGCCATGGCCAAAAACTCAGCTTCAGTCTGCCAGTCTGAAATCCTAAAATTTGCGACAAAGATAGTGAGCGCACTGTCCAGCGTCTTTACAGATACGTAGTACGTATCGCAGGACGCGTAAATTGTTACTGATCGGCTTGGGTGATCGGCGATGTAAATTAATAACAACTTGACAAGTTACAATAGCGGCCCCAACAATGACGCGCCAAACACGAAGCTTACCCTATTCAGCCTCAATCGACAAGCCACTGGCATTGGACTGGTGGTAATTAATGTTTTAAATATTAATTAGTGCACAAATGGCCCGATAAGATGAGGATTAAACCGTTAAATCGGGCGCTCGTATTGCTGTTTAGTAGGTGTTTACTAGCCCGCTAGCAAGGATCTCACCAGCTGAAAAGCTGCATATCAGGCTGCAGCTAAGCCCTCGCAGCTCCACAGCTCGCCCGGATATGGCATGGCGTTATATTAGCGATCTTCTACTACTAGTAGTAACTACTACGGATGTAGAATACTATGGCACCCAGTGTCCTGGGCCATGGTACTTGGTACATACTTTTCCAGTTTTCTGGATCGCGTCCCACGTGATTGGTGAGCAGTCTCCACCGTCTCGATTTCCGCGTCGCCCCAAAGTGCAAACCCGGTCTTTCTCTGATCACCCTGTGGTCAGTTCGTTCATTCGTCACGTTTTGTCCTGGACCTAATTACTCCTTGGATGCCTGTCACTGCTAAGCTGAACGGCGTCACCTGAGAACCTGCCTAGCCGGGGCCCATTAGTCAATGCCCCTGGACAACGACATACCAACAACCCGGCCTAACAAGGAAACAATACTACGGGGATCGTTCAGGCGAAGTCGACCCAATGGCTGATGCCTTGAGCGGAAACATAAATGCTCGCTGCTATCGCCTCAAGATCTATGCGGCTTGTCAACCAGATACTGTTCACCCCGCCTAGGCATCTCATTTAACACTCGGATCGAATCTGGGTGTAACAGCCCCGCTGTACCATTGGTCCAAGGCCCTTATATAGTGTGACCAACTACTGGTTACAGACTCACTGGTCATGTCTATTTTAGTCAGCAAAGTGACATCTGTTTTGGCGGACACGGGCAAAAGGAACCGTGACCATGTCACCGATGGCTTTGTAACGTTCTCAGACGACGAGGAAAAACGGTACAATCGAGCAGTGAACCGGAAACTGGACCTGGTTATGCTTCCATTTCTATCATTTCTATATCTATTCAGTGGCCTTGATCGAGGGAACATTGGCAATGCTGAAACACAAGGTAAGATAGTTTTAAACAAGAAACATGACTCATGGCTGACTTGCATAGGTTTTGCCATGGACATTGGTGCTTCGGACGATGATTTTAACCTTGCCGCCTCTTTATTCTTCATCCCATTTGTGCTCTTCCAACCAATTTCGACCGCTGTAGGGCGGCAGGTTGGGGCTAAACACTGGATACCTATCATCATGGTTAGTTCTACACACAGACCAATAAAGGAGCAGTGCTAATGGCTCTTTTGCTATTACTAGGTATGCTGGGGTATCACCACTGTTTCTCATGCATTTATTACAGGGTCAGGTAATTAGCACTTCCCTCCCATGTCTAAAATCAAAACCGAGTATTGACTATCGTAGGCGCCTTAATAACGGTGAGGCTCCTCATTGGCGTCTTCGAAGCCGGCTTTTTCCCAACGGTGTGCTTTTACTTGTCGACATTCTACACTCGATTTGATCTGGGGCTAAGACTGGCATTGTTCTATGGCAATTATGCCGTAGCGGGAGCTTTCTCCGGTGCATTAGGTATGCGAACTCGGTTCTGCGCAGATAAGAGAATCGCTTATAATTTATATCCTGCAGCTTATGGAATTTTTCAAATTGAAGGCGCTTTAAAAGGCTGGCAGTATCTTTTTATTATCGAAGGGGCCTTAACATGTCTCGTCGGCATCATCGCCTGGTTCTGGATGCCTTCCGGACCGGGCTCGGCATGGTTTTTGACCCGTGCTCAACAAAAGTTTGTGATCATGAGAGTGCAACGTGACAATGCAAAATACATTCGCCATGATCTTGGAAAAGATGGTATAGAATTGGCTTCGGATCGTCTCTCAAAAAGGGACTTTGTCGAGACGGCAAAAGACTGGAAGCTGTGGTATGCACTGTTGTGTAATATATGTGCCTCGGTTCCGCCGACAGCTTTCTCGGTTTTTCTTCCACTGGTGGTGAAGGGAATGGGATATACATCTTTGAATGCTAATTTGGTAAGCCTTTTCTTCGCTTTTGTGTCGGAGTCTTCAGCTAAATTGCAGTGTTCTTAATATTAGATGACCGTCCCGCCCTATGTTTGTGGAGCCTTGGGTCTATATCTTTTCGCTTTCAGTTCTGATCGATAGTAAGTTGTGCATGGATTGTCCTAGAAGCCAGTTACTAACAAAAATTATAGTCATGAAAGAGGTTATCATATCGTAGTCGGACTATTCATCTGTCTGATTGGCTTGATCGTTCTCGTGACTGTTTCCAACAATGGGGGAAAATACACTGGATTATGCATCTTGCTGTTTGGAAGCTATACTTCTGCTCCCCTCCTTATCGCGTGGCTGAGTGGAAACACCCCTGGTAAGATCTTTCCTTGTCCTACATTCGATTTACAAAAGCTAAGAACCATGCAGAACCCGGCAAACGGTCCCTGGTCATCGGAGTCAATGGCTGTGGCAACCTTGCAGGAGTTATCGGCGCACAGCTTTACCGGCAACGATACGCGCCTCGATTCTTGATCCCGTTTTATGTGACTCTGGGCTTCGTCTTCTTCTCCATGATCGGCTTTCTCTCGTATAGATTTGTCTTGCGGGCTGTCAACCGTGACAAGGCTCGCAAGGTTCGAGGGTGGACGGAAGAGCAGATTGAAAACGAAAGGACGACTTTAGAGCGCTATGCGGACAAGAAATTTACATTTGTATATGGGCTGTAAATAAATATAGTAAATTATGAAATGGAAAGAAATAAAGCCAATGTTCAAGGCGAAATGCCTCGGGGTCTGTAATTACATTACGATAAATACGTACTAGCGCGGGCTCCGTAATTAGTGGGTCCGACAATTCAATCTTCAACTTTTTTTTTCCCTTCTTGTTGACGGCAGTTCTGGGAAGCGCAAAAAACACTGTTCAACACGTACGGTTCAGATATATGTTTAATAATCGTTCGATTTGATTTTAATCTGACCTCGAAAGAGTTTTCCTTGTCCTCATCTAGTCGCAATGGCGGCACCAGTGCTCCCTCTCGCCCAAGTGCGGCTTCCACAGCTGCCATCCACCAAGTTGACGGCAGAGCAACTGTACTGGAAAAGCTTCAAGACGCCGCTGCTAGTCTCTTCGCCGTCGAATAACCCGATCAACTTGATTACCCAGCCATCGGCCCCGTCGTCCCTCTCTGCCTATCCCTCGGCCGCGCAGCCTCCAGATGTCTTCACTGTCACAACCGGGGCACGAGTACAGATCTACTCCATCCGCACACGGAAACTCCTGCGAACAATTACAAGATTCGAAGATACCGTGCGAGGTACTGATGTGCGAGCGGATGGGCGGATTATTGCTACTGGTGACGACACTGGTATGATCCAGGTGTTTGACGTCAACTCTCGCGCAATCTTGAAAACATGGAAAGATCACAAACAGCCCGTGTGGGTGACGAAATTCTCACCAAGCGATCCAACAACACTGCTCAGTACGAGCGATGACAGGACGGTGCGGTTATGGAGTTTGCCGAGTGAAAGCAGCGAGAGGACTTTTGTTGGGCACTCGGACTATGTCCGAAGCGGAGCGTTTATGCCGGGCTCGATGGCTTCAGGCGGTATGGTCGTATCCGGTAGTTATGATCGGACGGTGAAACTCTGGGATCCTCGCGTGGATGGCCGCGCTGTTATGACGTTTCAAATGGGCGCCGCGATCGAAAGTGTTTTGCCAATGCCTTCCGGCACGACGGTTCTGGCCTCGGCGGATAATCAGATTGCTGTGTTGGATGTTATTGCAGGGAAGCCCTTGCACATGATTAAGAGCCACCAAAAGACAGTCACTGCGCTTTCGTTGGCTTCGAATGGCGACCGTGTGGTGAGTGGAGCATTGGATGGCCATCTCAAGGTCTTCGACACGACCTCGTGGTCTGTCGTTGCTGGCTCCAAGTACTCATCGCCCATTCTCTCCCTACGCGTTCTTACCACCGGGTCTGAGAGAGAAGATAAGCACATCGCAGTGGGTATGCAATCCGGACTGGTCTCAATCAAGACTCGACTTTCCGGAGAACAAAAGGTCAAGGAGCGAGAACGAAAGAAGGAAATGCAGGCTTTGCTAGAAGGCAATATTGAAGCATACGATCAGAAACAGGCCAAAAAGGCCCGTTCACGAGGATACGAAAAACGATTACGCGGCCGAGACTTTCTTGGGGAAGGAGTAGATATCATCATCCAAGGCCAAGATACCAAGAAGCGCAAGAAGGAATCCACGTGGGAATCAGATCTTCGCCATGCCCGCTATTCGGATGCCCTCGACCATGTACTCGGTGGATCGGACAGGACGACGCAATTGACGCTCATTACGGCTCTGCGGCACCGGTCCGCGCTTCGCACAGCTCTCATGAACCGCGACGAGGTCACACTGCAGCCTATCTTGCGATGGGTGTACAAAAGCATCATGGAGCCGCGTCTTGTGGGTCTGAGTGTCGAGATTGCAATGAATATCCTCGACATCTATTCGGGAAACCTGGGACAATCGGCCGAAATAGACGCTCAAGTCATCAAGCTCCACAAGCGCGTGCGCGAAGAAGTCGAGTGGGCCCAGCAAGCCTGGCAAACAAAAGGCATGTTGGATATGCTTAATGTTTCGTAGAGTACGTACAATCTTTTGCCCGGGATAAAAGTTGGATACCCTCATGGTTCTATGGAGTTGGAGTTGGAGTTTTTTTGGTATGGTACAAAAGTGGTATCTTATTCTTATTAGTTCTGCATAGATGCATAGTATCTCGATTACAATTCCATGTATATTTTGAGAAGATTATCTTCCTTACTAAGAAAACTCGAGACACGACGAAGCGATGTTTTTTTTTTTTTTATCATTTGCGTCATTAAATAGCCACCTTACTCTGTAATTTCGAAAATTACACATATACCCTGCCTATTCTGCGAGTATCAGTGTAACGTATCGTACCGGCTACATGGTTGCCGAGCATTGCGGCAAGCATATTGCCTTTCCCCAGACTCTGCCTTGACAAATACCACCCTCTCGATTGGTCTGATTTTACATATATCAGACATGGGACGATGATCATGTACATAGCAACGCACATGTGAAGAAACCAAGAAAAAGAGGGTCATGAGCTCCAAGCCGCCGACACCGCGCGTGGTCAAACCCCGGGCCAAGCGGGCTTGTATTACCTGCAATGCACGGCGAGTGCGGTGCAATGTTGTCGAGAAACATCCCTGCGACAATTGCAAGGCTGCAGGGGTAAACTGCGAGATTGGGGTTTCTCGGAGGGGAAAGTGAGTTTCTTTTATTTACCCCCAGACCCCTCCCCATCTTCAAGTTGCTAATGCTGTTTCATATAGATATCCCCGCTACATTGTTGGTCCTCATCCAAATTCGGTTGTTTCTACTCCCCAGGATGGAATTGAAACGACCTCGACACCGACGACGACGTCGTCGTCGTCAAATAGAGACATACTCTCGCCCGCCAGCACCTGCAGCGCCTCATTCCCAGTCCGAAGCAGCCCAGTGATCAAGAGCGAACTCGACCAAACCATTTTCTTCGGTGAATCCAGCCCACTAACCTGCGTCGTCGACGAAGGGTCCAACAGGCTTCCACAACCGGGAAGCGCGGCCGCCAGCAGCAAGACGCGATGGCAGTACCGCATCCCCGAGGTCGTGTGTCGCCGCTCCAACAGCTTCTCGCTGTTTGCCAGCCGACGAGCGCGCAAGATCGAGCAGCTCACGCGCGAAGGAGCGTTTGATTTCCCGGAGCCTGCGGTGTGTGAGATGCTGCTGCAGGCGTATTTCGAGTGGTTTCACCCGTGTTTCCCCGTCGTGGACCGTGTCGATATTAGCAAGTCGTGCAATGACAAGACCATCTCGCCGCTGCTCCTGCAGTCTATGCTTTTTATTGGCGCGAGTTTGTGTAATGACAAGGCCCTGCATGATGCTGGGTTTCATGACCGTTACGAGACCAAGTTTTTGTTTTATGACCGGGGAAAGGAGATTTTCGATGCAGAGTGCGAGACGGACTCGCTGTCCAAAATGCAAGCAGTGTTTTTGCTGAGCTTTTGGCGCAGTACGCCGGGCCATGAAAAGGATACGCGGTATTGGCTGGGGGCAGCAATCAGTCTTGCCCAGACTGGTGGCCTGCACTTCCTGTGAGTGGCAGCCCGAAAGATAAAGACTACAGTTCTAATGCGAGACTAGATCAAAGCTGTCTCTTCTCAGCCCGAAAGAAAAGAGGATGAGGAAGCGGATATTCTGGTCTCTCTATGTATGCAAGCAAGCGCTATGGAGTATGGAGTATGGCATTAATCAAGTATAGATACGCGATCAACAAGTAGCAGCCGCTTATGGACTGCCGGCTCGCATCCGCGACGAAGACTGCGACATTCCAATGCTTGACGAGACCGATTTTGAGGAAGAGGGCGTGGTTGGAAATCCAACTGTCTTTGGAGAGCAAAAACCAGAACATGCCTCGTACATGATCCAGATGGCGCGACTATCGCGGTTGCGTATGCATACCATTAAACAAGACTAGGATCGTTCACTGACCGTAAAAATAGTCCGAGAGGTCGTCTGGGCGGCATATCTGCCGGGCCACCATCGATACGAGCAAGAAGAGTGCGAAAGACTAAAGGAACGCCTGATGCAGTGGGAGTCGGAACTGCCGGTAGAATTGAAGCTGCAAGAGGCTACCCAGAGGGGGACGATGTATTTTGCGGGAATTGTCAATATCACATACAAGTAAGTTGATACGATTAAGGCGATACAAATTTTCTTGGGATTGGCTAACAAAGTCTACGCAGTTATCTGTATATACTTTTATACCGTCCCTCGTTCCTTGACACGTCCGGAGATGAGTTGAAGAAGAAAGAAGGCAAAAGGGCTCTTCAGGCAGCCTGCCAATGCACGCGTATTCTGGAGGATATGCTATCACAGAATCTGATTGAGCATGGAATGTTGCATTTGTCAGTTGGCTTTTATAGAAAAAAAGAAGTTGTTCATTGCTTACTCTGTGACAGAATCACAAACATCTTCGCCGCCCTCTGCATCCACACGGTGCATTTCTCTCGAGCCGACGGCACAGAGCGCAAACTGGCCGAGCACCGGGCCAAACTCTGTCTACTGGGGCTGAAAGAGCTGCAAAAGAGCTGGGATTTGAACTATTGGGTGCTGGAAATCTTCTTCCATTGTCTGGATGAAAGCACGGCCGAGTACTTGCAGCTATCTGAAGAAAAGAATGCCAGTTTTTCTACGCTAAATCTTGCCAATACCTCAACAACTGATGCGGCATCATCATCCAAGCAATTTATGCGCAACATGCAGATACTCCCGGACACCATCATGCCAACAACCATTTCTCCGTATGAACAGAACCAGCAGCAGCAGCAGCAACAACAACAACAAGAAGAAGTGCTCAAAGAACAACGGCCACAGACATGGACTGAAATGACACCCCTGTCTCCTCCCAGCAACCAAGTCGACATTGACCTTTCAGAGCCGTTTTTGTTTGACGAGGAGTTTGCGCGCAATTTTGGGTCGTGCACGCCGCGGCTGGATGCGCTGAATTCGTCGAATTTGGACTTTTTGTATAGGTATTTGTGAGGCTGTACTCACAAAGATATGATCATGGTCAGTGGCATAATTGCCACTAATATGCATATATACAGTATAGTCAGGAAATAAAAATACTGAACCCATGGTTCGTTCCACTGTGCAAACACATGTACCATGGCATATCTACACTACCAATCTAGAAAACCTGTGGACGCAGTGACGCACAATGGCAAATATCTAGTGGCGTATTCAAAATAAAGCCAATCAAATTAATACTCAAATTCCAATTCTTACCTATGTCACCTGATGCTCTGGGTCACTCGGCCCCACGCCAACTTTGTTGAGGCGCGGAATAAACGACCGAAACATCCAACCTTCGCGATTCGAGGATCAAAGGTCTCGTCTATTAGGTTCTTCCCGCCATGGCAAATTCCACCCTCTTTTGGAATCCATGTGTTGACCACCCATAGGACAGTTAACTCTCCTCGTTCCAGTTTAATGGTGCTCTGTGGAGGCGGCGAATCTGAATTACCCGATATGGAAATTTCACGTCCAGAAGTGATGTCATGCAGAAAGGAGGACTTGAGTGTATTGCCACTGGACAGCGAATATAAGGGTATTGGTTCTCCTGGTAATTTTCTTTTTCCCCTATTCAAGCCGGTGCGTGTTTTGAGCGTTGAGTGCTGTTCTCAAGTTTTTTTTTTCTTTTCTCTTTGGTTTGATTTTTCGTTCTCACAGCTGTTACTGAGCGTTCTAGTTTTGATTCTTTTCTGCACAATAACCCCCCACAGCACAGCGCATATCCCGACACATCATGCCCGACTCGTACAGCAGTTCCTCGTACTACTACAGCTCAGCGACGAGCACGACAAACGGCACCGAAACCTCCGGCCACCGGTACACGACCAGCTCACACACCGACCACACCGGCAACACGATCGTGCGCACCGCGCACCAGGACCTGGGCGCGCCCGCCGTGGTCGAGGAGCGCCATTACGACCGGACGGGCCAGGAGCTGCTGCCTCCTCCTTCTTCCAGCGACGAGCAATGGGGTCCCGGACGACAGAGGAGGATTGCCGATATCACGGATGACGAGGAGTACAACTATGGAGTGACTTCGACGGGGATGGCGTCGGTGGATACCTTGAGTCAGGATTTTTCCTTGGAGAGTAATGTACCCGGGGGTGGTGGTGGTAGTTCGCCGGCTGATGATCCCAGTGGGAGTGCCATAGGTCGGTATCGTTCGTCAGTGGATGAAGGCGCTGTGGATCCGGTGACGGGGAATAGGTATAGTCAGAGGGATTTGGATTGAATTTTTTGAATTTGTTTGTTTTTCATTTTCTTTTTTGTCTTTTCCTGTACAAACGTTATTTTGTTGATGTATGTAAGCGTCCGAGTCTGACCACCGCCACTCCTTTGGCTTAGTTCAACAAACAAGTTGATAGATTTCATATTTCATATATTTATATTTCATATGGTCCATATGATACACATGTCGATGCGATTACACAGCATTCAACCGCGAGAAGCCCTCTTCCGGCGGCTGCAGCCAATTCCGCTCGTCATACGTCCACCCCTCAGCCCCTTCAATAACATGAAAAGTATATGCAAAGCGGCTCTTGTCACTCGTATTCTTCTCGCTCTTGTGCAACACATTTCCATGAATCAGCACCAAATCACCCGCCTTGACATTGAGAACCTCAAAGTCCTCATCGGCCTGCCCGTCCTGCGTCTCCTCCTCTTCCTCTTTCCCCAGAGGCAATGCAGGACCGTCGTTGGCGATAAATGTCGTACCAGCGCCTTCTTCACAGCGCACAAACCGGCGCCGGATGTGTCCGCCTTTCTTGCCCCTGTGCGACCCCTTCCACATCCCCAGCGAGGCGTTACCCGGCGTCGCGTCCTGCAGGGCAATCCACCACCCAACCGCCGAGGGAGGCGACGTGTACAAAAATTCCGAGTCGCGATGCGCGGGGACCGGCCCGCCGATGCCCGGCTGCTTGCAGATAACCATGCTCTGCAGACAGCGCGGGTCCCGGAAGCCCAGCGAGCTGGCAACCGCGGCGTTGCGTTTGGACAGCGTGATCTTCTCAAACGGCGCGGATTTGCTGTGCAGCGCGTGGCCGATCTTGTTGATGGCGAGATGTTTTGGTTTGAGCAGTCGTGGCGCGGCTTCCTCCCTGTTATCATTGTCTGGCGCTGCGACGGCGTCTGGCTCAAAGAAGAAATGCACTTTGTTTCCCGACGAAAGGAAGTAGTCGTCGCCCACGTGCTTGGTTTTGTTGTCGTCGTCGCCAGTTGTGAACCGGGTCATTGGGTGGCTTTCGAGAGAAAAGTTTTCAAGCAGGTCGTGTGTCGTCGTGAGGAGAGACTGCACTTCGTCCGCCGAGAGGTAGTTGGGGACCACGAGGAAGCCATTCTCGTTGAAGGACTCGAGCTGCTCCGGGGTGAGCCCGACAGAGTCCACGACGCTGGGCATTTTGTCTTTGTGAGTCCTTGAGTGACTACCGGTACGTAGTTCTTCAATAATAAAATAATAATGACCGTTGAGTGTATCAAGGTTGAAGTGCGGGGAGGTCGGAGGTTGCCGACGATAAGAGTTTCTGGATTCGGCCAACCTGCCTAGAATAGCTACAGTGTTGGTTTTTTTTTTGTCCCACAACCAACCAACGTTGAAATTGCACGACTCTCTTACTGCTCTCTTGTGTATCATCTATGTAACTACATAGGAGAATAATGTCTCATGTAAAATAGTAATCAATGATATCCATAAGCCCGAAAGCAGCCATTACTTGCCACAGTATACACAATCATCACATCTATATACGTATATACCAGGATATTTACAAGAATAAAATCACTCCGTCAGCTGAATACGGCCCTGCCGCCTGCTCTCGCCAAACTGGTACACAAGCTCCGGCAGCTTGAAACTGTAATGACACAGGAAGCCCGCGATAAACCCAACGGCATCGTTCTTAAACCCAACGAGGAAGCCGATGGTGACCAGCATAACCGTATACCGTCTCTTGCGCTCTTCCTCGGTCAGCAGCGGCCCGATTTCCCGCCCGTCTTCTCCTAGCAATCCAAGGCAGTCTTTTCCCAGATCCCGCGCCCCCGTCGTGTTCAGGCTTTCTCCCACACTTGCCAATTCCAACCCAGCCGCAATGACCATGATGCCCAAGAGCGCAAACGGGAACCGCTGCAACAGGCCGATCAAGGTCCCACCAAACAACAGCCCAATCAGCAGCTTCAAAAACCCGAGAAAGACAATGCTGGATCCCGAGCGCGCGCCGAACCGGAATTGTGCTGCGAGTCCGCCAGATCCGTGGCAGACGGGCATGGCGCCGAACCAGCAGCTTACCAGGTTCATCAGAGCGACACTGACTCCTACAGACGTGATGGATGGCGTGTCAACGTCCGGCAATAGGTCCCTGGCGAGGTGGACGACTGCAATGACCGAGTTTAGGGTTGTTAGCGGCAGCTGGCCAATGCCGGCCTCGACAATTCCAACGCGCCAGTCACTGCCAACTGGGATTGTCGTTTTGGGGATCCATGGCAGGAAGCCGGGCAAGTCCGCGTGCTGTGCAGCAAGGATGATGGCAACGACGAGTCCGACAGACAACACCACCAAAGCGTACGGTAAGTTTCGGTAGCGATTCGTGACCAGCAGAAACAAAAAGGCCACGATAGCCCAAATCCGGTTGTCTGCCCACGACGGGCTCGTCCAGCCCAGGTTGGCGAGCATGGGCGTGCCCGCGGAGATGATCAGAGACAAACCAGCGCCGACCTGGATACCTTTGACGACGGGGATCGGGACAACATCCGAGAACCAGCGCAGCAGGCCGGTCGCACTGAAGACAAAAATGCAGGCAGCCACAAAGATACCCGCAGCAGCGATCTCTCCACTGGTGAAGACATTGGCGATGGCGACGGCGCCTATGGCTTTCATAGGCTGCACGGGCAGCGGAATGCCAAAAAACAGGCCGGTCAGGATGTTGGCAATGCCAGAAAACACCAGAGTGCTGGACAGCGACACGGTGCCGTTGATGGCGAGGGCGATGGTGATGGGCAGAAACGTGCCCAGGTCGCCCAGCGAGCCCGAGATCTCGGCCAGCGGCTGTTCTCTGAAGACGCGCAGGTTGCGCGCCGAGATGTCGCGGAATGAGGCGAGGGCAGACATGCCGGGGGCGGATTTGAAGAAGCTCCGAAGAACTGGAAGCAGGGGATATCGGAAGTCGTGAGGATACAGGAGAAGATGAAGCTGTGTTTTTGACGCTCCTACGGATGACGTAATAAGAGCCTGGCGTGCGGGGCATTTGGCTGCATCTCCGCGGTCCGTGGGCCAGCCAATAATGTTGTGCAAAACTGTAATAATAATAATAATTATTATTATTATTATAGTAATATAGAAGACGATTGATATTATTCTGCAAGTGTCAGTCGACGCCCATTCAAGCTTTTCGTGTCATACAGCCTTCCTTGGCGAGACAGTATTATTTTATACGTACATAGTGTTAGAATACATACTTATCTTGATAGAGACACATGACTCATTGACAGTAATTTTCAGCTAATAATGCGATTCATACTCGTAAAGACTGATTGGCTCGGGATCTTGAAGAATGGATAAGCTAAGCTCCACGTGTTCGGGGACCACTCTATGTCTGCAGAAAGTCAACTCAAGAAATCATGCATGTAGACGCTGGATACAGTAAATGATACCCTTTTTAACAATGACTACATACACAAAAGCAGCCGAGAGAGCAAGACCTGGAAGCATCTTGTATTGCGTTGTATATGTCGTAAAGCCGTACCGGACGATACGGCCAAGTGGGTCCTACATGCCGACAACCACCCTTTCTAGCCAATGACATGCATCCCCATCATGGTAAGTACTGTCCAAAATGACCGGTCCAGACCGTCCAATACAGACAATACAGGCCTCGGGTTCTTCGACGAGACTCCGAGCAAAGAGTCCCCGATGAAGACTTTGCTCGTCGATCAAATGAGGCCCAAACACCTTCGCTCTCGCCATGAGCCTTTTCCATGGTGTGACTGGCTCGAGCCACGATCTAACCAACGCTCTTATCCCTGTCGTCTCTCATCATCCGCTATGCAGGCAATGGTATGCTAGTTAAACAGCAGACCAATAGCAACAAAGACGTGCCATGTTCACGCCTATCCACACCTCACTAGGCGCTCTGCTCTTGTTCAGCGGGTCGTTTGGTCTGCTTGTGCATAATGGACGCGTTTTTGGTATCTCCCCTATCCTGCGATCCGGCCTGCGCTGGGCACCGCAAAGGAGGCTTGAGGATCTACTGATTCTGGGAGGCTTGCTGTCGAGTCCCCTACTGGTTTGGTTCATTGTGCCCTCGTTGCTTCCCTCGTTTACGGGTTCGCCTTCATCGTGGTCTTCGGCGGCGTCTACGCTGGGATTGGGCTTTTTAACAGGATGGGGGACCAAGGTGAGAGAGTCTCTATCATTGTTCTCGCACAGATCTAACTTGCGGCAAAACAGAATGGCCATGGCTGCACATCCGGGCATATGCTCTGCGGGCTATCACGTCTCTCGCCACGCTCCCTGATCGCCACCGCTCTATTCTTCACCACTGCCCTGCTAACGGCCAACTTTGCCCCTTCGCTGACCGGCTCGCAAATCATCCCTGCATGCGACCACGGCCGTCCTTGCTATGAAACCGCACTCCCGACCGCATCTGAGCTTGCTGTGATGACGACCTGCGCTGTCCTGGCCCTGCTCACCAACTTTGTCGTCCTCCCCATGGGCAGCGGCAGCACTAGGTCCTCAGAAACAGCATCTTCAGAGTCACAGCGACTGCTGTTTGCCTACCTAGCCGGCCTCCAGTTCGGACTGGGCTTGTTGTTCAGCGGCATGGCCGAACCCACCAAGGTGATCCGGTTCTTCGCCTTTCTCGCAAATGTCAACAACTTCGACCCGTCGCTGGCTCTGGTTCTTCTTTTTGGCGTGGGGCCCTCGCTCTATGGCTACCTGGCTGTGAGGCCCGGTCAGCCCACGGGTGACGGGAAGGTCGATGCTCCCACGCTGGCGGATGCGTGGCATCTGCCAACACGCACCGTTGCCGATATAGACTGGCGGTTTGTTTCTGGGGCGGTCGTTTTTGGGGTTGGCTGGGGGTTGAGTGGTGTTTGTCCAGGGCCGGCCGTTCTCAGAGCTGTTCTTCAGCCAGTATGGGGCATTATATGGATGAGTGGATACGCGTTGGGGAGTCGGTTTTAGATGTTTGATCTCCAACGTTTATTATAGTTACGATCTACGATAATCGCGAAACGCAGAAGACGCGATTATTAATTGCAATGCCGAATTTATCCAGTTTAACAACATCACCGGGTAGCTTGCAGCGAATTTAGTTGAGCCAATTTAATAAAGTTCTCAGGGCCTGATAAGATCCGAAGGCAGGCTCCGTACCACCATAGCTTCTACCTCGATGACTTCTGCCTCAGGCAGCCACCCCTAAGCCTGAACGGACGCTTCCTTACCCTGCCTTCCCCATCGCAAACCTTTTCCACATATTTCATATCTTTGACACGCCATCTCGCTTCAACATGGATATCCGCAGGCCACCACCCTGTAGCAAGCTCCGCCTCTGACGACCCTCTTTCAGAGGACCTGGCTAATGTCTTGGAGAGCAAACTCAACGACCGTGAAAGGCAGCAGCTGATCAATGAAATCGCCGCATTTGTGGAACCAGGGGACTCCGATCATGGCCGTAGGACTGTTAAAGGGTATTTCTCTAGGGAACCAGCCATCCCCAGAGCTGTTCTTCAACCGGTATAAGGCATTGTCTGGATGGGTGGTTATGCACTGGGGATGATGATCTTTTGGCCACTGTAATTATCTTCTCAGGTCGTAAATCATAAGAATAGGTATTGGTACTGTCTCTAATTTATTTGCTACTGGTATGACATTAGTAAAGTCTATATATATCAATATATACAAACAAACACACAATCAGATGCTACATGCAGGGGAAGATTGAAAGAGGCGACGGAAAAAAGAATATATATGCAGGTAAGATGCCTTACAATTCAGTTTTTCTATCATATAAATCCGCCGACCGAGTAGCCGGGGTCTCGAAGTACCCATCGAGTTCCATCCACTCCGCCGCAAAGGCCGTAACCAGCGTGCTCCAGTCTTCCACTGTAGCGGCATCGAGGTGTTCTCCGTCATCGTCCAGAGTGTGCCAGACGTTTGGAAAGCCAGTTTCGGTTTTAAAATCAATCAAATGTAGAATCTCAACTCCACGGTGCATAAAGGGGAGGTGGTCGTCTGATATGCCGCCCCGGGAGGTGATAAAGCGCTCGTCTGTCTCGGCATCAATCAGCCATTTTTGTTCGCTTCGCTTCGCCTGGCTTGGTGAGGATTTGAACTGCTGCAAGTCCCGGAGGCGGCCTTCTAGCTTTCCCATATTTTGATAGGCCCAGTGGGTAGTAGGGAAGTGTGACAGAATTGTAGGGCTCTTGGCTCCCAGGAGATCAAGAAGCACGAATAATGTAATCGACGAGAGCTCCGTTCTAAATTGCGACATGGCAGGGTGATAGGTATGTTCCCAGGTCTCGGCCAGAGAGCGTGCTCCGTACAGTGAATCCGTATCAGTCCAGGTTTGAAATGCCTCTTCTCCGTCGAGGAAGAGCACTTGTATGCCTGTCTGCTCGCCAATGCCAAGGCTCGAGTGGCCCTGGGCCTCCATTTCAGTCCATTTCTTGGTCAATGCAGCGTCGATGCTCCGCATGGCATGCATGATCATGGCGCACGGCGCTGCGCTGTCGATGGCTCCAATAAATCCCTCTGGGGTATACTTGCTGTCATAATGGGCGACCAGGGTCAATCTGCCCACGTCGCCCTTGGCTGCCCACGGCGGGTCGCGGTATGCAATAAAGTTGACAAAAGGCACGTCCTTGTCGCCAGTCACGGGTGTCTTTGACGTCGAGTTCTGCAGTTCGATTGTCCAGTGGGGGAGGCTGGTTTGGAAGAAGTCGTTGAAGTGGTTGAGCACGGCCGTAGAGCCGGGCGTCCCAGCTACTCGTGGAATCAATATAGGCGAAAGAATCTTTCCGGTATGAATGTCAAAGTCATCGCCAGGTCTGGGTAGAGCCCTCAGCGTGTCGTCCGAAATGGCGCTGTATGCCGCCGAGTGCACCAGCAGGAGAAGAGAGAACACGCAGCGCCACAAGGCATGGCGGCTGCTGGGAGACACCAACATCGCAATTTATCACCGAACAGATTGGCGCATATCCACCGGCCGATAACTGCAGGGTGCTGGCTGCTGCTGATGAGGCTGGACGAAGCGAGGTGTCTTTTACTGATGTTGTTGGTTGTTGGTTACCGTTATCTAATCAGCGCCAAGCCCGATCCGTAGTAATTATTTGTTCCGCATCATTCATTAATTAAACATTTCACTCACTGTTTCTCCGCATCTCGAACTGGGTTATATGCCATTGGAGCCCTGCCGGGATTCAATTGGAGAGAGAAGATTCTCCGGACACAGACCTTCCCATATCCACAATGAAACCGTCCCCGCTCGCCTTCTCGTCATTGTGCCGAGCTGCGAACCCCGTCGCAGCTCTGCGGTGCCCTGCACAACGACATCTCCAGACTCGGATATCCATTCGCTTCAAGTCAGCCAGTTCTTCGAAAGTCAAATACTCTCCCTCGAAGCCGGTCCCAGTGGCGCCTCGACAGGCCCCTACACAACCCCCGCTTGCGTCCAAAGCCGGTCAGCATTGGCGGCCGACTCCTCGACAAGGTATGCGAACCAACCGCAAAGGATTACGCATAAGCTAACTGGAGCTTTAGTGGTTACACCGGAAAAGATTCTGATATACCATGGTGGGACGGGGAAGATTGTTTTCCTTGGGGTGCTGCGGACAGCAACGCTGTTCATCTGCGGAGCTTCGACTATGATTATAGCCCCGGCCTTTTTTGCGGACGAGTTCCCAGCCTATCTGGCGCCGCTGAGTAAGTTGTTTTATCTACATATTATATACACCAGAGGTTGGTATTTACTGATTTGTCACAGTTGTCATTGGCGGGGCGCTTCCTCTGATTTTCGTTGCGTATACAACTGCGCCGTTCGTTAACAATATCTACCTCCACCTCCCACCCTTTGCCCGGAAATCACGAGAGGTCGCTCTGCAATATGCAAAGGACCTCCCTTCTTCAGCCGTGCTGTCGATTAGGACCATGAAAATGACGACGATTCCACGGGTCACAGAGGCTCGTATCTCAGACCTTGTCCCAGACAAGGCCCTGGTACGACCCGTATCATTCCGAAATCAGAACCCCGCGTCTGCGCCCTGGTGGAAAGGGGGTACCTTGAAGCAATTTTATGTGACAAAGGAGAGCAAAACCACCAGGGGCACGTCCAAGTTCTTCCCAGAGATGTGGCAGTACGTTTACAAACACATAAACCATACTACAACGCCAGTGAAATGATGTCTCTCCTCTTGTTGTATTATGTACTGTATAAATAGGTTGTATTCAGGAGTTAATGAAGCTATTCGGTTGTTCTGCTAGACCCATCTTCACTTGAAATCACTCAAACTCCCAAATAACAAGAGGAAACCACCTAAGTCTTTCCCTCTCCGAACAGAAAGGTTTCAAAATTCGTTCTATTTCTACTCATATCCAGAATCAAACGCCCCAGCCTCCTGCTCTGATCACCCGACAACCCGCCAGAACCATAACAAGGCGTGATAAACGCCTCACTCGCCCCTCTTCTGCGACCTACCACTCCTCTCACCCCCAGACTGTGTGTGTGCTGCCCCGCAACCAGCCATCCCTTCCAGTTGCCCGGTATCATATCATAAACAGTTCACGGTGGGGCGTTGCGCCTCTCTTCAATCCCTCCTTTTTTCTTTATCTCCCACCTTTCTCGCTGACTTTCTCGTCTCTCGTCTCTCGTCTCCTCTACTTTAGTCAACAACAGTTCCATCATTCTCGTTCTCCTTCTCTCACTCTTCTCCATCTCGCCCCTGACTGTCAATTCTCAATTGCTACTTCTCATCAGCATCGTCTCCTCGCTCGTCAGCTGTGAACCCTCAAGTCTATCTATCCGTCTACCTCATTTCCAGTAAGCCGATCTCCTCATTCTTCTTTCTCAATCTATCAACCACTAACAACACGCCCAATTAGCCCCAACCACTCATTCTTTCCAATCATCAAGAGAAAGAAGAAGAAGGGAAAAAGGAAAAATCATTCATTCATTCAAAATGGTTGCTTCCAGAGACGATCAAAGCAAGGCACTCCCTCTCACCAACGCGGAGATCAAACTGATTGCCCTGGGCGTCCGTTTCACTGGAGAAGGCGGAAAGGTCAGACCAGCAATCCCATCCCCAGATGCTATTTTCCCCGTTGTATCTCTGCTAACTATACGAATGTGTTTCTTAGATGGACTACGAAAAGATCGCTCACTATGGCGGATACACTAAGGGTTCTGCGCAGGTCTTGTACCGCAAGGCCCATCGCAAGTTACTCGATGCGTTCCCAGACCCTGGCGAGGCTAGTTACAACAACACTACCACCTCGCGAGGCAAGGCCGGTGGTGGCTCTGTCAAAAAGCGAAAGACTGCATCTGCACCTGCAGCAGAGGATGCTGAGGGAGACGCCGACGCCGCTCCCACTGCCGGTGAACCTGCGACCCCTGGAGATGGATCTGCTGGCGTCGACGGCGAAGCTCGTACTCCGACCAAGTCTCCGGTAAAACGCCAGCGGAAGAGTCCTGTCAAGAAGACTGCTGCGTATGTATCCCTTTCCTCCTTTCTTTTTTTCTGGGGGGTTTGAATATGACTATTGACTGACTTTTTTGCTTTCAATCAGCGAATCCGAACTCAAAAAGGAAGAGCAGGATTCAGACGTCCAGAACGACATGATCAAGATGGAACAACTTGATAGCATCTTTACTGCTGCTGGGATGTAGCCAGGGGAAACGAACATGATTCTCACCATGTACGAGCCAATTCTATCTTGGGAAAAGAAAGGGAAAAAACTGGACATGTCGACGTTTCTGCTTAGTGCTGAGTTTTATCCCATCATCTCTCGCGCTTTGTCTATTCTTCATCTTTTCCCGACTGAGACCTGAGATGGAAAAAAAAAAAAAAAAAAAAAAAAAAAAAACGGAGATCCTAGGATAATTGGGTTCATTGGGAGGCAGCCAGTGCATCACTATTTTATCACATAGTCGATACGTTTAGTCATGACCAACAACAGCCAGCTTATTTTCATGGCTAGCTGGATAGCATTAGTAGCGAACATCATTTCCTCAGATTTAAGCGTGTCCAATCCTCTAAAGTTCGAGATGTCCTTATCTCAAAATGTTCAATACTTCCAACATTGAAGAGTAAAATAGTATTAAGGTCTAATTATGTAGTTTAACTAGATACCAGCTCAACTCACACCAGACATCCGCCCGGCTCACCACATCTCATATATATATATATATATATATACCTACCAAGAACATTTTGAATTCAAATTGCACAAAATAACAAGACGCCTCGAACTGCCGTCAACCGAATCTTATATATAGAGACCCCGAAAAAGAGAAAGGAAAAACAAAAATCCATCTATAAAGCTTCTATCGCCTTGCGCAGAATCTCCAGTCCCTGGTCAGAAACCTCGGCGTCGTCTCGCAGAAGCCATGCAACATCACTCCACCAGCCAAGACCAACGAGGCCGCCGCCCTTGCGCCGCTCCAGGCTTTCAGTCAGACGGCTCGTGTGCTCCCATTGCTTGGCCGCTGTTTCGGCGTTCTCGACGACCTTGTTGGGAATACCGCACATCGATGCGCAGTGCATACCGAAACTTCCCTCGGCCACTCCTTCTTCCAATTTGTAGAGGAACGTGACTCGTCGTTCCTCATCGTCGACGTGAATCTGCATTCGTTTGGGTGCAATCTCGGGGTGACCAGCAAACTCGGCCGCGAGCGAGTGGTAATGCGTGGCAAAGAATCCCAGGGAGCCGATATGTGTTGCAATGTGATGCAACACTGCTTGTGCCACAGCTACACCGTCGTACGAGCTGGTACCCCGGCCGAGTTCGTCTAGAATAACCAAGGAACGAGGCGTCGCCTCCGACAAGATCTTCTTGGTTTCGGACAACTCAACGAAGAAGGTGGATTGCGCGGCAAAGATGTTGTCATTAGCACCTAGACGAGACATGATTCGGTCTACAGGCGTCAGGCGAGCCGACTGGCAGGGCAAGTAGCAGCCAATCTGGGCCATAATGACCGCAACACAGGTCTATCACGATGTTAGTTTCTTTTCCTAGGATTATAGCGTAGGGGAATGTTACCATTCTTAGTATAGTCGATTTACCAGCAGCATTAGCACCAGTCAACAGATTGATGTTCGAAGTCTCGCCTCCAAGCTTCACGTCATTGGGAATGAAATCCGTCACGTTCTGCAACATGCAGGGATGGCGAAGCTCCTCGAATTCTAGTATGCTTCGTTCATCATTGACAAAGACTGGTCTGCAGCTTGGCTGTCCGAGGGATGAAGAGGCTTTGGCCAAACTGATCAGACAATCCAACTGTGAAACAATTCTGACAGACTTCAGCCACGTCTCATAGTTCTGGTCAAATCGGGCGTAGAATCTGCCTGCCACCTCCTTCACAATCTGGCCATGAGTCTCTTGCGCCTCCTGCAGTTTGCGGATGAGAACTCGCAGTTCCGGAAAGTAGTAGCGTTTGACCTGTTTAGTAGCCGACATTTGGTCCCAAGTTTTGGGAATGTTCTTGACTTTGATTGGCACCTCAAGCTGGTAGATCTCCTTGCCATTGTCCTTGTAGCATATCGCGCTTGAGCCGAGATCACGACGAACGTTTTTCAAAAGACTGTCCAGTTCGCGGTGTAATTGATCAATGGTCTCTTGTGATGTGTCAAAGTCTTCTTCGATGCCGGGCTCTGGAACAAGGATGCCGTTCTCTTTGGCTTTGAGTCTGTCAAAGGCAGTCTTCCAATACTCCAATGGAGACACCAGATCCGGCATGGACGAGACAAGCTTGCCTATCACACCGTCACCCGAGCCAAGCTCCTTTAGTAGACTCATTGTGTATTCAATTTGCTCAAATCCTTCAAGAACTCGCAGGAAATCCTGCGCTTTGCACGCTCCGGCGTGAATGCGAGAAATCAATCGTTCCAAATCAGGCATTTTAGTCAATTGAGACGAGAACTGGTCCCGCACAACAGTGTCAGCATTCAGCGAGTCGACGGCATCAAGCCTTGCATTGATTTTCTCAATATCCATCAACGGATGGCACACCCATTGCTTAAACATCCGCTTGCCAAAAGGGGTAATGCAGCGGTTAAGAAGCTGGAATAGTGTTCCCTCGCTACCACCATCAAATGAATTGGCGAATATTTCCATGTTGATGAGAGTTTGCCCGTCCAAGACGAGACTCGTAGCCTTGCGGATTGGATCGTACCAGTTAAAGTTGCCAATGGTGATCAAGTCACGGTCCAGTTTGAGCACTCTCAGATATTGTATCAATGCACCAAATGCAGACATGGCATACTCTTTGTCACGCGATTCACGAAGGACTTGTGGCCAGGCCGCAAGGTTATCCTTGTCCTCAGAAACAAAATAGTCACTAGCATCGAGCTCTCTTATAGTAATGTCCGAGTCCCAGAATTCCTTGCCTGGTTTTAAATGATTCCAAAGAGTTGTGAGTCCGGTATTGTTCTTGAGGATACGCATTGCTTTCTGGCTAACTGCGGACTTTTCCAGCAGCAATTCTTGTGGTCGAGTTTGAGCGACGAATGTTTCGAATTTTGTCATGTCGGCATCATCTTGGAACTCGGCCAAGTGAAATTGACCAGTAGCAGTGTCAACGAAGGCAATGCCAAAGGCGGGATATCCGTCCAGGATGACTTCTTTGATTGCAACACAATATGTTGACATGTCATCCTGGAGCATTGAGCCATCGACTAGAGTGCCAGAAGTAAGGACACATGATAGCTCGCGCTTGATAATTTTGTCCTCCTTCTTTGCGCCTTTCTTATCGTCTCTTTCGCGCATCTCTTTTCCTAGAGCAGACTCGGACTGATCAACCCGAGCAATCTTGTAGCCTTTGGCAACAAATTGGTTGGCCCAGTGATCGAGACTCATTTCAGGCACACCAACCATGCGCATGTTGACTCTGTCGGTGAGCTTCAAGTCAAATAGCTGGTGGCCAATAGTCGCATCGTTCTCGTACAATTCATAGAACTTGCCCTTTTTGAAGAATACAACGGTATCCCAGAACTTTTGTTTGATCTCCCAGTACTGCTTTTCGAACGGAGAGAAGCGAGACCAAGCCAGCGGCGGTATGTAGATTGTGCGTGGGTCGTAATTCGGATCACCGGGAGGATTTCTATCAATATCGGTGATATTAGCGAGCCAGGGGTATCGCTTTTCAGGCTCGGTCTCGTGTGCTTTCTCCTTTCGTTTGGTGCCACTGGACGAGGAGACTACTGGGTCTCGCGGTTTGCGAGGTTCCTTGTTATCGGGATCGAAGGTCCATTGTCGCGCTGTGCCAGCGGTCGATTCTGGAATATCTAGATCAAAATCACCCACTGGTGAGGGTGGTTCATCCAATTGTGCCTTGGGTGGCGCAGATTTGGCCGTCTTCTTTCGTTTCCTGGTTGGCCGCGCATCTTCCTCGGAGTCATCGGCGACGATGAAGTCGTCCATTTCTGATATAGTCAGTGGATGAGAAGCCAATAAATAGAAAACACAAGAACAAACCATCGTCTTCTGGAAGATCAGCCTCTGCCTGGAATTCGTCTTCGCTCTCGACGACAGGTCTACGTCGCTTCCGCGATCGATTAGGCTGGAAAATCGCCTCGTCATCATCTTCTCCCTCGCTATCAGACTCGACATAGTTGACTTTCTTTTTGGCCTAGTAGCGCGTAAACACATGCATCTCGTGAGCTGGATTGATAAATACGCACCTTTCTCGTCGGGGTCGACGATTCGCTTTCCTGGAGGTTGGATTTCTGTCAAGACACTGCAGTCAGCATATCGATACTGTTTCGAACAAAAAAGAATCCCTATCAATTGCGATAGACTAACCTTTTGAGGAACGGCATCTTCCTCGTCCGGCTCAATCACGTCGCTACTCGGAACTGGCGTCAGGTTCTGGACAGCGCTTTTTGCCTTGGCCGACGACTTGCCAGCGGCGGCGCGTTGGGTGGGAGATGATGCCGGCTCGGCATTACGGGTGGCTGCCGACGGTGTAGACGGAGAAGACTTTTGAAAAAATCCCAGGATGGATCTTTGGTTCTTCATGTTCTGGGTGCTGGACGTGGATCGTTTCAAAGCGGGCGTCGCAGCAGCAGAGGGCGAGGACGCGGCGCCGCTTCCCCTGGCCATTGCGTGTGTCAGGAGCGAGCAGTTATCCGCTGAGTGAATTGCGCTGTAAAAAGCAAAGCCTGCGTCACCAGTAACTCAAAGACTCAAGGAACGGTTGTATGTGTAAGAGCATTGATGACTGAAGGAGTGGTGATGGCCCACAACAGGGGGAAGCGAAGTCGACGCGTCGTCACGCGTTGAGTGGTTTTTCCCCGGCGCCGCGGCCCCGCACGGCCCAACGACTTAACGGAATGTACATAATTAGTTACTGAGGCGTAGCTGGCTATAATTACTGTAAATATCCATTCATCATTCAAATTATAGAGTCAGAAGAGAGGACAGTTGTATTGATACAAAATCCCGGCCAGTATTAGAGCGTAAATACCCCAGTTCCAACTAACAGCTATCGTACAAAGCCACAAGGCGACTCCCAAGTCCAATAATGCATCTAAATGTACAAGTCACATATAATACAGTCTCCTATCATTCATTCCTTTTCCTCTATCGCCTTCTCTTCTTTCTCCTGCGCCTTGGCCTCTTTGATTTCCTTCCCTAACGAGTAATCTGTCTTCTTCACTTTGGCCGGACTTTGTGGCATATCCAGGTACTCGTCCAGCCCATCAGCCCTCCTCCGCTTGAATTCTTCCCATCCGGGCACGGTCATCCCCTTCGCTTCGAACTCGGCTTCATCGATAAGTTCGACCACCTTCAGTTTCCACTTGCCGATCTTCAAAATCAAGAGCTTGTCTTCAATCAAGAAGTCGGGCGTCTTTTCCTTGACCCAAGGTAGAATAGGTGTGAACTCCAGACCATCCCTCATTGGCCCGCTGTCATTGGGCCGGCTGGCGATATGGGCTCCGTGGTTGGCGATCAAACGATGCCCCTCGCTATACGATGACACCATACCGGCGTTGAAAAGAACTTTGTTCAGAGTTTGTCCGAGAACAAGCGATCTAGGCAGCTGAATCGTATTGGACGACATGGATTGGTAATCCACTGCCGGGGCATATTGGTTGCCTGCTGCGCGGTTCATAAACTTGGCCTCGGGCCTTTGAGCAAAGCTCTCGGGCATATTTGAATCTCGTGTTGGTGGCGGCGTTGGCTCTGCAGTGGAAGCACGAGGCCGGAATAGCTGCTGGTGCTGCCAGGCCGTTTTCTCCGCCACTTGTTCTCCATGAACAATTTCAACAAACTCTCGAGCAAGCTTGTGGTGCGCAACTCGACTACGCGGGTCTGCCCTTTGCTTTTCCATAATTTCGGCGATCTCGGGGAGAGGCAGGAATGTGAACATTTTTAGATACCGCTCGACTTGGTCATCTGGAGTCCGCACAAAGTACTTATAACCAGTCAGTAAGAAAACCCACACGGCTTGGACATCAAAACATACTCCATAAAGGTCAAACACCGGTGTCATTTCGGGGTCAAGCCAGATTGCATTTCCGGCGGATTTTCCAAATTTCTCTCCCGACGAGCTGGTCAAAAGTGGCGTCGTGAAGCCATTCGGTCTATTCAATTCGTCGTCCAAATCTCTTCGATCATCTTGTATAGTTGTATTTGTAGCCAATTGCTTGACAGCTTCAATTCCGAAAAGAATGTTACCAAATTGATCGGCACCGCCGACCTGAACCTGCGTGCCATTCCTATACAGTTGGAAGAAATCCCATGCCTGCATAACAGGATAACAAAACTCTGCAAACGACATGCCGTTGCCCTCTAGCCGATTCTTGACTCTGTTGTCGAGTTAGTTGGTACATGCCACTGGAAGAAAAAGAAGGGAAAAAAAACCTGGAGACACATACGTATCTCGTCCTAACATAGGTCCAAGCCTCATATTCATCCCTAAGTCGCGCAACACATCAATAAATGGTGTTTTATTCCACCACGTGCTGTTATTGGTAAGCGCACGTCGCGCAGCCCATTGCGTTTCATAACCATGGCGGACACCGTAGCGCTCTATAGAAGAGCTGAGTTTCTTCAACTGCATGTGCATTGAAGCCATATTGGCCGTGCGAACAGACCTGTGTTCTCGCTTTCGTTCCTCGGTTCTGCCCGTCGGGTCTCCGAATCTGGCAGTAGCGCCTCCAAGCTTTGCATGTTTTAGTCTTCAGATACAGCCCCAAAAGGCCCTGGCTACTCACCAAAAATGTTACGGGATATCCCCAATGAAATGCCCAAGCAAGGACCATGAAAGGAAGCATATGTCCGACATGTAAAGACGGCGCAGTAGGGTCGATCCCAGCGTAGAAGCCGATTCGTTTCATGGTCAGGAGCTTGTCGAGGTGCTCACGATCCCTAATAACAACTTAGATGTCAGCGTCGATCTCTTCTTCTCTCCACTTGGAGGAAATGCCCGTTTAACTCAGTAAACGGTGAAGGAAAACTCACCCTACCACCTGATGCAGCAAACCTCGTTCTTCAAGGTGCCGCACAAAGCTTTTTCGTTTCCCCTCTTTAATATCTTTTGCCCAGCTGTCCCATATTAATTTTGACTCCTCGGTACGCCGTTGATATTGCTGTGTGATGCATCGTTTTGGCGGAAATGGGAGATTGACATGTGACGTGCTGGTGACACTTGGTCTGCACGACTTGGTATACAGCTGTCGCCGTGCGCTGGGGATGCAATGCACGTCTCGCAGGTTCACGACGCCTCGATTCATAGGCCGTATCGTGGCCATTCTCGAAGAGGCCATTGTCGAGGAAGAGCAAGCAAACAGTCGCGCGTGTTTTGAGACAACAAAAAATTGACGATAAGATCGGGATGCAAATACTCAAGACGCGGTCACGCTAGACCTTTTTAGGCCGCTTTCGCATTTAACTATTACGCATTCAATGATTGCTCGAGTGGACTTCAAATCTACAAGTTACTGCGATTGGGACTAAATTAGACTAGGAATTATTACGGGCAAGATGTGGTAATAGCATATTCATCCATTCATCATTTATTTATCTAACACTACAGCCGAGACACGGTGCGAGCGACCTGAAACATACTCATGTCAGCGAGAATTCCTGCTGAAGTCTTTTTCCAAACACAGAGAGAGCAGAAGAATCAATCAGAAGGAAGGCAACGGAAAATATCCACACGGTTTTGCGCTTTCAGAACAGGTCTGTGATTTACATCCGGAATATTTCATCAGGTGATTCGACCAGCATGTGGCCATAAAACATACAAGACTAAAAGGGAAAAAAAAGTTTATAACATACCTTTGCTAACATTTGTGAGCAGGAAGTAAAAGACCTAAACCATTAGCTGGAGCTTCACGACGGAGCTGGGTCCAGAATCAATCTCGTCACGGAACATCCACCGTGGTCGACACGTATAAAACACCGCCAAGTGATGAAAAATTGGTCAGAGATGCCTTCATCGCGTCCGTTTATGTAACAAGATTGGTGTGCCGAACGCCTCTTTCAAACCCGCATCCCATCCCGGTCTGCGATCCTTGGGCCTCCGCGAAGAGGAGAATCAACAGTCCATGGAGAGAGTGAGCAATCAAATGAAACACACTAGGCTTTCATCATCTGGCAGCAGCAGCAGCAGATGTTAGCATGGGAAGCAGGAAGCGATGGAAGTTGTGCGAGAGCAAGGTCGCTCACCTGTTCAAAACTTGGAAGGATGGAGAGAGGAAGAAGAGAGACGGTGCGAAATTTCAATTTTTATAGCTAGCGCGGCAGGTGGGGACCGCCTTCCTTCCGCGGAACAGAGCAGAGCCCGCCGAGACCGTAAATAATATTATTATTGAATTAACTCCATTCAATATTTCGCGCGACGGTGTGGAAATGCCTTTTGGCATCGTCAATTGTGCTCAACGCTTCTTTTCCTTCTATCTTGATGCACAGTGTCCAGAGCCTACATATCTTATTCCTGCGGCCCTAGTTCGCCATGCTTGCAGCTGCCGTCCGCCGCAGCTCGCTTGGTCTCCAGGCTGTTTCTCGTCGCAACACCTACATCGAGATTAGCAACCTCGTTCACAGGAGACAATTGACGGGAGAGCAATTACGGCTCTCAATATGCCAGAGAAGCTCCCCATTCCACAGCACGGCGTTTTCACGGGAGCAACACCAGGACAATGAGAGAGTCACCTCGGTGCTCGAGCAGTATAAAAGCTCTGGTTTGCAGTAAACTCCCTCTACGAAGTTTTGGACTTTCAGACTAATCCGTTCACACTGCCAGTTGAATTCCCGAGCGCTACACATTCCTTTGAACATCTATTGCGAAGTGCCAACGCGGGCGATGCGGTCGTTCTCCATGGCTATCTCGGGCCTCGAGCGGACCTTTCCAAAAAATTATCCTTCGTACGATTGACGGATCCAACCATGCGACAAAACATTCAAATAATATCGTCTGCCAAAGATGGTGCGCATAATAAATTGAAGTCATTGTCTGCAAATAGCCCTGTTGCCATACGCGGAACCGTTCAGGCGAAAAAGGGCAGCACTGGGGAGCGGGAGAATCCTGATGTCGAGAAGATCGACAGCCTAGAGATCAAACTAGCAGATATTTGGCCGCTCAATGACTTTTCTAAAGATATAATAATGACTCCTGAGACGGTGTTCTCGGCAGAACAAAGGTATTTGCAGCTTCGTTCGGACCGAAGTCTAAGAGAGGCGCTTCGCTTCCGCTCTGAAGCCCGCAGAGTGAGCAGGGAAGAGCTTGAAAAATGCTCACCGCCATTTGTCGAGATTGAAACGCCTCTTCTTTTCAAGTCAACCCCAGAGGGCGCGCGGGAGTTTTTGGTGCCAACTCGCCGCAAGGGGCTGGCGTATGCCTTGCCTCAAAGCCCCCAGCAATACAAGCAAATCCTCATGGCAAGCGGTATTCCAAGATACTACCAGTTTGCTCGGTGCTTTAGAGACGAGGACTTGAGAGCAGACAGGCAACCGGAGTTTACTCAGGTTTGTGTGCTTCATCCGATATCTATGCTACACTACTAATTAAATGGCTATAGCTTGACCTGGAGATGTCCTTTGCAACCGGTGAAGATGTCATGAAAACACTTGAAAACGTGATACGAAAACTGTGGTTCACGTTGCTCGGTGAGACTTTGACACATCAGCCATTCCAAAGGCTCTCCTATCAAGAAGCCATGGGTCGTTTCGGGTCAGACAAGCCAGACACTCGTTTCGGAATGGAAATCGTCCGAGTTGACTATATGCTACCTCAAGACTTGATACAAAAGATCACCCCCATAACAAACCCAATCGTGGAGGCATTCAAATTGTCGAGCGAGGAAAACGACCCTGCCCAAACGTTGGACTTCATCACCCGGTTCTTGGATTCTCCCGCTGGCACTGAATTTAACCAAAACCCAGACGGAGGCCCGGGGATCTTCGTTTACGATGCAAAAAGACCATTGTGCGGCCTTATGCCTTTTGGCTTTGAAGCCGCCGAGCGTGTCGAAGAGCTCCTAGAGCCTGACCATGGTGACCTCATTGTTTTGCAAGCACGAAAGAACGCACCATTCGCGGGGGGCTCTACTCCTCTAGGTGACCTTCGTAAAGCCCTACACTGGGAAGCCGTTAAATCCGGTATCAAGGAGGCACCTGGCGGCTTTGACTTTCTGTGGGTCGTCGATTTCCCCCTTTTCTCACCAACAAACGAAAACGAACCGGGCCAAGGCGGTGCGGCAGGTCTCGCATCTACGCATCATCCTTTCACCGCACCAAAGTCGGCTGCCGATGTTGATTTGCTTCTGACGGATCCGGCTGCCGCGGTAGCTGATCATTACGACCTAGTCGTCAATGGCGTTGAGCTTGGCGGTGGAAGCCGCCGTATACATGACGCTCGTGTCCAGGAAATTGTATTCAAGGACATCCTTCAGATGCCAGACTCCCGCGTCTCGGAGTTTTCCCACCTGCTGGAAGCGCTCAAGGCAGGCTGTCCTCCTCACGCAGGTATTGCTCTGGGCTTTGATCGGCTGATTGCTGTCATGTTGGGCAAGGAATCGGTCCGTGATGTGATTGCATTTCCCAAAACTGGAAAGGGAGAGGATGCTATGGTCAGCTCCCCAGGCAAGATGTCAGAAGAGGCTTTGGCGACATATCATCTTCACCTGAGAGATTGAGCCAATGATGCCTTTCCTTGTATTACTATGTAGATTTCGTGAGGATACCCATTTACCTGTATGATACTTGTATGATATCATGATTGTTAGAATAGAAAAGCGCCCCTCTGGTCATTATCTTTTATAATCACTAAGCTATGATCGATGATCAGCTCTGAGAATGGGTTGAGACTGCCCTAGTGCCCTCTAATGTTATACGAACTAGTTAAATTATACTTCAATTACAGTCTCGTAAAGGGGGAAAAATATCACTCCGATTTTACGACTGCTGTTTTCTTTCCGAGTTTGGCACACACTCGACCCAATCCGCCAGCTTAAAAAAAATATCAGATCATCCCATCTTCGCATTTGAAAAGTCCATTTCTAATGAACCCAACAAGAGTTAGCAGCATTCCAATATCAGAAAGCCTAATGAAGCAACTCACCGGGATGCTGTTCCTGAAACTTCTTCAACAAATCCATCTTTTTTTGCTCATCGCTACTCGGTTTGCCCATTTCCTTTTGTCTCTGGTCATACATCATCTTCTCGACCATGGCTCTCGTGGCGCCGTCCAGGTCACCGAGCGACGAGTTCTCGGGCGTGATCTTGGTGACGTCGATCTTGGGCGCAGTGGTTACAATGTGTGGCCACCATTCCATGCGGTTTACTTTATCGAGGTGAACTGAAACTTCCTTGCCCGTGGCTGTCGTCTCGAGCGTCCAGGTTGAGTCGTCGACGTGGATGGGATGGGGGAAATCTCCCTGTTTTTATATCTCAGCGTCAGCATTTGAAAAGGAAAACAAAACGAAAAAAAAAAGACTGAACCTGTTATTTGTAATAAAATCATACCTCGATTAAGGCCGGCTGCCCCTTGAGTGCAACTTTGATCTTGGTCTTGGTGAGAACGACATCTAGATCTCGGCCCTTGATCGTCGGCGGCACGGGGATTGTGACATCTGCGTCGCCGATGGTCTGGGTCCATTTGTAAGGTAGTTGCGCTTGTTCGGCATCTTCCTTGGCCTTGCGCTCCTTTTCTTCTTGTTCGCGCTTGGTCACTTCTTCGGGGGTAGGTCCGGGGGCATCTTCGATGTCGTCCATAGTGGATGCTTTTATTTTATCTTCGACTGGGTTTGATTCGATTTCGACTCGACTCGAGTCACTCGACACAGGGTGTCTGTAAGACGTGAATGACCGGAGACTGTTCGGTACAATAGAATGATTCAAAACAGAATCACTGTCAAGAAAGCCTTGTTGGCGTCTCTTCCGGAGCTGTTCAAATTCCAGCTGTTTCGATGGTGGGGTTCCGCGGAGAGCTGCTGGTGCTCTTGCCCGCACTGGCAGCTCCGCCGAGCTCCACGTAAATTTACATTAGGACGTACACATAAGGAATGGAGTGTATGTTGTCGAGTATTGAATGTTGAATGAAAATAGAACCATGTTTGTAGGCGGGTCTACACATTGTTTGTTGGCGTCAAGTAAAGCTTGACATTTGTCGTACATCTACTACATACATACACACATACGGTTACAGCTGGCCAACGATCTCGCCATTTTTGGTTTTTATTCGAGTTTGAGGCGTCTCCCTTTCTCTCCTCGAGCCAAACTTAATCAAAAGCCCGACTTCTTCTTAAAAGAGAGAAGAGGGAAAACTACCGCGATAATAGGTGGTTTTTATCTTCATACACCGTAGCGTGAGCACCGATGTGTGCATTTAGAACGCCCATTCATGACATGCTTTTTGTCCCAGGTCCAGAAGAGAGAAAAAAATCCTTTAAACAAATGGAATAATAATAAAAAAATGAATTCGAGGTCGCAAGCATGAGTCCCGTAATGCCAACTGGTATCGCAAATGTTTCGTTTTCTATCCCCTCTTCTTTTACATGACGACACCGGAGTTGGAAGCAATACGCTGTTGAGCAGATGATTAGTATGTATAAAGTCAGTGGACACCCATAGTCAACTTACAGGCCAGAGCTCAGCAGCCTCCTTTCCAACTGGACCAGTAATGGCGGATCCCTTCATTTCACCCTTGGCGTTGACAATCTGAATCATGGTTAGCATCTGATGTATCTAACAGTAGAATCATGCCCAGAGACACACGGCCCATGTCCAGTGTTAATATTGCAAACGCAACGCAAACACCGAGACGAGAAACCAGCGACTCTGAACCGAGCGAAAAATTAACGTACCACACCGGCATTGTCCTCAAAGTAGAGGAAAATACCGTCGGGTCGTCGCCATGGCTTGCTCTGACGGACGACAACGGCGGGCATGACCTTCTTTCGGAGCTCAGGCTTTCCCTTCTTGACGGTGGCCATAACCATGTCACCAACACCGGCAGCGGGGAGACGGTTAAGGCGAGCACCGGCACCAGTAACGGCGATGATGTACAGGTTACGGGCTCCGGAGTTGTCGCAGCAGTTCATCACGGCGCCGCTATGTTCCCAAGTTAGTTCCAGCGATCTAGCAATATATTCCTGAAAACTTTTTGTGTTGTGTCGGTCAAGGTGTCGGATGAACTCCTTCGATAAACGCATCAAATTTTCCCCTCCTCCACAGCCACACAAGTATTCATTCGTATTGGAAAAAAAAAGAAGGGCGTTTCAACGTACACAGGCAGACCGAGAGTCATCTTGAGCTTGTTGCCAGCGGCACCACGACTGCAAACAATTCTTCGTTAGCCTCACAGAACTCCCTTAGAAGGGCACCTCGACCACAATGCCATGCTCATCCCACTCCTAGAACTGTATATCGACCACGGCAGCTCATCCAACTGTGGTTGGTCGAGACGAGAATCTGCCGCAGTCTCGCACACAGATTCCACAGCAGGGAGAATGTATATTTCACAGGCGTGTGAGGGCGACTGAGCGACTTACCCTCTGTTCGACATTTTGGCGGTATGTCACGTAGACGGACTGATGGGTTGCAGGGAAGAAGATGGGAGGTGACTGGCGACAACGTCGAAGTTCTTCTCGGCGGGTCAGAATTTCCAGTGCTCGATCTCGCTTAGTGTGCGAGAGGGCCGCCAATGCGGAAATCTTGGCGCTGCCGCCTTCATTGGTGGCCCGCGCTGGTTGTACCCTAACGCTAGTCTTCCTTGGGACCGACCCTAATTACTACCTAGTTAAGTAGCAGTAGATAAAGGTTGAATTCATAAACTAAATGCGTAGATGTTTGGCTTTCATCTTCATCTTTAGTGGTACATACAGTTGTAAATCGGAAGATACAGAAAAATGGTAAAGGAAAAGAGCCAAGCCTAAAGCACCCAGGAATAGCCCAGCCACAAGGCACAAGAAATGCAGTATTAGAAAACATGTATAAACACCGAACCCAAAACACCAATCCTATCAAGACACTGCGCCAGAAACAAGAAAGACGCTGGGATATGTCGTGGTGCATGATTGACTACGAACTAGTAGCCTCAGGCTCCTTGGACTCAGGAGTAGCTTCCTTTTCTGGCTGCTCTTCGGATTTGACCGTTGTTTCTGCAGTCGTGATTTCTTGATCCTTGGGTTCAGCAGCTGCAGGTGTTTGCTCTTTCTCCTCCGTCTTGGTCTCTTCAACCTTGGTCTCGGTTGTGGTCTCTGACTGAGGAGCAATACTGGCCGGGGCAGGAGATGGCTCAGCCGGTGCAGGCTCATCTGCTGCAGGTGCACTTGCAGGAGGGGACACAGGAGGTGTTTTTTCTTGTCCACCAGTCTCTTCTGCGGGTGCGGGCTCAGTTGGAGCGGATGGTGCAGCTGCGTCTTGCATGTCAACATCTGAGTGTGCCTTACTCAACGCCGAAGCCGGTGACGCGGCTCCTGTGGCGCCTTCAACAGCACTAGTGTCATTAGTTTCTGTGGCTCTATTGGAATCGCTCTGCCGGGCAGCCTCTTCAAGAGACGGAGACTGCGGCCGTTCAACAGCCGGTGTCTCTTCGGGCTTGTCAGCTGAGGTATCGGCAGCTAGATCCATCTCTTCATCTTGATCAGGAACAGAAGACGCCTCCCTAGGAGTGGCTATGCCACTGTCCAGGCCTGAATCGATGTTTCGATGACTGATTTGGTTTCGTCGTCTCACAGCTCCTGGTTGAGGGCGAACACCATTGGCTGCATTCTCCTCCTCGTCTTCACTTTCACTAAGCTCGCCAGGCTTTTCAATGTACTGGTCGAAGCGGCGTTTCGTGTAGCGCCTGTCCTTGTTCTCGTCCTCGTCGAGATCATCCATAATGGCGTCTGCCTCGTCGTTCATTCCGTCCAGGAGTGGATCGCGGGGAACGTCAGTCATCTGGACGGATGGTGCAAATGCAGTTCGCCTCAGATTTTCAACAACCTGACTCCGGATTTTGTCGAGGTACTCGGGTGTGTTTGCGTTGTCCATATTTGAAGGCCGCACATTGAGTTCATAGTCAGGAGAGAAGTACTAGTGTACATGTTAAATCTACCTCATGATAAAAGCAACGGTTTCTTTCACTTACCTCGTAGTAGTCGTTATATGGAAGCTGGGATCCGAGTCGTTCATTCACGAGGATACCCGTTTCAAAAGCCCAGGTGCGAGCAACATTGCGCATGGTGTATCCACCGCCACCCACAATCAGCGTTGGGAGATGGAAACTCTTCACAAAGCTCACACAATTGGCATGACCGTCCATGCTGAGGTTGAAGCAGCCCAGGCGATCTCCAGACAAACTGTCGCCACCACATTGGAGAACGACTGCTTCCGGGCGATACCATTCCATGACACTGCTAATCACAGGCTCGAATATGCTTTTGTATGAGACGTCATCAATGCCGTCTCGAAGGGGAAAGTTCACAGCGTAGTATTTTCCTTGGCCGACACCGACGTCACGTAGTTCGCCTGTACCTGGGAAATACTCGCCGTACTTGTGGAACGAGACCGTCATGACACGATCGGTTGTGTAAAAGGCCTCCTCCACTCCATCACCATGGTGGACATCGATATCGATATACAGGACTCTCTGCTTGAATCTGAGCAATTCAATGATGCCGAGGACGATGTCTATTTATGATTAGTAAGAACACTCCTCTCCGAAGATCCATAATAACATACCATTCACATAACAGAAGCCACTTGCTTCGCTCTTCTTCGCGTGATGCAAACCACCTGCCCAGTTTACTGCGATGTCGCATTTGTTGCGATTGAGCCGTGCAGCGCCCTCCATACTGCCCCCCGCACTAATACCGCAAAACTCAAACATGCCGTCGAAGACCGGACAATCATCTCCGACGTTGTACTTGCTTTGTTCTTTTGAATATTGGTCCATGTTATCGGGTGTGACTTTGGACAAGAAGTCGATGTATTCGTCAGTATGGAACTGGGTCATTTCATACTTGGACGCAGGTTTGGCGCGCTGCAGCAAAGTCGTGGTTGTTAGCCTTTTTGTTTTTCAATGCGTCTGATAAGAGGCCCAAATTTTTACACTTACGTAGATTTCCATCTTCTTGTACAAGCCGTAGTTCATGACGAGACTGTGGGCCATCCTGATACGGTGCGGCTTCATAGGATGGCCAGAAACGTAGGCATAATTTCCAACATCAGAATCGTAGAAATATGCCACCTTTTTGCCGCGGTCGGCAGCGCCGTTGAGGCTGATTGGGTCAAGAGGCGCCACTCCAGCCATGGCTGCGCTCTGCGTCGTGGACTGTCAAACAGGGAGAATCGAAAGAGACTGTCCAGGACAACGCCCGGCGCAATGCAACGGAGATCTTCACGAGGTGGCCGGCTAGCAGTAGCTAGAGCAGGGCGCAATGGGCAAAAACACGTGGTAGTGAGCCAAAATAGCCACAGAACACGCTTTTCTCGCGAACGAATGCAAGCACCGAAATTGATGAAAGAGGCAGATCACTTCGCGGAGACAAAAGATGGGAAGGTGACTGACGGGACAAAGGGCTCTCTCCAAAGGCGGTAAGCCGGCGGGCGAATGACAACGCGTCTGGGCTGCCTGGGCCGGCGGAGCTCGAGATGGATCGACCGTCCCAGCACGCCGGACTCTTGACCATCTACCTTCATCAGTCTTGTCATCTGCGCGCACGCGAGCCTCTTTTGTTCTCTTTCGCTGGGTGTTTTTTGCTTGGTTCTTGGATTATTGAGCCACTCGCTCCATCTTGCTGGATCAGGCCAGAGACAAGACTATCGACAGCGGAGCTTGAGCTTTCGTGCGCATCTTACGAATCAACAGCTTCCTTGGGAGGCAACTACCTGGAATACCCATCAGCTTCTCTGTGTCGACTAGGACTGTCACAAATCTTCAAAAATGGAGCGTTTTAACCGGATGCTTCAGGCTGCCCAAGGCATGGGCATGGGCGGCGCAGCTCCGGGTGCTGTAAGTTGATTCCATCATCTTCTTTGCCTTGCCTCCGAGGCAGCTTCGACCCCGGAAACCATGCATTTCGTCAGCCTCTGCGTGTTATGTCCATACTGACTGTTTTGTCTATAGGATAGCCCTAACCTGATCGATAACTCCGAAACCGTCCACATTTCGTCTCTGGCGCTGCTGAAGATGTTACGACATGGTCGGGCTGGTGTTCCTATGGAAGTCATGGGGCTGATGCTGGGTGATTTCGTGGATGAGTATACCGTGCGAGTTGTCGATGTCTTTGCCATGCCTCAAAGCGGAACGGGTGTCAGTGTCGAAGCTGTTGACCCTGTCTTCCAGACAAAGATGATGGAAATGCTGCGGCAAACCGGCCGGTACGTCACTCCCTGCTGTTTTCTCTTGCATATAATTTAAAATTTAACAATTGACCTGTGGTAGACCGGAGACGGTTGTCGGCTGGTATCACTCGCATCCAGGTTTCGGATGCTGGCTCTCCTCCGTCGATATTAACACACAACAATCCTTCGAACAGCTCACACCCCGAGCTGTTGCCGTCGTTGTTGATCCCATCCAATCTGTCAAAGGAAAAGTCGTTATCGATGCTTTCCGCCTCATTGCTCCTCAGACCGTTGTCATGGGTCAAGAACCACGCCAGACCACATCTAACCTTGGTCACCTCAACAAACCGTCCATCCAGGCTCTTATCCACGGCCTGAACCGCCACTACTACAGCATCGGCATCAACTATAGAAAAACCGGCCTTGAGGAAAACATGCTCATGAATTTGCATAAACACGTCTGGACTGAAGCGCTTCAGATGAACGACTTCCACGAAGACGGCGAGCGCAACGTTGAGCGCATGCAACGCCTGGTGGAATTGGCTGAAGGCTATGAAAAGAGAGTCAAGGAAGAATCGACTTTGACAAAGGAGCAGCTGAAGACTCGCTATGTGGGCAAAGTCGATCCAAAGAAGCGTGAGTATACCCATAAATTTGTCTATACATACACACACACATATATATGACTCTAACATCTGTCTAGACATCGAGGACGTCGGACAAGAACTGATCGAAGACAACATTGTTGCGGTCTCGAGACAAATGATCGATAAGGAGTCGTCGGTTGCCAGGGTGGCCAGTGGGCAGAAAACAGAAAATGGCCAGAACATGGATGTAGACGAGGAGCTATAGACCCTTACTTAGTGATATAGTATGAGCAATAAATTACATGTATTCATGTTCTTTACGTTGTGGGCCTGGCATTTTATGTAATAGTTATAGCTGGTTCAACGTTCAATCAAGTTTACAATATCATATTCAAAAGCACGCCCGTTACTGTACATCTTTTTGAAAAACACCCAATTTTGCATTCACGAGTGAAGGTGAAAAAAAAGGCAGGATGGGTCTATGAGAACTAACAAGGACAACAGTAGATGCAGTAACACCCCTGAGAATGCACTTCAATAAAAAAAACATACAAGAAATATGGGCAATTAAAAAAAAGAAAAGAAGAGAAAAAGGAAACAAGGAAGCATTTGTTAAGAACACATGATTAGAGAATAAGTATTTCGTCATTGGTGACATGCTGGAACGAAGAAAAAAAGGGAATAGGTGCGAAAGATGTGAATTTGGCCCTTTTGCTGTTGTTGTTCCACTTTCTTGTCAAATGGTCAGTTTGTCGAGAGGGGAGGTTTCTTGATGAGGGGATTTTTACTTTCCCTCACATTATTTCTTCGCATTACCAGAATCACTGGCACCAAAGAAGCTGGTGAAACTGCCTCTCATGCTCTTCATTTGTTCTTCGCGTGCTTTTTCTTCCTCCTCGGCCATCATCTTCAGCCATGTTTCACCGTTTTCACGGATTTCCTTCTCCATCATTTCATAGTTCATTTGGCCACGCTCTCGGATTTGATCCCAGAGCATCTTGCCCTGTTCCAAACCTTCAGCCGTCGAGCTTTGGCCATCAAGCGAGCTTTGCGGCTTCAGGCCGAGCATGGCAGCCAAACCACCAACACCACGGTGAGGACGGCTCTTCCGCTCTTCCTCGAGTTGCTGCTGGAACTTTTCGCGCATTTTCTTTTCTCGGATGGCGAACTCGGCAGGAATGAATGTTCCCTCGAAAGACTTGATGACTGGGCGCACGTCTTCGACGTTCATTCCAGCCACGTATTCCAAGAATGGAATCAGAGCAACAAGGGACTTGTCCTTGTTGTCTCCTTTCCACTTGGGGAGTATGATGGCGTTTTCTGGCTGTTCGCGAGCATGGCCAGGAACGGTATCGATAAGGATGACTTTAGAAAGGTCACGGTTCAAGTACGAAAGATCCTGGAAAATTTCTTTTGGTCAGTCCTCATGCATTTGAATAACGTTCTTGTGCTATCATACCTTGACATATTCTCCGTCCTTGTATTTGGTCGCCTCACGGAATAGGGGCCATCGAATGATTCTAAAAGGATCCAACTTCCGCAGAACTTGGTCTGCCATCATGCTGGGAACGCTGGTAAAGAGAACCAGCTCGTAATATTGGTTGAGATAGCGCAAGAAGTAGTCGACACCAGGTCGCTTGGCAACACGCCAACCGTGTTCTCTGGTCCATTCGCTGTAGACCAACAGGTCTTCCAAACTCAATACCAAAGTGTAAGGCTGTCTCTGCGATTCGTCCTCATCAGGGAGCAATTTCTCAAAGGCAGGGTCCTTGTAGTAGCTAGTGAGGCCGTCCAAACGGGCCTTGATACGATCCCAGAAAAGCCCGACGCCCCATCCGGATGGAGCGTCTTTGTGAAGATTTGCTTCCTCTTCGGAATCCCAATTGCGGCCCAGATACAATGTTCCAGCAGCACCAGCACCAAGCATAACCACATACATCACATTGGCGACACGCGCTCTTCGGCGATCCAAGGACGACTCATAAGCACTGTTTGACCTGTCTCCAGAGTCTCTCTCTTCGTACTCTTCGTGGCGAGATGGGTCTTCTGTCAAATTGAGAGAGGTCGCAGGGCGGCCTTTGCGCGCAGCCTCAAGCTCTGCACCCAATGTGGACGGAATACCCTGGGTTAGGTCTGGAAGGGGCTTTTGTTTCTGTGGCTTGTCTTGGGCAACCGTGTCGAATTCGGGTTGTTCAGGAGAAATATCTGGCTCGGACGATGGCTCTGGAGAAGCATCTTTAGGGGCATTCGACTGGGTATTTTTGCTGTTTGATTTGGGCTGGGCTTGGTCCTTTTTTGGCTTCTGGCCAGGCAGGACGTATGGAGTTTGCGGCTTCTTGTTCTGAGCGTACGATCGGAAACTCGGAGTGGATGTGATGATGGGCACTCGGAGAGCTGAAGAGGGCACTGGCCGGGCCCTTGCCAGTGGCAGAATGGCGCGACTAAGCATCGTGTGCAGATCTCAAAAGGCGCATCCAATTCCTGCGAGAGCGGTCGATTCTATAAAATAACAAAAAAGAAATAATAATGCCCGGTGGGAGGGCGAGGGTCGTACTTGGTAAAGGTCTGGCTGTCCTATAAAAAATTGCCGGACTGGCAGCTTTGGCGCAAAGCGTCATGGGAAAGACCCGGCCGGGTCAATACCGGCCCGTGCCAAGCCTCGCTTTAAATCCCGCCGCCGCCGATTTTCTCTTCTTCTTTCTTCTTTTTTTTCTCTAACAAAGAAAGTTGAATAACCCAGCGCACAAATTTGACCCTTCACTTCCCTCCTCCATGGATGCCGGGTTGTATTAGCTGGGGAGACTCATGAATTTGCTTCTGCCTCGCCCCCAAGAGCGGCAGCTAGGCCTCCTGTGAGCTGTGCAGCCCCGTATGCGAGACACATTGCGTGCCACCATGCTTTTAATCTAGTTTTCTTCCTACTTCCTGTCTACCCCAGTGAAAAATAAAACCAAGCAATGAACAGATCTTTTGCGTACTTATTCTCTCATGACTACACTACTGAACCTGAACGCGCGTACCGTACAATTGACAGGAGCAGCACACAATGGCTGCTGCTCTGGTAGCCGATCTGGACAAACTCTCACTACGAGACCGGCCTGAAGATCCTGCCGCCAACCAAATTGACGAGGATGAGTTCTCGGACGACGAAGCCGCCGAAGTTGTTTTGGCGCCGTTTCGTTTCTTCGATCTGCCCTCGGAGATCCGACTGAAAATTTACGGCTTTGTTCTTTTCAGCTCGAAACGGAAAACCTCTGCCCGCCCAAGCGGCAATGTGGGATCATCCTCCAAGAATAAACCGCTGGCACCGCTCTCCCATCGCCTGTCTCTCTTCCTTGCATCTCGGCGTCTCCATGACGAAGCCGCGTCGCTCTTCTACTCGGTGCAGACATTCCGGGTGTTTCCGATCCAGGACTACTCACGCCAGCCAGTGTTGTCCTCTCTGGGAAGTTCCTACCGGCCCATGATAGGAAAAATCGAGCTGATCCTAGGATCAAGCTGGACCGCGCCACCGAAGTCATGGAAGGTCACCAGCCGCTTGGGGCTGACACAAATGACTGGCGTAAAGATATTCAAGATTTTCATTCAATGCGACCCGTCACACCCTGTATTTGAAGGGTTCAGGATATCCAACGACTATTATACCGGATTTGCTGGTGAACTGGTGCGCCAAATTTTGGAGCAGCTTCCAAACCTGGGTCACGTGGAATTTGATGCTTGGCCGTCGGTCCAGAAGAATGGCGCTCTGATGAGACGTCTCCTATCCGAGGTTCGGGCAGCCGGTCAAAAGATCTACTGGGGCCCGGAACGTGGCTGGAATGACTGGGAGGACGACAATGATCGTATTAGCACAGGTTTTGAGAAGCCTGACTCTACTAGTGATCATGCAGGCCCAAAGGAAGTTGGCGCGGTCCCGTGTTGATCTCCTCAACTGGCTGGATGGCTTTTATATGAGAGATTATTTGTAATGTAGTCATTATTATATTCAAGCGTTTTGTATATAGGCAAATGCATCGCAAGAGAGCTTGTGAAATATCAACAATCGTAAACAATGAACAATGAAGAATATATATATATATGCAAATATTCTAAATATAACCGCCAGTAACCTTGCGAGTCTCCAAGGCCACGCCGGCATTCTTATCCTCCATCAGCCGCGTCAACGCATTCACAAGCTTTGCAGCAGCTTCCGGCGAAATCTGATGGTGAAACACCAGCCGACCACTGGGGAACAGTGACACGCCAGCACGTTTCCCGTAGTCAACAAAAGCAGCTGGCGGGATCCCGTCGTGCTCGAGGTCGAGAACAATCATGTTCGTTTGGACGGGCAGTGAAATTGTATATCCGACTTTTCGTAATGAGTCGGCTGTTTGTCGGGTCAGAGCATGGACTCGGGGAAGTAAGGGCATTGTATATTCGATAGAACTCAGAGCGGCAGCGGCCATCATTCCGGGCTGAATCATTTTTAGTAAAGATGATTATTAAGAGAAGGATGAAGAAGAAGAAGAGAAAGGAAATATACCTGTCTTGTACCTCCACCAAACATCTTACGGAAATACTTGGCGCGATTGATGAATTTCTTCGATCCAACAATGACGCTGCCCATGGGGGCACCAAGGCCCTTGGCAAGACAGATACTAATAGAGTCAAAGCATGCACAGTATTCTTTCAAGTCGACACCTTCGGCAGCAATGGCATCGAATAAGCGAGCACCATCCAGGTGCATAGCAATGGGACGTTGCCCTTCTTCAACGGGATAATTCCGGACAAACTCGGAGATCTCTTTGGCATCTTTGAGGGGGAGAATTGTGCCGCTTAGAGAATTTTCTAAAGAAACGACGCGAGTTGGAGGGAAGTGAACTTGAAAGAAAAAAGGTCAGATAATTCCGGATACTGGTTTGTTCAAAAGGACACTTACTATTTCCATCTGCAATAATGTGTTTTTTGACATCTTCCACGGTCAGATGAATCCCGTTCTTAGGATGAACCTGAGTAACAGATGCCTGTGACATAACCGGCAAGGCACCGGACTCCCAGCAGTGTACATGAGCACGGTGATCGAGAAGCACCGAGTGAGGCGGCTGTGTCAGATGAGTCCGAAGGCATATCTGGTTTCCCATTGTGCCGGACAGAGCCCACATAGCCGCTTCTTTTCCGGTCAATTCGACGAGGCGGTCTTGGAGACGGTTGACTGATTCATCTCCTTCGGCGTCGTACATGTCATCTTGAAACGACGATTCGATCATCGCCTTAACCGATAGTATTAGCAATTTGTTTTATATATTATGGAGGATGGGATTGTATTTGTTTCTCTCTCGGACAAGTTCAAAGAGGGGCAGTTTTTTTTTCACACACCTGCATCATATTCACTGTGGGCACTGTGACAGTGTCGGATCTGAAATCATGCTCAACTCGCCATTGAGCCTGTTGAAGCTTTTGCATCGATGGCATAGTAAACAGAGGCATGTCCTCGGTATTTGGGGCACTGATAGTAACAGCATCATGGCCAACAGCCCCGCGCTCGCCCTCAGCATCGCGAGACTCCTCATCCGGCCTCAAAACGCGCAATTTCGAACTCTTCACTTCCACCGGCGCATACTGCTCTGGAGGCAGATCATTGATACTCGGAGCCATCGTATCTAATTGGTGCTTGTAAAATATAGAGCAGATCAGCCCTTATTGTTGTATTGTCTTGTCGGAGAAGCGTGAGCAAATGTGAGCCAGAGACGAATGGAAGCAGGTCAATTCCGCGGGAAAGAAGGGCTCTCCTGTGAGAATTTGTACTGTATTTTTCGGCAAATGACTCACACTTCCCTCGCTTACACCCCCGCCGTAATTAATCCGTGCTTTATGCTGTTTATGGTTAAAGACTTGCCACTTCTGGTAAAAATGGCCCCGCCAATCTTCGCCATATGCGGTGATTCTAGGGCTAGACCGTACTGGCTTGGTAAGACCCGCGTACAAGGATTGGTCTGTGTATCGGGGATTGGCTTGTATCGAGGCCTTTTCCGTCCGTCCACTGGATGCTGCTAGTTTAAGTGAGTATCGTATTATCGGGGTAGCCACCATTTATAAGCAATAATCATGAAGTCTCTAAGTTAGGTATTATTAATATTGAGTTATTATTTTCTAGGCTATTCCAAAATCTCGTCCGGTTCTGTAAACAGTTCTAAGAATCTCACGACTGTGATATTTCTCAATCCATAAAGTCGTTGATAGTCTATTGAATGGTAAAAACTGACACTTCTAGAGTACAGCAAAGCCAAATACGTAAAAATGCTGTTACATGTTGAATATATACAGGAAAAGAATTCTGGGTCTGGGTGAATAGAAGTCTGTCGTATCGTACAGTGTGGTTTTACCCAGGAGAGTGTTCCGGCCCTAGGTCGGAGACGGTGTCACAAGAACCAGTACACTCCAGGAAGTCGTTCGCGTTCATTTAAGCCAACACGACAGCAATCAGTGACTGGGATTGTTCGGAGTATCGTGTGTTGTAGCCATTTGCGACCTTTGGTGGAATAGGACGATGAGTGTACCATGTTTGGTCCGAATCGTCGATGTGATGCTAGTATTGGTAGCGCTTATGAATATAGCATACGTAGAATTTTTCAGGTAAAATTCACGTCCTGGATCCCAGAGACATCCCATATTCCGGTCATATCGAATGGGAAGCCATCCATCGTACCAAACGTACCCGATATTGACATCATATCCTCAACGATATCGTTATTCGTCGTCGTCTCAGGCAGAATAATGGCAGCCGGTGTCATGGACAAGGTCTCGTCCATGGCTCCTCCAAGGTGTTGTTCTTCCGGATGGCCGCTCGGGGGATTCATGTTGGTGGTTATCGTGCTGATTTCGGGATACCTGTTCAGGATACGTTCACAATGGTCAAGGCACATATCCGCCACATCCCAGTCTTCTTCGTCACGCACTCGTCGTAAGAGCGAACGCAGATTATCAACATTGGTCATACATGATCGGGCAACTTCTTGGTCAGTAGTCTCCAACGCGCAGCGGACAAGTAGCGTTGCGGTCGAGGTTAGATGAAATGCGCTATCTACAAATGATATTAGTATTTTCGATTTGCTGGCCTGGAAGATCTTATTTATACGCACATGGTAACCAGAACTCTTTAAAATTTGCGCTCTGCAATGAAGACATGAAGTGAACAATATCTTCCGCTGCTTTTCGAAGTTCGGTCTGGAAGTATCGGCGCGCATCCGGTTGATCGTTCTCCGTGTTGTTTATCTCCTGTACCAGTTGTATGAGCATAACCTCCGAAAGCTTTGCAAGGCGAGGGAGGGAAAAAAAAAGACTCACGTGTAATTCTACCCGGCAAACAAGCATCTTGACTGCAAGAAATGCCAAGTGCAAGCTGCTGACCCCACTGGCCGAAGTATCTGAATTGTGTATAGGGGCGCGCAACCATTCGGGCAATGCATCCTCCCACGTGTCGAGATCGGTTCGTATGTGACGGATTTTCTTAGATGTTTCACGGCTCGGCTTCGTCTGTAGTTGATATACGAGTGGAAGTAGCTCTCCCAATATCTCCGTCAAGCGGCACAGAGAGATATGACAATGGGCCGCGCGGACGTGTTGGGACGTAGCCCTCGGTTGAGTCACTAGAACCTCGACACTAGGCAAGGGGACATCGTATTGGATCTTTGAAATCTGAGGGGGGACACCATGACCGAAGCTTCCCCAGCGGTCATGGATAACAACACCCCACCACAGTCTAATCCGTTGCTTCTTATCAGAAAGCGGGATTTTCCAATGGCTGGGGTCTCTGTTGAGGCCTAGACAATGCGCAAGTGAGACCAAACGCCCGCAACTGATCGCATTGCCAGTCATGGAAAAAATAGGTCGACCGGTGAGATCAAGCAATGCCGCGCTGACTGTTGACAGTCCCGGTTGGGAATAATCTTCGTGTAGCGCAGCAACGGTCAGGTTAATCGCATAGCGGACATCAGGCTTAGGGTGACGAGCAAGTTTAGGCATATGTTTCCAGTACACGAGTGACATTGCATACACATGGCATAAAAGCGTAGTCGCCGGTTCTTCTTCTGATCCTGATATGTAGGCTTCCCAAAACGCATGGCCGTCAAAGACAGGGAAGGCAACGTTGAATCGATCCAAAAAGCTGATATGAAGTGTCAGATAAAAGATTACCCAGTGGGAGTTGAATCAGACATACAGTCTTACTAGCTCGTCTTTATGTGGCCCCAGAATTTGTTCAAGAATCTCTTTTTGATTCTCCCCTGGAGGAAATCCCAAACGCACGCCCTGCCTTCGTCGAGAAACCTTCGTATATAGAATGGGCTTCCGGGGATCGCTCGAGTAAACATTATACGGTTTGTTGGCTGTCTCTACCGACTTGTTGGACTGCTCCGAAGGAAGGAATTTCTCGATCACCTGGGCATCGTCTGCGGCGACAGGGCCCACGATGAGCACCGATTCATTCTGACCGCCCTCGCTGGTCTTGCGCGTGCGAGTTCCATCACGGCCTTCACGCGAAACACCGAAAGATGTCGGTCTATTCTCGATGTCAGGCGCTGGATCTGCGGTATCGTCGACATCCTGCGAATTCAATTGGGACCCTCGCTTTCTCTTGTTCCCCGCATAAGAAGACCGCGAGGGCGATTGTCTCCCATCCGGTTCCAGAATTTGAGGATCTTCGGGAAAGGAGTCTTCTTGATAGTGACAATCAGCTCCTTGGACCCGACATAAGACGCAGGATTGGCCGGGGATGTCGACAGTGCACCGAGATTTTCGTTTGCGACACAGGTCGCATGCTCGGACTTTGTGAGATCGATAAGGACGCGACCCGGCGTTGACAACCCCAGGATGCACCTTTGGCGTAGGGACGGTGGGAGGCATCCCAGGCTGTTTCACTTGACTCCGTATAAAGAAAGAAAGGAGGAGAAAAAAGAGAGACGGGTTAAGATAAAAAAAAAGATTTAGAGAGCACAATCGGAGAGATTTCGCGACATTCAAGCCATGATAGCGGGGTATTTCGAAAAGCAAATGGTACAATTAACGCACGCGACACGCCTCCACTAGATCTAGTTGGCCACAGTCATCTAGAATCGAAAGGAGGCTCGAATTGGAGAACTGCGATACCGGTGTCCGGCTATCTCGATATGCAAAATTGCGGGGGGGGGGAAGCGGTCAGGCTAAGCAGCGAGCATGCAATTGCATGGCAGTGAGATGACTAATCTCTGAGTCAGCGGCGATAATTGGAACTACGAGAGCGGGCATATTAGGAAATAGAGGATATATAATTGGCGTCGATATATAAGTAGTTGGAAGACCTGAGGGTTACAAGTCTGTAAATATCTCTTTTCATTGAATATTTTTCTTATTAATTATGTCGGTATATAGTAATACAAGCAATCTTATTGCTGTCTCTCTGGATATACTCCGTGGTAAATACGTGTGTTGCGTAGTCAGCCGCTCTCACGTGAAAAGGGAACAAGGTTTATGCCCCTTTCGACGAACGATCGTCTGCCAAGAAGAGGGCCCTGCCGTATCCGGCTAGACCGGATCCATGTCACAGCGCTAGGTCGCTTGCCGCCTAGCCATGGGCTGCTGCTATTTTTAGGCGCAGATACAACGCCGACGCCGTGGCCCATATCGCCCGCGCCGCACAAGCAGGCAAACTAATTCGCCAAGCCAGGCTTCTACAAGCTGCTACTTCCAGTCGTCTCCATTGTTGGCATACGTCTGCTCGCTGTCGGACCTTGTGTGCTTGTTGTTGTCCTATGCTAGAGTTCCCACCCAATCTGCATTCATCCCGTCGCTTGCTCTCCCCGCATCAGGTTACCTAACCTGCTAGGTGGTTAGTCGTCGTTCGGCTGGCTGCACGTAAACTGGGGCGTTTTGGGTTCGGAGCACCGGAATTTCCAGATTGCCATACAGATTTCAATTCCCTGCCTGTCGCTCTAATGTCATAGACATGTTGTGAGCAACCAGAACTACCGATTTGACACAATGCATGGCTGTGAGCCGCTACCTGGTCCTGTGTGTTGGAATCAGCAAGTGCCAGACTGGCAGCAGATGTAGGCCAACTGCAGCTTGTTATCATGGATCAAGAAACACCGGCCGAAGCCCATGAAACGCCCATCGCAGATAGCTCTCATGCTGGTGCCGATAATGTTGACGCCGGGCGAGAATATGGTGCCTTCCAGCGTTTGCCCATCGACGTCATACAAAAGTGTGTATCAAGCTTCGTCGAGCTCCAGTCTCTCCTTGATAATGTTGTACTAATGGGATTGAATGCTATAGAATACTCTACACCGTCGATGCCAACGCGTTTGCTTCCCTCTCCGTCCTAAATCAACAATGGAGAAAGGCGTCCAATAATCCCGAACTCTACGCACACCATATATCTCGCTGTCCCCTCTTCGCCGTGTCGTCAAGTATTATCGACAATTTCACAAAGCCTCAAAATTTCAAAACGCTGAAAGGAATGTTTGCTCGGGAAATGCGCCGCAACGCCTTTGATATTTTCTTGCGCCCCCGGACCACGCATGTGACATTGATATCAAGCTGTGTTGGATCCGCTACAGCACTACCAATTGGCGAAGCCCTAAAATTCTCGTTCTCCTCAAATGGCCACATTCTCCTTTGTCTCAGCTCTTCACGAATATGTGTTCTAGACCTGGTATCCCCTGAGATAAAAGTGTTGCATGAACTGAAGACGTCGCGCATGCCTTTGGCAGCTACTATCCTTGATGATGGTCGGGTTCTTGCTGTTGTTTCAAACCGTCACCAGGTGAATATATACCATCTAACAGATCGCGAAGCAAAACACGTTCAGGTTTTGTCACTAAACGATGTGCCCCGGGCTCTCGCTCTTGCACCAAACGGAAACGTGCTTGGCATCGCGTACGACGGAAGTATAGAGGTCTATGCTTTGGGAGAAAACATTCTTCCTACGCAAAGAAGAGCTGTTCGATGCGGAAAGGTTGATGAACTGGCTTTCTCTTCGGATGGAGCGTTCCTGCTTGGATCCTCCCTGGATCATCCAGAAGGGGGGTTTGTCACAATCACCGCCCCGTTCCCTTCCGACTCAATGGTGGATGTTAGCGATTACCAAACTCAGATATGGACGACACAAATTCTGTTTCCGGATTTAGTGTCTGGATACAGCCACGTCACAATGTTTCCGAACCGTGTTGGCGACGATGATAACTGGATCATCGGATTTGATAACACTTCGCATGCGTTCCGAGCAGTCCGAGCAAATGACTCAAGGACAGGGGCAATATATTTTCCCGGACCAGCGTCAGCGGGTGGACTACAAGAATACTCACCATCTCTCAGCCCTGCTGTAGATCCAAACGGCGAGCTCGTAGCTCTAGCCTTTCGCGAAGGTGGGCTATGGCTTTATGGGATACCCGATGATATGAACGTGTTGCCATTAGAAGGAAATGGAACGCTAGGAGTCAACGGCACTAGAATATTCAGAAATTCCCCGCAAGGTACATCACCAGGAAACCAGGATGACGAAACTGTTGCAAGGCGGTTAAAGCGGACTCTCAATCAACCATCTTTAATGGTTCAAGGCCACAAGATTGCTGATATTCCAGGTCTCACAGCAGCCCACTGGGTTACACAGCGACAAATATCAGACGGTGTTTGCTCAGCCCGGCATAGACTAGTTGTAGTTGCTCCAGGAGGTGTAACATCAGCTTCCTTGGGAGATGAAGCTATCCCAGTGGATGGAGGAAGGCTATCTATATTCGATTTTGAACCGTCCACCAAGGATGGTGACACTGTGGAGCTGACGATTGAACTGGGAGAGGCTGAACCTCTTCTTCTCAAAGAGCAAAATGCAAACCTTGAACAGGAAGTCGAGCTCGAAAGGAGGAGAACGCGAATGCACCGCGGCCCAGTTGGCACACCAAGAGTGAACATGACCGAGCGATCAGCTGCTTCTCGACAGTCTTTTCCAGCTTCCAGCAGCTCTCACAAGCATAACAATAGCAATAGCAACCACAACCATCGTGGCAGCCGCTCTCAGGTAAGATCGTCCGCAACAGAAAATGAAATTGGCGATGTCACATTATTTCTCGACGGGCCGTACAGCAACACTGCCCCTCGCTCAGGAGATACTATACGACGAGCAGCTACGGCAGCTGCAAGCAACCGGAGAGCTCAACATCGAGCCAGAGAACACGATCGTCGTCCTGCTGTTCCGCTTTTGCAAATCCCACATGAAAGCGATGCAGACAACTGGGTCCCTCCACCACCGCCATATACTCGGAATCCTGATGAGCCGCTCCCCGAGCATCTCAGACAACTACTTCTCCCTACAATGACAGCGCCTCCAGGTGGAGTTATGGAGGAAGTCCCCCAACCAATGCGAAGAGTACACACCAACCAAGGCACTCAACCCGAACGACCAAACTCCAGTTTCCTCTCACGGCGTTGGAGCATTCGGAGACCAACAACGAATGGTGAGACATCTCGACGTCGGCTGAGTTTCCGGCAGTCGTCAGTACCTAATGTCCTCCCATCCACGTCGCCAACCTCACAACGCGAACAGCGCCCGGGCTCACGAGGGCGTCTTTCTTTGTCCGGAATGGCGCTTCAGGCGCGCTTGAACCACCCGGTTCCTCCAGTGCCCGGGACAGAAAGTGAGATTCGGACTTCGTCAATCTCCCAGCAGTCCCCAGGCCCGGTTCAAGAAGCAAGTAGGCCAATAACCTCGTCTACGGGAACTCAAACTGCGGGGGTCCAAAGGGGTCCTTCACGGGCTAGTAGACTCTTTGCCGGAAGCTTTCGAAAAAGCAGCAAACAGTCATCTCCTAATCCGCAGCTGGAAAGAAGCGACTCTATTGCAAGAAGTATGATTTTCTCTCGCTCATCACCAAACCTCGCAGTCGGACGCGCGGCAGCACTCCAGCGAATGTCCACTATATACAGCAATTCATCGCGTCCTGGCGATCAAGGTGGCGTGTCACGCAGTCGCTCGCGGTCTGAGACCGTTCAGCCTCCAGCAAGGCTCACGGAGGCTGCTTTACGTACTGCATTGCAGAACCAAGGTGTGACCAACCAGCAGCCACAGTCACGTTTTCAGCAGGTGCAAGTGCCTGACAGTTCTTCTCCGGACGGTGGCTGGCAACACCCGAGTTTTGCAGAAACAGAAGCATGGCGAATGCGGATTGCCGAGTGGAATGAGAACACTATCAACGAGAGGAAACAAAGCAAGAGCAAAACCGGAAGGTGCATCGTTATGTGATTTTTTTCTTTTTTCTTTTCCTTTCTTTTCCTCTTTCTTTATACATTCTTCTATATATCATGTCATTCGCTCAAGGTGAAATACCGTTTAATACTCTCATGTAAATATTACTTACCCTTCTTCTTCTTCTTCTTCTTTTGTGTGTGCGCTCCTACAGCGAGACCGATATACATTATCCGTTGGGTTATTGCCCTCACTTGATGATTTTGAATATATGGCTATGTTCGTTTTTACGATTTTGGGGGTTTTCTCAACTATACCTATTTTGTCAATCGCTTACAGAAAATGTACTTTTTTTTTTCTTCAAATGTTTCTACTGGTGGAGCAAAAAGAATCAACAACAATATGGTGCCTATTATTAGCTATAGGGATACTAGAATGTGTCTTGTTATAGGCCCAATCAGACATCTAGAGTGTACGTTTCCATAGTATGTAGATTGTGACCTCCGAGTCAGTTCGAAATTGACTGAGGGTTATCCAGTGATGATCAACAGTAATGTCACATGTACTATTTTACATTCCTGTAGTTATAGGGAGACAGTAAATTTCCACGTCTTGAGGGATCAATTGTACTAGCAAATCGAGCAGAAATCCAGCAAGCATCAATACAGAAATAACAACAAAAGTAATCATCATGGGTATCTATAAGCAAGCTCATCCATTAACCACCACCGCCGCCGCCGCAACCACCACCACCACCGCCTCCTCCTCCTCCTCCACAACCTCCGCCGCCGCCTCCTCCACAGCCTCCTCCTGCTCCTCCTCCGCAACCTCCAGCATGTCCTCCAGCACATCCTCCACCGCCTCCACACGAACCAGCTGCAACAGCACCGCCGCAAGAACCAGCCGCACAGCTACCATACGCCGTCGCGCCAACGCTCATGCACGCCGGGTTGCACGGGTAAGCGTCAGCGTTGATGCCCGGATTGCACATGTACGGCGCATAGAATGGGATTGCGTAAGGGTATCCCCATACCATCGGGTACGCATATATGTAGGGGTCGTTGGCGTTGTAATTATTTCTGTCGCCATCGTTGTTGTTGGCCGAGTTGGATCTGTTGCGACGGTTTTGCTCTCGACGTTCCCATTTCGCGCGTAGATTGCGAAGACGCATTTCGTGTAGCGCGGTGCTCCTTTGGTAGCTCGAGGGCGCGTCTGACACGCGCACTGCGTTGTGCGCGGAGATGTGAGGGCTGTTGTTCGGGTTGGAAGAAACGTTTGGGTCGTCGTGGAGCCGTTGGGCCATGTTGCGGGCTCGTCTGGACGATGATGAGAGGACGGAATGGGACATTTCGCGCGTGGCCTCGCAGTACCAGCAGGTGCATTCACTATACACTTCGCCGTGGGTGGCGCTTTGGTATTGTTTGCTGGTCCATTTGAAAGCCTCGGAAAGCTTGCCTTCGTCGACCTTGTCATCGTGGTCGATAAATGTTTCGACCCCATATGTCTTGGTTTGGTAGACGGAGTACTCAAAGTATCGAGATGGAGACAGCTGGTGCGTGTGCCAGGCAAGATCTACATCAAGCGTCGGAACTGCCATCTTGTCGGGATTCTTGGCCATGATGTAGAAGAAGACGCCGTATTTCTTAATAAGTCGAGTCATGGTCGACTGCAGGGTGGACGAATGGATCCAATCCAGATCATCCATCTTCTGTATAAAAGTTCCCTGGCGGATCACGGCGCCAACGAGATTCAATCCAAAGATAGAGCTGTTGTCCCAGTAGTGGGACATCATTCTTCGGATAGCAATTCGCTGTTTTTTCTGCAGACGCACGTATCCCCGCCCATTTGCCACCATCATCACGTGTGTGTTCCTCATGGCAGTCTCTACAAGGCTTCTAACCCTGTTCATATCACGGTTCGGTCCTCGTGGGTCGGTGGCTCCGACGATTTCAGTTGGTGCAGCCTGGATCATCCTGTTTGGTAGAGATAAATCTAGAGCGTTCTTTGGGAGCCCTTCGAGGCCGAGATAGGTCCCTGGCATCGGATAACTCTTGCTCTGCACAGCCTTTGCATCTTTGTGGAACCTGGCAGCCCGCAAGGCTTGATGATCAAGTTTGCCGTTACAGCGTGAGCACCAAGCCTCGAAGCTTTTGTCTGCGTATCCTGTACAACTCTCGAACGCCGATTCCACCTTCGGCCCCATTTCTCCTCGAGTCCAGGGAGCGGTGACTTCGGCATTGCATTGCAGGCAGCTAAAGGCCCGCTCGGGTGGCTCGTCCAGGTTTTCCCAAGGATGGCGGGTTCTTTTTCGAAACTGCTCCTTGGCGTCGTGGCCAGGATTGTAGTTGAGTGTCTTGTCATCAATAGCTTGATTGACTAATTCCCAGGGCATGCCTGTGGACCAAAACATCATCTTTCCTCCTCGGATGCAGTCCTCGAGGTAGGCCCGGGGGTTAAGCATGTGGGCATGCCAAACCATCAGGACATCTGCAAGGTCAAGCAAGTATCAGTATGCTATTGATGAACATGACTGTCATGAATATTACTCACCCAAGGGAGGGAGGCTCTTTGAGGACCATTCCACAGGCGTAGGTGGTTGAGTGATGAGTTTATAGCTCGACGTCTCTGCAATGTCTTGCATACACGGGGCTCTCTCCGATGTCAACACGCAGGTGTGCCACCAGTCAGCATAGCGCTCCGCCGCTCTTGTGGTGTAGACCGCCCATCGCTTTTCTCTGATGCGGGCGAGAGCCATGTTCCTGGACTGCTCATCCACGAACTGGTGGGCTTGCGAATCGTAGATTCCAAACAGCCCGTCATCGGTCGAAATAGCGGCGCGCAAGTCGGCAAAGACCGACAGCAGCTTCAGGTGCGCGATGCACTGGGTGGTGGTGACGGTGCTATTGTTGGGTGGGCCTGCATCTCCAAAGTCCACCAGAGGAGGCAGTGGAGAGAACCAGTTTGGGTCCTCGTCGTATGATAGTGGCTGTTGAGGTGCCTTTTCCGGCGGCATTTGGGGCAGCTTTTTTATATAGGACATGTTGCAATCATTTGACCAATTCGAGAATAGATAAAGGAGGTCGTCATCTTAGGATGCTATTTTCTGGAAGCTGCGGGGCATTCCCCTTTATATACTAGATAAGGAAGGACGGGAGAAGGCTCGTGGAATTGCGCTGGAAATACTTGCGCTGAGACAAGGGAAGTAGGCATGGATCGATTGCCCGATTGGTACAGTGGAGGGTCCCGAAATGCTTGTTCTACCGGCACGGGGGAGCTAATTGGTTTGCTGATCTGTCTTGATGGACTCCGATTAGATCTGTCGTAATCACGCCGTGAGGCTTTGAGGATGCCCGGCCCCGATAAGCGGCTTCCACGCCGTGATTAGCTGCTGCAACGCCCTAGCAGGGGCTGTGTTGCAGTGCCCGAGTGCGATGATCTCAGCTGCTCAGTACTCTCGTTTATGTATACTGCATTCTTGTAGCACCATGTTGTTTTCGCTCCATTTTTCCTTTTTGGACCAACGCTCTCAAGGTTACGGTCGGTTATTACGTCGGTTAATTATATGTAAATACTAGGGCATCACAGCAGACGAGTGCGAGGCTGTGCGATAACTAGAGAGTACGGTACGCTATCAGTATTGATAGGCCTCGAGTGGTCATAATGATAATAGCTAACTAATCAACAACATCGCTGTCAATGTATGTAATTATGGATGTACTCGGCCAGGTGGGGCTTACGTCCGACCTTTATGACGCATGAACGCTAGTAGGATGTAGAACGCTTCTGTATCGAGGCCAATTGTCTCACTTTACGGGACAAGCTTAGCAACTGTAGGAAACACCTACTGGTGTCTATCCTGTAATAGGTGTTAAAAGGTCTGGTTTTTCTAATTTACCCCTGATTGCTTGTTTATATACGAATTCTATATAAATTACTAATGCCCACTAAATCTTGTAAATTAGAATTTTGTGGTTATATATATTAATTAGCAGTTCAGATCAGCAATCCAGGCTATTTGGTCGATTTCAGATCGGTAAGACTTTGGCGGTTGATATTAATTTAATCAATTTAACAACATAGTTACTTAGAAAGCCTAGTTAAATTAGTCAAATTAACCTCGCTGTAGGGGGTTTAAAGGCTTATAAGCCTCATTATATAAACCTTTGAGCACGTTATTAACCCCCCTTCAGTGAGGCTAGATTATGATAATATTATTAGCATCTTACACTGCAAGGGAGTTAATTCCAAAAGAGGAAATCTGTTCGAGGGAGCTAGCCAATAAGCTTCACTCTTTTATGAAAAGTAACTCGTACTCATAATCGCTACACGATAATGTCTCGTTATATATCACGTGGAAAGTCACGTGGCGTAGCGTGGCTCTCTGCACGTGACATTGCCGAAATCGGAAACGGCCCCTCGGCGGGCGCTGAGTCAGAGGCTCCTGCGACTCTCGACAACACCAAGCCGACACACCAGACCAGAGCGTGGGTTTTCGGATTTCGTCAGGAGCAAGGCGCGTGGTTGTCATCTGATAAGAGCTGGTCCTGCTCGCGAGATCGGACACCAACGGGACTCCATCGTTTCATCGCTAGCTTTCAACAAAACGGTTGCATACAGCCTGCGGGCCAACCACAGTGGCGGCGCACGGGTTGACGAGCGGCATCGGAGGGGGAGGCGCCCTGGGTGGTGGTCAGAATGCGTCTGATTCTCACAATGCGACGCCTGCGACGAGCCCAATCCGGTCGGCTGTTCATGCACATGCCCTGACGCCTGCTGCTGCTGCCGTCTCTGGGAGGAAGCGCAATCTCGTTGGCGCCGGCTTCGACAGCTCACCCGGGAGCATTGACGACGCCGACGATGCCGAGGAGAAGAAACGCCAGCCGGTCAAGCGCGCCTGCAATGAATGTCGCCAACAGAAGGTGAGTATCATTCCTCGTCATTACCTCATCCCTGCTTTACTTGTTACTAGGGAGATGCTAATACGGGCTTCCAACAGCTGCGATGCGACGTGGTCCAGGACCCCTTCACTACCTGCTCACGTTGTCGCCGTCTCAAGCTCGACTGCAAGATAGAGTCCAACTTCAAGCGCGTGGGCAAGAGGAGTCGCAACGCGGAGATGGAAAGAGAGATTATCGAGCTCAGGCGCCAGATTGCCAACGTCAACGCCACCAATGCTTCGTTAAAGTCCCAGGTCACGCCGGCCAAACAGGATGCCTCTGCCATGTCGACGCCCATGAGCAATCCTGCCATGTACCAGACTCCCACCGGCCTGGCAACAGACCAGTACATCGGCTCGCACGAGGCTGTTGCCTCTCTGCTCGACTTGCGGTCTGGCTTTGACGGGACCAACAACTATCTGAGAAACGGCAGTCATCAGTTTAAGCGAATCGAGGATGTCATGGTTGCGACGGATAGGATTAATGAGTTGTTTCATTTGTGAGTCGACGTTCTATAGAATGATCTACCGGCTTAGCTGACCAACTTGCTTAGGTTTTTCACATTCTATCATCCCTTCCTGCCGTTCCTTGACCGCGAGACCACCCCCGACGAATACTACGCGGCCTCACCACTTCTTTTCTGGATGATCATCAGCGTGGGAGCACGCCGCTATCAGACTGATGTGCACCTGATGACTTCATTAGCTGGTCCAGTGACCCGGCTGGTCTGGAGTACTCTGGCAGACATACCCCAAAGCTTCCATGCAGTGAAAGCCCTCTGTCTGCTTTGCGCGTGGCCATTTCCAACAAGCAGTACCTCAACCGATCCAACGTTTATGCTGTGCGGAATGATGATTCACGTGGCTATGCAACTCGGCCTCCATCGGCCGTCTCACACACAGGACTTTTCCAAGTTCCGGGTGGAACTGATGGAGACTGAGCTACGGGACAAGGTGCGCACATGGGCTGTGTGTAACATTGTGGCACAGAGGTATTTCCCCCCTCTGCATCTATCAAGGCTGATTACTGATTACTGACTGGTCCAGGGTGGCAACCGGTTATGGACAACCGCCTTCGACGCTGTACGATTGGACATTGTGTTCGAGCGAGAGTGTCGATGTGAATTTCCAGCTTCCCCAGGAAATCAAAGCAAGGCTCCGGATTGAAGAGTTCAGCGACAAGGTTACGCATACGCTGTACAATAATCGCAGAGACCCGGTCGGCCTTGCCGAGGATAGGGAGCGGTCCTCCCTGATATCGTTTCTGTCGAGAGACTTTGACGATCTGGAAAATCAATTGCAGTCAGAGAACGATGGTAAGTTTGCGCTTTAGTCCGATGAGAAACCAATAGACCTTAACCACGTTGCAGTCATAACCAACCTCTACTTGCGAGCTGCAAACCTCCACCTGCGGCTTTGTGCCTTTTTCGATGACCCATATTCAAAGGACTATCGCGAGCGTCTTTTGTCATTACACTCGGCCGCATGCACCTTTTTGGAGTCGGCGTTGAATTTGGAAACGAACGTGGGCCCCGTACTTTCGTACACGCCATATTACTTTTTCCAGATGATGCTCGCGGGTGGATTTACTTTGATGAAGCTCTGCAAGAGCTTTTTCTCTGCACATATCGACATGGAGTACACCAAAGGGCTTTTCAACAAGACCATCTGGGCGATTCGGGCTATTTCAGTGTCGAGCAACGATCTGCCTGAACGGCTGGTCGAGGTTCTCGCGCAGATGTGGAGGCAAGGGGGCTCGCCAACTCCGCGCCCGGCATCAGCTTCTGGCGAGATCGACGACTCGCTGCAGCTCAGAGTGAGGTGTCGTATGGGCATGTCTCTTGTTTACGACTCGGTGTGGCGGTGGCGAGAGGACGCCTTGGCCAAGGGCCGTAGCATCGAAGGTAAATACAGACAGACCGCTCTTGTATCTTTATACTGCGCCTGTATATATACTAACTTTTGTTCAAAAGCTTCTCTCAAACATCCTACAGACCCAGACTCCAATGGCGAGTCTACTGCGTCGTCGATTGTGGCCGGCCGCAACAAGTCGGCTACGCCTGGAGTTGGCGGGGATCCCAGCCTGGCGCCTGCAGCCCCAATGCCACAGGGGCTGGGCATGACGTCCACGACCAGCGCAGCCGGCAGTATTCCCAGCTCTGGCTTCATGGAATCCAACTACGAGGTTTTTGATCCGTTGAACTGGCTCCTCGACGGTATAGTCGACTTTCCATACTCGTACCCAGTGCAAGGCATGGAGACGCAAGGCTTGGCCTAGAGGAAGAGAAAGAGAAGGGAAAAAACAAAAAAAGGACAAAAAAAAAAAAAGTAAAATATCCCTGTGGAGGAAAAAGTGGATTTGTTGAATTCGTTTGGTGGCTAGATCGTGCTTGTGTTTTGGATATTTTGTGTTTCTCATCTGGACGAGGCACTTGAGCCGGCGTTATTGGAATACCCACATTTTTAACGAGATCACGCTTGTACTTACTTGGTTTATGTTTATTTATGTTTATGGATTGTACTATTTGTGTCACTTGGTTTTGCTGCACTGGATATGAATGGATCACTGTACAAATGAAGGATTTGTTTCACAGTTTTGTAGATTGTATAGTTACCTGGTTATCATGTAGTTGGCTAGTATTGAACGGAGCTGAAGCTCGGTCGATGTGGGGAATCTCTTCCCCATGCACAATCAACCCCAAACCCAACTCCAACTTTCGACTCCAACACTACATACACTGGACAGAGTTACGTCTACTATTCTTGGGGGAGTGAGTGAAAATGTCTCTCCAAAAGACCACATCCCTCCCCCCCAAAAGAACCCTCCTGGTCCCACACAAACGCCGCCTGCTACCCGTCACCAGCTCCCTGCACAGACAGAGCACGCTCAACCCGAGTGCCGCACCCGCAGAGATCCAGTTCCGGCGTCCCGTCTTTTCGTCTGTGGGCGAAGAAGACGAGAAGAAAGAGTGTGACGACGGTGGTGGTGGTCGTCAGAAATCACAAAATGACGCTGTTCGTACAGTAGAATTCGACTCGTCGCAGGCGCCGCAGCCGTTTCTTGAGCCGGATGTTTTGGCGAGGATGAGGGAGAGGCAGAGACTGAAGCTTCTAAAGGATGAGCAGGAAGCGGGGCACAGCACGACTTCTTCGAGGGGCTCTGCTGCCGGTAATGTTCCACGGGCTGGGCTGGATACAGAGAGGGAGATTCGCAGGAGGGCGTTGCAGACAGAGTATGGCAGTATGGCGGTTAGACGGAGGATGGATGTGAGAAGGGGGCGGCGGAGGTGATTTGTTTCCCTATATTTGTTAGTTATCAATCCTACTCACTATGTAATTAACATTCAACGTCGAATTGATGTACGCCCGTATCATCCAAGCTTGCACTCAAAACCAATACAATAAATACCGAGTTGATCCAATCGAGGAATATCAATTCTGGGCCGATCCCGAGGGCCATCTGGGCGATCGATCGAACGGGCCCGCAAGCAGTCTGGATCGGACGCATACCCAATGACATCACTCATCAAATATTTGAATTTTCCTCTTGAATTTTCTTTTTTTGAGGTGTTTTAATTTTATTTTCACTACATTGACTCGATTTCCAGCTCTTTATCGAGCATACTCCAAGATGCCTCGCAAGCGCAAGTCGCCAGACTCGCCGCACGCCGAAGCTTCCTCGTCAGCAACACAAAGAAACACGTCAACTAGCAATCGACACAATGGCCGGACAAACGATATCAACGCGCCTCATCCTGGCGCACAGCAAGCCGAAGATTTCGGGATTGTCCTACGCGACTTCTACCCGCCAGAGATGAGCAACGCCCGCTGCGAAGCATACAACAACGGCACACTGCCGCGCCCGATTGACACGCTCAACAGGGCGTACGAGGAAACCGAGGATGAGCGGAAAGCAATCATGCGGCCCAAAAACGCCGTCGTGCATTGGTTCAAGACTGATCTGCGGTTGCAAGATAATCGGTCGTTGAAAATGGCGTATGAGATGGCCAAGCAGAATGATATCCCCCTGATATGTCTGTATATCTTGTCACCGCAGGATCTGACGGCCCACTTGCACAGTCCCGCGCGAGTGGATTTTGTGTTGAGGAATCTGCACGTGTTGAAGAAGGAGCTTGCACGGTTGGATATTCCATTGTACATGGAAACGCAGGAAATACGGCGTAATGTACCGCGCCGAATCGCTGAGCTGTGCGAGCAGTGGGGGGCAAGCAATCTGTTTGCTAATATCGAGTATGAAGTAGACGAGTTGAGACGCGAGGCCAAGCTGGTCAAGCTGTGCTGTGACAAGGGTATTGCCTTTGAGGCGGTTCACGATACCTGCGTCGTCACGCCTGGAGCTCTGGAAAACCAACAGGGCAGACAGTACGCAGTCTACACTCCGTGGTATCGGTCATGGATGACATATCTCCACGGGCATCCGAAAAATCTGGACGTGGTAGATGCGCCTGGCCAAAACGCCGGCAAAGCCCGGACGCATTTCAAAGACCTCTTTGACAGCGAGGTGCCGGATGCGCCGGGGAACAAACGTCTCGGGGATGAAGAGAAGCAGCGATTCAGCGAGATGTATCCCGCAGGCGAAGACGAGGCGATGAGCCGGCTGGACAAGTTTCTCCAAGAGAAAGCCACCGACTACGGAAAGATGCGTAGCATGGTGTCTGGCCAGCACACGTCGGCTCTCAGCCCTTACTTTGCGGCCGGGGTATTGAGTGTCCGGGTCGCCGTGGCCAAGGCCAGGGACGCCAATGGGGGTTATCTGGATGGGAAGAATGCCGGGCTGTCGTCGTGGATCAGCGAGGTGGCCTGGCGCGATTTCTACCGGCATGTGCTGGTACACTGGCCATTTATCTGGTAAGACACGTCCTCTTTTGTTCATGTACACACACACACACACACACACACTCTCTCTCTCTCGTTCAAATGTATATACTAACAGCGCAAGTATGAACAAATGCTTCAAACCCGAATACACCAATATTGAATGGGAATACGACACGGAGCTATTCGACCGCTGGACCCAGGGCCAAACGGGCTTCCCAATCGTCGACGCGGCAATGCGCCAACTCAAACACGAGGCGTGGATGCACAACCGCAACCGCATGATCGTCTCGTCGTTTTTATCCAAGGATCTGATGATTGACTGGCGGCGCGGCGAACGGTACTTTATGGAGCAACTCATCGATGGCGACTTTGCCTCGAACCATGGCGGATGGGGGTTCGGGTCGAGCACAGGGGTCGATCCGCAACCTTACTTTCGCGTGTTTAATCCCTTGCTGCAGAGTGAAAAGTTTGATCCCGACGGAGCGTTTATTCGGCAGTGGGTGCCGGAGCTGAGAGACGTCAAGGACAGGAGAGCGGTCCATGATCCGTATGCTAGGGGAGCAGGTGCTGTCGCACAAAGGGCGGGATATCCGAAACCCATTGTCAATCATGCTGAGAGTAGGGACCGGGCATTGCAGCGGTACAAAGAGGGGATAGCCAGAGATAAGTGAGCGATGATGGTGTTGTATTATTATACTAGATGGTTGGAATTGGTTCTTTCTGTGTATTGCCGTCAAATCAGTGTCTGATATCTATGGATTTATTTTCTCAAGAACGTTCCTAGACATAAGAATGCAAGACGCAACTCCAAACATTGACAATTGATAGAGCCTGGTTATAATATTATATTCAACAATATTAAATAATACTAAACAGTACTAAATAATATTAAATACAATACTCAGTATCAATTCAAACATTGGATACTAATCAGCAAGCATCCGAAAACGGCCCAGAACCAAGGATTTCCGGATTAGGCAATTTTTTCTCGAGTCAGCGCCAAGAAACCGGATGGAGCACGGAGCACCAATCGCACTATTTCTTATCCCATACAATGTAACCAATGTGCTTCTCATAATTATTGCCACATCTCAGCCCTGAGCTTTCTCGGCCAGGAAAAAAGAAAAGGAAAGAAAAAAAAGGAAAAAAGCGGCGCAAAGTACGAACTTTCCAGGGCAAGTACCACTCAGGGGCCGGCAGGGCTATTTCGGCCGGTGCCGATTCCAGGGTGGCATCGACTAGCCACTTCTACGGAATAGTAAGACTGGGCGATCCCACACCCGAGTCAATCATGGGCTCTGAACCATGGGGGCAATGACATCATCTCGAGCTGTGTCTTTTCGGTTCGTCGTGCTCTTCTCGCGAATCGAATTGATGTTTGCAGAGGCGTCACATGACTTGCTTTTCGGCAATTACCACAGGGTACGTTGTGTGTAAGGGTATCGTGTATCGTGTGGCAGTCCTATGATGGACGATGTTTTCAATGATAAGCATGCTCTGCATAATGAGCGAGGTGGCGTCTGCAAGACAGAAAGATTTTTCCAGGCCATTCATATTAATATTAATATAATATTAATATTGTCCGGACTCCGAAGCCACGCCGAAGCAAGCCGGCTGGGCAACGCTGAGCCGAGTCAGCCACCCGTCGGGTCTTGGCATTAGCGCCCCCCCACTTGGGGCAAGTTAGTATTTGTACGTACGTAGAATGTATGCGTCAATACCGTAAGTAGTTACAGAGTGCGTTACAGATGCAAAAAAAAAAGATGAAAAATTACATAATGATTGTGTTTCGTCCTGCAGCCGATTTTCGGTGGAATTACAGAGTCTACAGTCCACTGTCCGCTGTACAAACTACAAACTGTCAGAGTCACGCGACATGGATCGCAACGTAGATCGAGGCCCTACCATCGTGCATGGCAGATGTCATTGTACGTTCCCCTCACGATGTGCAGCCATGAGGTGGCCTGCTGAGCCTCATGAATGGCTTGAGTAGCCTTGAAAGTGGCACTGTGCAGGTAGGCCGTGGGGCTAAACCTTGTAAACCTGTTGGTTATGTGCCACTTTTCTTTTTCTCTTTCTATTTTCTCCTCAGAATAGAAAGACAGGGTACGAAGACGAAGTACGGACTCTGTACATGCGTGGATTGTTGGGATAACCAAATTCTATTAAACGTGTTCCTTTCTTTTTTCCAAATGGTTGGACAGGGACAAAAATCCGGCTGAAAAAAAATCTTATTTATACGTATACTCGGTACGCAAATTTTAACAGCACGACATACGACCGTACAGCGTATTTTCGCGGAATTACTGCCGGTACTGAGACTAGCCGAATCCAGCCCACCTCAATTTTTGCGCATCTCGACGCAATGATAGATTCTAATACGAGCCATAATATTAATTAATTACTATACTGCAGACTAAGCACTACATCCGCCAGGCGGTGGACATGTAACTCCAGCTTTGCAGGTTCATTTTCTGCTGATAATCACGCTCGTGTTCATTCGACAATCCGTCTGGAAGGAATGTCGATCGCATGGTTCGTGCGATCGTGGTGCGTACGTGCATCGTACGAGGGAGTCAGGGATGTTTTCACGTTTCCTCAGCAAAGATAATATTAATATGTTAATAGTTATCCAATTGGAAGTAAGTACTAATAATATAATAATAATATAATAATAATATAGTAATAATAATATATGTAAATAAATATATTGAGACGGGATCGTACTCCTCGGTAAGCACACCAGTACGCACTGTAATATGCAATCGTGATGATCGGAAAAGACGCTAGCCCCCTCCCGGCCGTTTTTTATTTTTATTTTTTTTTCTTCCCTGGTATTACTGCGGTAATGAAAAAAACAGCAGATACGGACGTCCACCTCAAGTTCCTCTCTGGGATAGGCATTTTCTTTACCTAATTCAGCGGCAAAACGACTGACCCACGGTCGCTTGCATGCTGTTCCCCAACTCGTGTTATGAGGTGCTCACTTGCTCCACCAATGGGTTGTGCCCTGTGGCCTATAGCAGTGGCGCTCCAATGCCAGGACTCGTGTTGGATTGGCCTGGGCGGAGGCCCCGATCATTTCTGCCCGCGTTTCTGGAAAAATAATTACAATACAGAGAGAACGAATGAGAAAAGAGGTGAAAAAAAAAGAGAAGAAAAAGGAGTGTATACTGCTCGATACCGTCCGTATATATCCACACATGCACCCACACCCTCGCTCCTTCCCTGCCCACCCTCTCCATCTTCTCCCACTCTTCGACCTCACCTCTGCCAACTCTCTCTCTCCAGGTCTTCTGTGTTGGCAGGTTCTTTCCTCCGACATTGCGGGCGCTGTATCAACAGACCACTTATCAATATCGACAATTCGTCGGACTTTTTGTTCTTAGTTATACCGGTATAGAGCAACTGCGACTCCAAAACACATCCAACACCCAAAGACAAGGTAGCTGCGTATGGTCCGGATTCGACTGCTTGCCATTGCGACTTGACTTGACCTTGTATACCATCGATCGCGGCGACCTCTCGATTTTGACATAGCCCAAGCGACTTGCAACTCACCATGCCTTTCTGGACCAACCCCTTCACGCGCAACGACCGCGCAGAGTTCCTCGGCGTCGTGGTCCCGCTGTCCCATGCGACTCGCAGCGTGCCGAATGTCAACGATGTTCCTGCTGGAAAGGATGCCATCCAAAAGGCAGAAGACAGCCCCAACGAGCCAAGCGACAACGAGCCCGACAAACTCGACCGCATTGGATCCGAAGAGCTTGGCGCCGCCTCCAACCCCGAGTTCAGCCACCAATCCATCGAGTCCATTCGCGCCGAGGTTGAGAACGAGATTGCCACGTCCGGCCACGACACTACCTATGACCGTATGTCCATCTTTTGATGTCTCCCGTAGCTATTCCAGTGGTGCCTCCCGCATGCAACATGCCCTTCTGCGTCCAACCGCCCTATGCCGTGCCTGTCGTAGTTTAGGCGCTTTTTATATCTTTTTTTATGTTTTGTCTCTGCAAGAAGCAGGTCTGATTTTGTCTCTAGGGAAATCCACGGTAATCAACTTGGCCCTCCAAGATATCGGAATGGGCCGTTATCAATGGCAGCTGTTTATTCTCTGTGGATTTGGCTGGTTCGCCGACAAGTACGTTTTCTGTCCTCGGAATTTTGAATGTTGACAACTGACTTTGCTGCGCTCTAGTCTTTGGCTACAGGTACTGTGCCGCACAAAAACCCTCAATGGCGCTTGTCTGACTTGTGTTTCTAGGGTATCGCCTTGATCTTGACCCAGGTCTCCCAGGAATTCGGTGTCTCTTCGACCCACGTGCGTTTCACCACTGCATCTCTGTTCATCGGTTTGTGCCTGGGTGCTTCCTTTTGGGGTATTGCTTCGGACGTCGTGGGACGACGACTGGCGTTCAACCTGACCCTGCTGATCTGCGGTGTGTTTGGCATCTGCGTCGGCGCAGCTCCGACCTGGATCGGTGTTTGTGGTCTGTCTGCTAGTTTGGGTCTGGGCGTGGGAGGTAACCTTCCTGTGGACGGTGCACTCTTCCTGGAGTTCCTCCCTACAGCTTCCAGCAATATGCTCACTCTTTTGAGTGTTTGGTGGCCGGTGGGTCAATTGGTTAGCAGGTATGTTTCTTTTTTTTTTTTTCTTTTTTTTTCTTTTCTTTTTCTTTTTCTTTTTCTTTTTCTTTTTGGGCTTAGAAACATATTAATGTCTGATTAGTTTGATCGCCTGGGGCTTCATCCCCAACTACAGCTGTGCCACTGGCTTGCCTGCGTGCTCCGCTGTTGCCGCTGGCGAAGACTGTTGCCGGAAAGAGGATAACATGGGCTGGCGCTACCTGAGCATCACGATGGGCGCGCTGACCTTGCTCATGTGGGCCTGCCGCTTCTTCCTGTTCCATCTGTACGAATCGTCCAAGTTCTTGCTCTCTCGCGGCCGCCAGGAGGAAGCTGTGCGAACTGTCCACGCCATTGCGTTCAAAAACAAGACTCACACCTGGCTCACCGTGGACGTGCTGAACGAGATCGGCGGTCACCCAGACCAGGTCGGAAAGCCTAGTCTGACCACTGCTGAAATCATCAAGCGCACGCTCTCGAAATTCTCTGCCGAACGCATTGGACCCCTCTTCTCCTCCAAGAAGCTAGGTTTTACCACTGCGCTCTTGTGGTTCTGCTGGGCTACCATTGGTATGGGTTATCCGCTGTTCAACGCTTTCCTGCCGCAGTACTTGGCGCATTCCGGCTCTGGCGGCGAGACGCCAGTCAACATCACCTACCGCAACTACGCCATCACCTCGATTGTCGGCGTTCCCGGTTCGATTCTGGGCTGCTACACTGTCAACTTGAAATACATTGGCCGAAAGGGAACCATGGCCATTGCCACCTTGATCACCGCTGTGATCCTGTTCTGCTTCACCATTTCCGAAAACCCCGACGCCCAGCTGACCTGCAGTTCCCTCGAAGCGTTTTTCCAGAACATCATGTACGGCGTGCTGTACGCATACACCCCAGAAGTCTTCCCCGCGCCCAACCGTGGTACCGGTACCGGTGTCTCTAGCTTTTTCAACCGTCTGTGCGGTGTCATGGCCCCCATTGTCGCCATTTACGCATCGACATCGAACCCCAATGCCCCGATTTATGCCTCGGGTGGTTTGATGTTGGCTGCCTTTGTGGCTATGGTTTTGCTTCCGATTGAAACTCGCGGAAAGCAAACCCTCTAAAAAAGAAGAAAGAAAAAAAAAACAAGGAATCTATACATACATATATATCTAGAGGTTCGAGCTTTTGGTTTACCTTGATACCCCTTTTTCACCCCTCTTCTTCCTGTTTTCAATCATGGTTTCTCCATTTTTGGATGTAGATCATCCGAGGGGAAATCAACCAAAAGAATGGGGCTGGATTTTTTTTTCATGATACATATATATATCCACATATTTTTAAGTTACTTATTTCTTTTTGGTCAGGGCTGTTTACATACATGTATTAGACAGTTTTGGTTCTTTTTTTAACGAGAAGATAGAAAATGAACAAATGATACTGGCTTTTTTTTTTAAAAAAAAAAAAGAAAAAAAGTATTTCGTACCTATGTATTATTATTACATGTAATGGTAAATGTGGATAAAGATTTTTACAGAAAAGCGCGGTCCATATGTCTCAGGAATCGGCATTGAACATTTTTAAAAATTGTGACGACTTCCATCTTGGTATGTGGGGTACTCTATGTGAGACATGAGGCTTTTTTTACTTTTTAGAGTTCATGTTTTGATATTAATTGATACCCGAGTTTTTCCCTTTTAATTGTGCACTATGTAATTATATATGCATGTTTGTTATGTTGATACTGATTGATTTGATAGTTCCATCACTATTCAACATGAAAAAGATATCTATCCATAAGCAAACCAATGAAACAATGAAACTGGAAAAGAGGCCAAAAAAAAAAAAAAACATTGAATACATCATTTCTTAAACAGGGAAAAAAAAGTGCTCATCGGGCAAATGCTATTGAGATAATGCATCACATAGCTCATAAAACAAAACAAAAAACAAAACTTATCCACAACATCATCATCAATTGATGCAATCCAAACAATCAACCCAAACGCCAGATGTAATGCTCTCTTGATCAGAATGAGCAAAACAATATAATAATTGATAATCCGCCCAGACGACCAAACCAACCCGAACCGAACCAAAGTAATGAATCAATGTCTCTTATACAAACAAATGCATAAAAGTATTCAAGTTTCATATCCGAAATGAACCCGTATCGTGAAAATGCTGCGTCTCAAGAAGATAGAAAAAAAAAAGACAAGGACAGAAAGAGGCTAGGCTAGGCAACTTGGCCTGGCTGTCTCCGTCGCTCTAGTAAAGTCGCATTGGCCAGGTTAAGCTCAAAAGGCTGTCTGGCATGGCGCGCAGCATTCTGCTTGGCAGCAGCTGCCACCGCGGCACTGTGCTGGCCGTAGCCTTGCTGTTGTTGTTGCTGCTGCTGGCGCGGTGGTGCGCGGTTGACAAGGGCATGTCGGGCTTGAGCGGCACTGCTGGGCTGCGTGCCGAGGTTGGTAGAGCGCATTTTGGACTCCATGGCTGCCACGTCGTTGGCCTGCTGCGAGGAGCGCGGGATCTTTGCTGGCGGGTTTTCAGAGTACTCGGCTTCGGGTTCGTACGCGGCCATTTCTTCGTCGTCGTAGTCTTCGTTGAGCGGGTTGAGTAGGGCGCCGGCGCCGCGGTATCCCTGGCGGAAATTCTTCCGTCTTTTGCCCTCTTCTTCCTGGCGGTGGACTGCATATCCAACATCGAATACCTCTCGGAGGTTGACAGCGCCGGGCGACCGAAAGTCCATAAGACGGCGCTCGGATGCGGTTGAAGGAGGCGGCAATTGGTCTCCTAGGATCTCGGCTTCTTTCTGTCGCGTAACAAGCGGCGTGGCCAGAGGCGGTGCGTCGGCTGCTGCATATGTTTGCTCGTCGGTTTGTTTGATCCATGGATGGTCTAGGAATTCGCGGATAGTGTACCGCTTGTCTGGGTCAACAGTAAGAAGATGGGAGACAAGGTCTTGGGCCGACTTTGAAATGTCGTCCCACCACGGCGACAAGAATGTGTATTGACCTCGCGCAACCTTTTCGGTCAGGACCTGAATGCTCTCGTCGTAGAATGGGGGAAAGCCGCAAAGTAGCGTGTACAGTACACAGCCCAATGCCCACATGTCGACGCTCTTGGAATACCTCTCATCCTTGACGATCTCCGGCGCGGTATAGCCAACAGTGCCACATGGAGTCATGGTCTGGCTGTCCCAAATGACTTTGGACAGGCCGAAATCGGCAATCTTGATTTTCCCAATGCCGCCCGCGCCAACTCCCGGGATAAACTCGCCTTCGTCTTCCTTCTCTTCATCGCCGGGTTGACGTTGCTGAGGGGTTTTGCTTGGAACGAATTCACTGGGGTAGAAAAGTAGGTTCTCGGGTTTGATATCACTGCAGAGTCATTAACATCAAATATATATATATAAATATATATATTCTCTCTGATATGCTACTTACCGATGGACAACACCTGAGGTTTCGTGAAGGTATTCAATAGCCTGCGCCACTTGGGTAATCACATGGCGGCTCAGGTCTTCGCTAAAGTATGTCAAGCGGACAATTTGGTGGAACAGCTCACCGCCAGGGCAGAGCTCGAGAACGATGTAGTAGAATTGAGGGGATTCCGAAAAGTCGATGAGTCGGACCACGTTGGGATGATCTAGTTGGCGCATAATCTGGACTTCCTTCAATATATTGGCTCGCTATACAAAGTCTCGGGTTAGTCGCATTTCCTGATGATGACGTCACGCTAGAAGGCTGAAATGAAAGGATCGAAGAAAGGGAGAAAAGGAAATCCAGAAGATTTATCGCGCACCTCCACGGCCTTGGGCTTCTTTCGGAATGGCGGAAGAACGTGAGCGTCGCCCTATAGAGCGCACAGAAAGCGTTGGCGTTGTATCGAGAAACTTGAGCGGTAAAAGGGTACATGATAAAAAGCAGAAAGAGATGCAAGCAGCACAACAATAGATTTCTCTTCGTTCTTACCTGGTTGCTGTTCATTTCGAATTTCCGGACAACCTTGATGGCGACCTCGCCGGCCTGGCCGGTGCTATCTCTGGCGCGGTAGACGTTGCTAAAGGCGCCATCGCCCATCTTCTCGATCAGAATCCACCGGTCTAAGCCTGGGTACCTGGGCATTTTCGATTTGCTATGCCTTTCCTCAGCGACCAATTTCTCAATGTCGGCGCGCGAGACCTTGCTGTTGCCGTGCGACTCGGCGGCCTTGTGGCTGGATTGCTGAGCATTTCCATGCTTGTGATCGATGGCGTCCAGATTGTTCGTGTAATGGCCCTGAGGCTGGCGCTGTTGCTGGGCGTGGACGGCGGTGACATCGGTGGTCGGTTCGGCATGAGTGACCAGGCGCGCCTGTTTGCCGTGGCGGATGAAATTTTTTAGGTTCTGTATGGTGCTCATGGTGATAATACGGATTCTCTTGTCTCTCTTGCGTGATAAAAGGTGGGCGAAAGGGGGAGGGGGGAAAGAGAAAATGCTAGAACCAGCGTAGAAGCACTGGCATGAGAGACAAGAAACGCAGACGAGGATGCGGGGGGTGTTGGCGGCCGGCAGAAAATTTGTGGATGTGCGCGGGATGACCAGGGGAGGAAAATGGAGTGCGACAGCAAAAAAATAAAATAAAATAAAAACAAGACGAAGAATAAGAAGAGTATCAGAATTGGTGGATGATGTTGGATTTCTTTTTTTCCGTTTTTTTTTTCCCCTTGTGCGCTTGTGTGTTCTGTATGACGAATGGGGTTTGAGGGAAAGCCGATGGAGGGGGGGATAAGCGCGATGACGGAGTGGGAAATGCAGATGACGATGGAGAAAAGGACAGAAGACGACTGGCAAAGTGGAAGAGCCGGGTGCTCGAATAGAAATAAAATGATAAAAAATAAAAATAAAATAAAAGAAAAAAGAAAAAAATGTGAAAACTAAAAAAACGGTCGAGACCGAGTGGTGGGCTGGTCCGTGACGACGCCAATGCCAATGACGATGAGCAGCACGGGCGAGGGGCAAATGCAAATTGCAGTGCTCGACTAACGGTTGTCTGGCTACTAGTTCGAAGCTAGTCGGTAGTAAATCAGCAGTAAATCAGCAGTAAGTGAGTGGAAAGTTAGTCGAAAGTTGGTAGAAAGTTAGTAACGAGACATTTAATCTGGTGTATGAGGTCAGAGATAGAGTTGTGGGGCACATGACATCATTCCTCGACTTGTTCTTTTTATGGTTATTTTTAACAACTGAATATGATCTTGAGTAAGACACATACATTTATATATGCAAGTACATACATATATATACATATATATATACTTGCTGAGAATCCTGATTCTCAATGCTGGGCCAGCGGTTGTGCTTCCTCATCTCGCTCAATTGATACAATGCTGAATAATGCACCACCCACACATGACGTCTTGTCGCGATATCACCAATCACTGCCGCCGATGACGCTGCCAGTGACATCAAGATCTGGTGCCCCTGGGACCGGCCAGGGTTGCATCATACCCGGAACCTTGGCATATACATGTAAATATTTTGTATATAGTCGGGACACAGGCTGTGTGGGATTGACGTAAGCCCTCCTTCAGAACACTAATTGATCTTGAGTATATTCTCGTCAAGCCAAGAATTGCCCGTGCAAAATAGTCTTTCAACGTTGCCTGCGACTACATAATTCGCACTGATCTGGCATGAGAATTTAGAGTTATTATCTTTTTTTCTAAATAATTTAATAAAGAAGGAAGTCGGAGCAAACAATGAAAGGATTAAAAGAGTAATAATGGTATAATTTGATCATCTACCGCCTTTCTTATCCTTCATATCCATTTTCTTCCATGGAAAGCATAGTGCAAGAAGTACTGAAAGGCCCGCCAGCGCCACAGCCACATACCACCCCTTATTCAACGCAATGTTGTAAATTTGCAGCGTCTCCTGGTACAAACGTGGAGGCACAACACTGCGCAAATCAGTCACACCAGCGTGCACAATACCATTTGGATCTACTTGCGGAAGTTTCCGACCCAGATCGAGTTTCAGTTGGCTCACAAAGATAGCCTGTGATATAGCCAGTGCGATTGATGATCCCAAGTACCCCGCCGACAAGACCACCGCGTATCCTATTGACACCTGTGCGGGTGGCAGCACGTCTTGTACAGCAAGGAGCGGAAGAGCAGTGGCGAGGCCCGTACCGGCACCGCACAGGATCTCGCTAGGGACCCAGACAGATACGTCGCCGCCGGGTTGCAACTTGATCAGCACCCCGGATCCTATCGTCAATAGAACAGCACCGAGAATCATGAACGGGTGGTAGTAGCGCAGCATGCCGGTGAGCGTCGTGCCGGCCATTGTACCCATCACGCAACATGCGAGGAGTGGAAGGATGTGATAGCCAGAGTTGCTCGCTGAGAGGTCTTGGACCACTTGAAACCAGATCGGGACCTTTTACATGTAAGTATAATTATTGAGAGATTATTGCCATTTTTTTTTTGTGTCGTGAGAGGAGCGTACATACTTGGTAAGTGACGATGAAATAAGCCCCATCCAATGTTGCCGTAAAGATGGATGCAAGGACCACCACTCGATCCCTTATAACCTGAGGAGGCACTATCGCATCATCTCCTTTCCACCACTCAATCAGCACAAAGCCTAGCGATAGGGCAACTCCAATGACTAGACAGGCGATGGTCCGCCTATCCGACCAGGAGTATACCGATCCACCGTACTGGAGTCCTAGTAATAGGGAAGTGACTGCCCCGGCAAATACCACGATACCGATGTGGTCAATATTTGCAAGGCTCTGATATGGGGTTGGAATGTTCTGTGCGTCTTGCTTATGTTTGGGCATTTGTGTCAGCTTTTTCCTCCACAGAATAATGACGGGGCCGATCATAGCCGCGGATATAATAGGATTCAGGTAGAAGCACCTATAAAAGTGAGCAAAATTAAATAATGGAGATAAGAATGGAGAGACAAAGTTCACCATCTCCAGGTCAGAGAACTAGTTGTTATAGCTCCACCAATAATTGGCCCGGCAATAGAGCCCAGAATATGAACCCAGCTGAACGACCCCATTATATAAGGAAGTCTCGATTTTGGAATATCCTCGGAGAAGAGCGTCAGACTTCCCGCGAGGACACCCGAGCCACCAATGCCTGCAAACACGCGGCCAACAATGAATGCCGATGACGATGGCGCCGCAGCCTGTAAAATAGAAGCAGCTTCGAAGATGAGCAGACTGACCAGGTACGTGAGCCGCGGTGGGAAATCTTTGTAGACTTGGCCAAAGGGAAGTTGGAAAGTACACAGGCCGAAGAGATATGCCGGGCCATACCATCCAATCTGGCTGAAGGAGTCGAATTCGTCTGAAATTTTCGGTATCGCCGTCGCCAGAATGGTCTCATCCAGCCACACTAGAAATGAAATCAAGGCTATGGGTATGCAGAGCAGGAGCAGTTCTGCCCAGTTCGCTTTCTCTTCATCGCCGATAGTGGTAGGCGATTTTTCACTGGTGCTTTTCTCACTATCTGATTCGGCCTTTTCTGTGGAATTCACACATTGCTCGTCTGTTTTCAAATTTGGTGGTCCCTCGTCCATCTCAAGACACAGTGATATATGTATTCAAGAGTAAACTTTCCCTCCTACCTGAGGTGAGCTGATGTTGATTGTGTGGAAGTGCTTATCTATCATGCATAATACAATAGCCCATATCAAGCGATGTAACGCCGTCCTTTGGGTACTTAGTTATTTTGGATCCCAGCATCCCTGTTACGAACAACATCAATTGATCAGTCAACCCACGACGGTTAATAAATGATTGGTGGTGGTCATGGGTTTCTTTGTTACCACAGCCCTGCATGACATTAGTGACGTGTTGATCTGCGGGGCCGTAATTATTATCCCTGCGTATTTATTATGATTGTTATTATTTTTTAAAAAATTACTATGCGTATTATGAACTGGGGTCTCATCTTGACAAATAAATAAATAAAACCCCCAGACTTTCCATGTTACCTTCTGCTGTTGACTGTCATAGACTGTAGAAAGCATGGACCAGAAATTCTCCTTCGATATTCTCCCTGCAGTGCGCGAGGACATTCCGCGCCTTTCTCAAATCCATGTTGTGGCCTGCCTCCCCGATAACGCCTTCAAGCTCTATTTCGATGAGCCGGCTGAATTTGATAAACGAGTAACTGAAATGCTACAAGGCCAGGTGGGCACGCCAACATGGAAGCATATCAAAGCCGTTGATAGAGAGACTGGCCAAATCGCCGCATGGGCGTCATGGAATACACCAACCGACGAGGAGATTAAACAACGCGATAAAGAGCAAGCCGAGAAGGATGCCGATAGACAACGCACCTTACAAGGCAGCGACTTTGACTTTCCGCCAGGTTTGCCCGTTTTCGTGCAGCAAGATACCGATAAATGGTTGAATCATTGGACACGGGCACGTCGCCACATCACCTGCAAAGCACTCTTTACAGACCCAGTTTTTCAGCGCAGAGGAATGGGGAATGCCCTGGTTCAGTATGGAAACAAGTTGGCAGATGAGGTTGGCCTGCCTGTGTTTTTACAGGCTTCTCCTTATGGCTACCCCATATACCACAAACATGGCTTTGAGACTGTGCAATATCTCGATGTTGATTTGCGAAAATGGGCTCCAAAAGCAGATAGCGGCGACAAAGGTTACGGGAATTATCGCTTTCGCTACATGTTTAGACTACCAGAGACACTCTAGGAGATTTGTCGAGATCTGAGAAGAATATGATAGATTTGAATATCTCAAAAGTTGCACTTTATCCGATCATTTTCCTTGAAACCATAAACGATAAAATAAACAAAAAGCGAATCTATTTAATACTTAATAACTCGTCCACGGAGCACGTTTGGATCATGAATTTCCTTCTTCTGACTTGGGATCTTCCCATCAAATGCCCTCCATTCCTGCGTCCAACTGCGTATCTGCTCAAAATCACGGCAACGCTTGACATCCCACCCTGGTGTGAATTTCTCCCCGCTTTCCAAAACAACGCGTTTCTCGATATTTGTGTCTCCGTTGCACATGATTGATTGTCTGAGGTATTCCAAACAGTGCTGATAGTGATGTGGCGTCACCCTTGTGTGCTCTTGTTGGTCCCAATCCTTGTATATGGCATGTCTCAAGGCCATCTGTATTTTTAAGTGGTTAGTTTCATAAGAATAATAGCAAATTTACAAATTTTATACATACTAGACAATGGAGCTGGTGAAACATGGAAATTGTAACAATCTCATCGCTCAGTTCATCATGCTGAACAGCACCAAGCCCATCTAATAGGGTGTTAGCTCCATCGCAAAAGCAAAATAAAAGGAGATAAGTATTGACCTGGTAGAAGGCCAAGCCAGGCATATTCGCTCTCGTTAGTAGGAGGGCCTGGGTAGGTACTGTCGTATTGAAATTGCACCTTCACATCTCCGTGACTCTCTGCTCAAGGGTATTATAAGTCAGTTACTGTAAGTAATGGTGATACTTTCAAACCAGAGACTAACGCAGCAACTTGATTCCTTGTTTATCAAGGTTTTTGTGTAGAGAAATTCCACCTAGTGCTAAAACGATTCCTGCACAAAAGGTTATAGCGTATACAAACCATGAGACTGCTCTCTATGCACCGTGTCGAGAAGGGTATATCGACATTGTCGAATTACTTCTAAAAGATAGAGCGCTGGATGCATCCCAGGCGGGCGCTCTACATGAGGGTTCTGCAGTGGGCTCCCTTGACATTGTGCAGTATCTGGTGGACAAAGGGGCCAGAGTCAATGCTCAGGTTGATTATAACGGCAATGCTCTTCAGCAGGCTTCTTTAGGAGGTCACATTAACATTGTGCAATATCTATTAGATCTTAAAGCCGATGTCAATGCTCAGGGTGGATTTTATGGCAATGCTCTCCAAGCGGCGTCTGCAAGGGGACATCTTGAGATTGTGCGGCTGCTAATCAAGCATGGAGTCAATGTCAGGACCCAGGGCGGAAGATATGGCAATGCTCTACAAGCAGCTTCCGCAGCAGGGGTTCTTGAGGGTCCTCACATGGTGCTACGAGAAGGCCCTCAGATCTATGCTGATAATACAAATCATATCAACAGTATCTTCGCTGCATTAGTGCAAAGGCATACAATTATTGTGGAGATACTGTTGAACTATGGAGCTGATGTTCATAGTCAAGGTGGTTGTCTGCGTAATGCTCTTCAAGCTGCTTCACTAGGAGGAGGTATTGCGATCGTGAACATGCTGTTGGAAAAAGGAGCTGATGTTAATTCACAATGTGGACAATATGCTAATGCTCTCTATGCAGCTTCTGCGAAAGGTCACCTTGAGATCGTACAGCGATTATTGGACGAGGGGGGCCGACGTCAATGCTCAAGGGGGGCATTACGAGACCGCGCTTCAGGTTGCCTCGATGGGTATCAATGAAAAGATACAACGAATTCTACTTGACAATGAAAGTGATGACAGGGTCTACGACTACCCTTGTGGGAGTCAATACGAAATTGTACAGATCTTACTAGTGAGAGGAGCCGATGTCAACGCTCAGGGTGGGTTTTATGGCAATGCTCTCCAGGCGGCATCTGCAGGAGGCCATCTTGATGTGGTACAGACACTGCTCGAGGCGGGGGCCGATGTTAACGCTCAAGGTGGCGAATATTCTACTGCCCTCTGTGCTGCCACTGAAAAAGGATATCAGGAAATTGTTCAGATGCTACTGAGCAACGGCGCTCAAGGGGGCTCCCGAGAATCAACAGTATAGGAGTAGTAAATAGTTATTGATAGAGTCGGACAATTGTATAAGCACGTTTTGTTTACACCATGTCAGAACAAACATACCATTAGACCAAAAAGGAGATCCCCTTAGTGGGGCTTTCTGGTATTGATTTCTATAGGGTTATATGAAATTCCTTATCACGTGTTTATATTCCAATATACAATTAGGTATTTAAACTTTCGTGCCATTCGTAGTTAACACTCCTTGGTTCTTAATCCGTTACGTACTGTGAGGCTCTGCAGCCTTGTTGGGGCTAAAGATATTTCAGCTTCATGCGAGTCTGCAGCTCTGCAGCCTGGTTGGGGCTAAAGATATCTCAGCTTCATGCGAGTCTGCAGCACTCCGCCGCCCAATTCATGTGGAAGCTTTGATATGGTAAACTGTTGAAATGTACCTTCACAAGACAGCCTCAGCCGAGCGTATAGAGTGTTTTTGCGATTGACTGACCATCACACGCCTTGTATCTGTGATTCCAATGTCGATTGATCGTTGTCTCTGCATATCAGAAATCGGTCCTCAGGATCGGCCGCCTATCCTAAGAATAGTCTCTGAAATCAGACAATTGAATCGCCTTGCCGACTATAGACACTTTAATATTGTCATCCTTACATGTACTGGGCCAGCAATGTGTAACAGGCTAGCTGTTCGCGGGTTGATCTCGTCAGTACACCTCAGCTTACACAACGGCAGGGTCAGGCTATGATTTGAGCTGGGTGCTTGGGCATCAAAATGGAGCCCGAGATGTCGCCTTCTGAATCACAGCACTCCATCTTAGTCTCAGCCCTGCAGAATTCAGCCTCGCACATAGTTTATGGTCTTGAGATACGGCTATTCTCCTGCTCTACATTCAGCCTTGGAACGACTTGTCAACTATAAGTAGCTTCGAAATCCTTCGATATTTGTTACACTCTGCAATCATTTTTCTTTTGCACAGCTTCTCATCTTCTCATTTTCTCTATTGCTCTGCGTCATCCTGGTCTTAGATCACTGCTAAATAAGGTTTGCAATAATGACACGAATGATACCTCGAATGATATCTCGAAGCAAAGGAAAAGAAGATGAATCAGGTCAAAAAGCTTCTGAACAACACCGATCTCTCTCTGGTGAGTTTGCAATAAGATCAAATCAGCTGTCAGCTAGGCTAACTGTTGCAAGATCTGAGTAAAACAGGTATGTCGGGTATGAAATGAACTCACAAATATAGAAACTAACGAGAGGGAAAGACTTTCCAAGAAATTTTGGAAAATCTGTCTTTGATTGCAACTTCTTCAAAGCCATGTCCGATCTTGATATGATGAATTATGATATTGATGAGGTTGTACGTTGACCCACTTGTCGCATACTGGGCACGTTGGATTGATATACACTTAGGAAATAATCAAGGAGCTGGAAATTATCCGGAACATCCCTCAACCATCGCGAGATGGCGACGATCAGGTCCATAATCCGGGTCTGTATACATGGATTTCTCACGTATATCGGTTGCGCGATACCAATGAAAAGAAAGAAGTCGAAAGAACTTTGCTGTCAGATATTTCTACCATATTTCAGAGGCTCCGTCAGAGCGCGGCGGAGTTGTCAGCAGAAAATGCTGGTAGGAACGGGGTGATTGCGTCGGTCTCCATCGACAGTCCTCCAAGCTCGGAGAGAACGATCTCATCTACTACAAACTTGGAACCCACCAGTCCAACGCAGGATCGAATGGTAAGCCTACCAACATGCTGATTGCAATCTTTAAATAAACTCAAATTAATTTTAGAAAACATATCCCGTATTGTCCGATCTTTTGATTCCAGCTTCCACTGATACTCCAAGATGCAAATACTGCCAGAAACCAACAACAAAAGAACATGTCGAACGCTGGAATCAAAATGGAAATGCTGGAAGGCCATATTTCTTTTGCGAACCTTGCCAGAAAATTCAAAGTTGGGCCGACAAACAAGGAATATATGCGGAGAGTCCTTTATGCTTCTGTGCTAGTCCTAAGTCAAGTCGACTAGATTATTCTAGCCGAGAGAAGGGCAACAAGCCTTATTTGTCTTGCGCGACCGGGCAATGCAAATTTTTCACGAAACGGGTACCAACAGAAGTTCTGGCCAAGGCAAACCCCATCGCTGAGATGGCAGGCATGAGCCTGGGGTCCAGAGATTAGGTTGTGAAGATATTTGCTCAGTCAGGCTGCAATAGTACGGGTTCCTGTGAGCGGAATGTCTTGTGAAAAATTGAAACAAAGTCCCGGGAGCAAATGGTCATCCGTGATGTACACGAGATTATCCACCACGACGATTGAAGGAACATGTGCGAAGTTCAACCAAGGTTAATGTATCTTCTCGACGCCACCGCTATCATGTATAAGGTGGACCCAGCTCCGTGTCACTCGGAGGTTCTAAATCTCTTTATATTTCGTCTGCCTTAGCCACTTTTGCTCGGTCTTATGGCAGTCTTTTTCTAGATAGTGCTTTTTGTCACCATTGTTCTAATTGTTGTTAGCAAACATAATTCTTTCTATTCTTTCAAACTTTCTAATAGCGAGTAAGAGTACTAACTTGGCTATGCCTTTATCCCTTGCAGATTGTACGACAGATGCCCAACATATTCAAGGCTGGGATGCATTAGAGATGTAGCAACTGCTCTTCTTTATAGTCTTGAGACCGCTATCAAGACTGGTACCCAGATGGCAAAGGCTTCGCTCGATGCGCTCGCACAAGCTAAACACACCGCGGTTGGGTTTGCTGAAGATCACCCAGTCTATGCGACATTGATTGCATTGGGGATCCTGGCTATTTTAATGCCATGGGCGCTTGAGATTCTGGGGTTTGGTGACCTGAGTCCTATCGAGGGATCGTTCGCGGCTCTTTGGCAGAGCAGGTATGCGGGTTATGTGCCCAAAAAGTCTTTGTTCGGCTATTTTCAAAGGCTGGGACTGAAGTGGCACTGGATTGTGTAAGATAGCGAGACATACGTTCATACCCACTGAGCCCCGTGAGAGTCTACACCCCGTCAACATTTATTTCAGCGTTACACAAAGACACCACGAAGATCATACCGCGAACCGACAGTCAAAGGCTCAATGGTCATAATTGAGGATGATGTCAAGCAACAGCCGTTTTCATGTTCAGCTGCAGAAAAATTAATGCTTCTGGATAATTACGCTTAAATCAAATCAGAATCATCGATTCTACTGTGTATGTGCTAAAATCATAACATGTCAGGCGAATGTTGCAGACAAGTAAGATAACTCATATTTATATTGCTCCTCGTTCTGAACCGCTCTCTAAACCGTTTGACCTGCAGTAAAAATCCTTTCATTCGTTCCAGGTTCCTCATGTTTGCGTATAGGCTAAGAAGCTTCTATTCAATGATCAGTTTCAGGCATTTAATTGCAAGAAAAAGGAGTACTTGCGTGATGCCTCCCTGTCTTGATAACGCGATCACTTTCTCGCCTCTCGGTTGCTTTTTCTTACTCGACTTCATGAATTCGTTCCTGAAATATTCCGCTTCTAAGTTGGCCCGGCGAGCTTTCCGCTCCGCATGAGAATTTTCTTGCTTCAAGTAAGATATTGCTTGATTCTGTTCGGCGATAATATCAACATCATGCGGATGGCGCTGGTAGAGAACTTGCTGCGTATTGGCGGCTGGGGCGTTTCTCTGTGAAATGTTCTCAACGGTCACCTCAACCAGCTGCTGCAGTAGTTCATGTGACAGCTGTCCCTGCTCTCTTCTTGTATGCTGAATTGAATCGGATTCACGCTCCCTGGCTTTGCTTTGACGAAGTTGAATGGCTCTAACTTTAGTTTCCTCAAGCTCCATTCGAAGATCTTCTTTGACCCGGCGGCTGCGTTCAAGTTGGGCTTGGAGTTCTCGTTCCCGAAGTTTGCTTTCTCGGAGCCTCTCACGCAGGTCTTTGATTTGATCAGCGAGATCCTCATTGATCTTTTCGTTGCATTATATGAGCTTCATTTCTCTTGCTTGGAGACCGCTTATTTGCTTGCGTAAATCGTCTATCGTAAGTTCGCATTGCTCAATTTGATCAACAAGCTCCTCAGTCTCCCGATCAGCCTCTTCTTTCTTCCACTCTAGCTCGTGAATGTCGACAGTTCCATCAAATGTGAATGCGTGCAAGCTTTGTTTGTCTTCCATTCTCGATGCGCCGCTTCTATTTTCTTTTTCCTCTACAACAGCGGATTCTTCACAGACCTGTTTCTCCATCGAGCTCGTTGATCGACAAAGATCCATGGCAGTGACTCCCTTTTTCGACCTGCTTTTCTGCTCAACTTTCTTGACCCGTAAACCTAGACCATTACTAATTATTTGGTGTTCAGTCTTATCATAAGCGTTGGGCATAGTGGAAGGACTGGTGGATAGTCCTCTTTCATAGTAACCCCGAAGACGCTGTACATTTTGGGAACTGTTATAATCCGCCATCATTGTCCAATACGAGAAAGCATGAATCGGTAAGGTAATACTATGATATGAAATAATATCGAGAGAAGGCTTGAGAGTTATTTTATCTTAGAGTTTTGTTCTGGAGGAAACCAAGGTCTAGCTGCTCAGCAGGTTACACAGCCTTGCTCTCTAATAACCCGCAGCACCCCCGCACCTATTATGGATGATGTGTCAATTCATTATTGGGTGTGATCTGACTTTCCTGCACATGCAATTGCAGATGAAACAATGTGTAACCAAGATTGTGCAAATACCCCAATAGTCGACCGCAAAATGATGTCGGCTCAACCCTTCAGCAGCTAAGTAAGTCCGGAAATAATGAGATAAAAAGTGCGTATGCATGAAAGTGAATACAAGGTTTCTTAGTGATATGACTTTCCACACATTTCCAGATAACATACTCTCCGGAAATGCAACAAGACCCATGAAGTTGTATCTGAAGGGTTTCGACTTAAGACTCATCGGACAGATAATATTCCGAAAAGTCATCCTCTGTCGTCACATAGTCATCTGATACGTCCTCGGCAGGTTTGGGTTTCGACCAGCGGTCCAATGTCACCTTCTGTTTAGAAGATAAGACAAAGCGCTCCTCATAGGCCGCGCGCACCACAGTCCTTATCCGCCATTTGAAAGTCCCTGAATGAGAGACTACAAATAGAACCGCATTGAAAACTTGATTGCTATCTTTCGCTGGATTCTTGAAGTCGCAAAGCAAAATTAGAAATAAAAGTTGAAAGGCTGCATCCCTTGCTGTGGATTTATCGCCCTTGATAGCACGATAATGCTTGTACTCGAGCTCGTAGTCAGTCTTGCCAGCTTTCAGGCGGACAATAATATCATCGAGTGATTGACCTCCTAGAACGTCAATCCCAAGGAAGTCATATGTATCACAAAGGGTGTGGAATTGAGACAAATCCGCTGGTAGTAAGCGAAAACAGGCTCGGTAGCCTGACTCGAGGCCTTCGAGAGCGGTATCAAACAAAGGAATGGAGCTGTGAGCAAATTCCGACCTTTGCCGCTGGGCAGTATTTTGAAACCTTAGGAAGGAAGATAGATACGGTATTTTCGAGACGTCGATGTCGTACAAGATCTCCCCGATTCTGATTTTCGTTCTGGAAGATGCCGCGGCCGAGCTCGAGTCCTTCTGAGATTTTGTTTCATCGTTACACAACTTGGAGTATAGATCATCGGGTAACATCTTTGGTCCATCAACTTGCCATAATATCAATTTATCAACCTGTGGATCATACTTGATCATGGCGTTTTCTTGATTTTCCGTCACGATAAGTATAATCTAACTAATCAATGCGGCGAGACATTTAAGATCCAGATGATGGTTCTCTTCCCATTTTTTGATTTCAGATGAGATATTCTCAACCTCCGGTGGCTCAAAACGACCATGTTTGTGGTAGGCGCGCACGAGATTGGGTGTCTGGGATACCCACAACTGCGGGAGGACTTCTTCAAGGTCGATAGGCTTGTGAGAGACACGAGTCTTGATCTCTAACGTTGAATCAGAGCCAACAACCTCCCCTGCTCTCTTGATTCTCAATTTGGAGCTAGTAGAAGCGGTAGAGGCAGACTCGATGGACAAAGATTGTATCATACTGGCTAGGGCGTCGCTTTCGGCACCCGATATGCCCATTTTGGGTTTATCGATGTATCCGTCAGTTTCATACCGTACCAAGATCTTCATGTTGCTAAACCGATAGGAGACAAGTCTATGGTGTCCAGTACTACCGCCGATCTTATCGGTAGTAAACGCCTTCTCGAATTCGTGACCGTAACCAATGAATTCATGAGGTTGAACGAACTTCTTGGTTTCAGTTTCTGCGCGACAGAAAATCACCGTGTTTTTGAAGACTTCAACATGGATAGTGAAAGGTTCAAGCCCATTTCTGCTGATACTAGGATTGACGAATGACAGGAGTTTGCGAATGTTATTTCGATCAGTTATGAGATCAACTGATTCAAGGTCGAACGAAGGATGCTCCATGTATAAGGCCCGAAACAGTGGTTCAAGCGGATATTCAGGATGACGAGCGGCATTCTGCGCTATGTAAATCAAACCGGAGTCTTTCCTCACATGGCGTGCAGTTTTAGGGGGTGACCAAAGTGGAGGGCAACCTGGGACGGCAATTGTGGGCTCAGGAGCCTCTAGCCAGTTGTACGAGGACAGATGGCGGACATCAGTTACGGATGCCTCATCCACTCTGCTCTGTAGATCCTTTCGTGAGATCTCAGTCAGCTGCTTTAAAGTCATGATGGAGGGTTTTTCAATCTTCTCGTATTGGTATGCCTGGGAAGTCGTTGTGTTCGATCGTTAGCACCATCATCCTGAAGCACGGATGTAAGCAGTATATAATTGCCCTTGACAGTTTATTTGACAAATGGCCTGTGGCAATCTGGGAATGGAGGACAGGCTACACAAACATACCAAAGAAAGCATTCTTATCTGTAGCCAATAGTATCTCACCCAGACCAAAGGTCGGAGAGCGATGTAAAATCTGCAGCGTGAGTTGCATTTTACACGAACAAGTCAATTTGTGCGCCAAGAGTAAGGTAGCCAAAGTATACACTCAATTGGAAGATAACACCACACAGATGATTGGTCGTGCGCAGACAATAGGAAAGGCTTTGGATGGTCATACCTGTTTTTCGATGACCCTTGTTCGCTCACACCTCACCTACGGCTTTAGAATGTCACTGTTTCGATCACTTTCCATTTTTCATGCGTATCTGACGTGTTAAATGCCTCACAGAAGTTAGATTACCCTCTTTCGTAAATGAGCTGTCTTTATGTTCTAAGCCCGACAAGTGTCCCACCCATTCGTCGCCCCTCCTCTGGATGAGCTACAGAAGGCCTTGTTCGATTTAGAATGAAATCGCTTGGCAACAGTTCTGAGACCCTTTATGCCATTCGTTGGCATACTTTCCGAATCCATCATGCTCTTAAAAATACGTAGCATTGCCTCATCATAGCTTTGGTTTTGCATGTGATGCCAGAGGCTTCACATGGCTCGCAAATTCGGCGTAGCACCCCTCCTGTAGCTCAAGGCATGAGAAAACCGCAGCAAGACCAATTCTAGAAGAGCTCGAATAGTATGACGCGCAATTGTGGTTTCCATAGCATAACCCTCCAATAAATATATTGAACCATGCGATCTCACCCCTCGCTTTATGATTAAGCATATTCATCATTGTCACCTGGCTTGATAAAGTAGAAAGGGCAACAACAGGAAGAAATTCCATACGAAAGCCCCCTCATCCGATAACTGTCAGTCATCGAATGTTCTCGCCCCAAAGCTGCAAGCTTGATTCGTAGGTCATATTTCCATCAGTGCTTGCTCAGCTCGGGACATCTCTCAGCTTGATTGGCCATCAACACACAGAACCCCTCTTCTGCAGCGCCTGAAAAGTTGTCGTGGACGATCTTTGAATGTTGTGAATTTGATTTTCCTATTCCATGAGTTAATCTCTATAAGCTGGTTTCGGTTATGGACGATCAAAGATTTCAGAATGAACAGTCGGTTTCTGATGTTGAGAACGCATCCAAAATCAGCGATGTTCAAGTGACCGGGAATATTCTAAGCTGCGTTAAAGAAAAAGCCAACACTCCTTCCAGAATTATCGTCGAGTATCTTTTGAGAAAAGTCCCAGATTTTAGGAGATTATCTGAATTGCGAGAACAGGTTAAATCTGACTCGGGACTTTAGAATAGTACCATAAATTGACTAGTAATAGGGATGGAATAATCCAGAAGGCGATCGATTCTTCGAGAATCAGCGTCAGGCTGCCGACAACGCGGATAAAAAGACGGAAAAGGAATTTTATAAAATGATGAAAACCATCGCATATGACATGCATCGAGTGACTGGGGTCTTTCACATCAAGAATCCCTACCGGGATGGCTGCTCTGTCCTAGACATGTGCATGGCACCGGGCGGGTTTCTCGCGATAGCCCTCAGCTGTAACCCTGAAGCTCAAGCACTAGCATTCAGCTTACCGAGAATAGATGGAGGGCACCGGGTTCTTCTACCCAAACGTCCCAACGTTACTCTAAAGTTTCTGGATGTAACAATGTTGGCAGAGGATATGGGACTGTCAAGTATTCCACACGAGCATCCAGATGCTGGAAATTTTCTACCGAGTCAATTGGATCCAGGACAGTCCTTTGATCTTATAATATGCGATGGCCAAGTGCTTCGCAATCACGGCCGAGCTGATTATCGTGAACGTACAGAAGCAAGTAGATTATGTCTTACGCAACTGACAATCGCACTCAATCACCTCAATCCAGGAGGGACGATAATCGTCCTTCTCCACAAGGTCGAGGCTCTAGCTACGGTGCAGCTCTTGCAAACATTCGACAAGTTCGCTTCTGTGCAGTTGTTCAAGCATACGAGATTTCACGCAAAACGATCCTCCTTCTATATGCTGGCAACTAATATCAGAGCTGATTCTGAAGATACGAAGACGGCTATTGAAAGATGGAAATTTCAGTGGAATATTGCAACCTTCGGTACTGATGAGGATTACTGTGGAGTGATTCGTTTAGATATGTCAGATGTTGAGGTCCTTCTGAAGAAATTTGGCCCTCGGTTGATCAGCCTTGGACGCAAAATCTGGGAGATCCAAGCGAATGCCCTGGAGAACGCGCCATTCATAAGACGAACCTTGTCCTCATGAGACACATTAGTCACACATTTGGTGAGACATGTAGGCGGGCAGATTATAGCTTATGCAGGATGGTATTTTTAGTTAGCAATCTAGTGTCTTGACTTGGACAGCACTTTTAAATCAAAATCAAGCTAAATTTTCAAAAGAGTAGATAGTTGAAAAAGGCTGTCTTTCTTGAGCTAGAACAAATAAGCGATATCTAGATAGTCTAGAAAGAAGAATGACTTGATCTAGCTCTGTTACTGAATAATGACTCAAGGCTGATACTCAAGAATAGCCATTTTCGCTTTCTGGTGTACATAGTCTTGAAGGAATAATCGTATCTGGTCGCGGACTCAACGGGACGCTGCTACTGAAAGCTTGTCAGTAGATGAAGCGATCTCTCGCGGATGGCGCATACCCATCACCAATAACTCTCCCTTCTCTTCTTTGGCATTCGGAAGTCTCTCAATGAGCTCTCCAGAAATTTCCGCTTGCAGTATCTGACCATAACCTGCACGGCCGTTGTAAACGACGGCTTGGTCGTGGTTTCCGAACTTCATCACGTCGCCAATGATCTGACCGGATTTCACATAAATAGAGATGGTCAAAATCTAGTCCAGCTCAATATCTGACTGCACTAGCAAGCAGGAAAAATGCCACTTACGTAACGCTTCTTTAAGACATCATCTTCAAGGAGACTATTCAGGTTTGCTTGCACCGCGATCGCGATATCTTCACATGTTAGCGTAAGATAACTTGACGTCATGGTACTCACCAAGGGTCTCAACCTCCCAGACAAGATGCACTCTTCTCGTTCGAGATGCCGAAGTGTTGTAGCTATACACGAGCTTCTTGAGATAAGGAATGGCAGCTGCGATGCCAAAGCCACTTGCCACGAGTACAACACCCTCATAACGATCGACATTTTCGCTCATGCCATGTGGTCCAATGATAAACGCGCGCAATGAAGCCAAACCCTGTGGAGCAGCACGGGCATGCTTTAGTTATTCGCGAGAAAATCCATGTCGAGGCTGAATCAGTATGTCCAACGTCTCCTGGGCGCTGTAAGACCACGAGGTGACCGTGAATGGATGCACCTGCGCCCATGACCACCAGGTCACCGAAGGCATCCATAAATTGATGTACTGTCCTGTTTCAACCCTCACCGGTCGTGTAACAAGGGGAAAGCCTTGTTCACGATAGTGAATATATAGAGGACGTGGGATGGTCAAGTTTAACCAACTTTTATTTTTCTCATCTACGTACCAATCCGTCATTCACTTCCACTTTCTCCTTTCCTCTATATACTATCATAAGTCAACATTGAACGGAAGACAAGTCATCTGGTCAACTCAAATATGCGTTTTGCTCTGATTGTTCAATCTCTCTGCCTGGCAGTGGCTATGGCTGCTCCGACGCAACCAATCTGTAAATTTTCTTCAGGCTGCTTGATAACTCTCTGCTGGAGCTAATTTTACTTTTTTTAAAACAGCTGCACCAGAGGAGCTTAAATTCCTCAACACCCTTGAGCCGGATATGACTTGGTAATTCCGTGGTTCTCTCATGTGAAACCCAATGCTCAGAAGTACCAAATGATGATGGTGACGATGACGATGGGGGAAATGGTCGAATGTCAGAAACCAGGATCTGCTTCATGAGTTTAGTTAATACACAATTGTTAATACAAAACCGCATTCACACCGAGGGATATTCCACTATATTTAAATACTATTCAAGGATGAACGCAGTAAATTTGCACCTAGCTACCATGTTATTTTCTGTCACCACCAGTTGCCTATTGCTCAAAATTATCCCAATAGGCTGGTATACTATCTATTTCTTTTGGTGGATCAGGATTCTAGTTACTAGGCAACCCTAGTGTTGCACGCATTCTCGCCGCGTAGGGACTGTTTGTAGGGCACCACTTGTACCGGTCAAACATCGAACTTACACCCTGGGTCTCATTTATATACGTAAAGCAAGAGTGATGAGCCGAAGCCCACTTCTCGAGTTTACCCTAATCTCGACATTTGCGATTCTGGCCTCCCCCCCAAGATTCGGGCGTTGATATCATCGGGGTATCGTCGGCGAAACAGCGTATATCTTGTAGCAGCGAGTCTAGACAGTGGAGTATATGGCTGTATTTGTCTAGCTGTATGCCATTGTGATAGCTGATTGTCACCCATCGATGCATTTTGCGCTGTGAGCCTGTCATTAGCCCTTATTCCATAAAAGTGAAAAAAAAAGTCCTGTTATATTGGCTAATTGCAAGGCAGTGATGCCCGTGGAATCCTCGTAGAGAATAAACCGCTTTGCTCTCATCCCAGGAAAACTCCTGTGATAACGGTAAGCCTCGATTTGCTGCCCATGCTTTATCCACAGCTATTTGAGCGGCTGAAGTCTCTAGGTTTTCCCAGAGTATCGTGCGCTCTGTTTTGTTCTTGTTGTGTGATCCGTACGGACCAAGATGGCTGATAGTCTCGGTTGTATCAAATGATAGACCAACTGCTACTTCTCAGTCGTGGTTCTCTTTTTCCTTCTTTCTTTTTTGTTTTGTGACTGGGTAGGATACCTACTGTACGGAGATTGATCTCTTTTTTGCGTTGCAATCACAACCCACAACACCAGCAACACGTTCAAAAGGAAGGATATACTCGAAAAGATGATAAGCAGCCATGTGGGACGTGGTCGATGACGAAAATCGTAGCCTCCTGAATTAAATTTTGGAGATGAATCTTGTTCAGAAGCTTGTCTGTCTCTTGATCTGTCTGCTCTGTCTCATCTTTGACCATTGTGGACTTTTCTTCTATCCTGCCTGACATGAAAACGAATCTAACATGAACAATCTAAGCTACCTTTTCAGCACGATAGAGACTTTAAGCGCCGCTAGATCACGTACTACAGCAACAAAAAAAAGGGAACAAAAAAAGGGAACAAAGCTACATGTATATCGGGCAGTTTCGTTTTCTTGACTAATCGTTTACTTGGACATTGCTTCATACGCATCAGTTTCCTTAACCCCCTCTAATAAGTCGGCACATAATCTGTATGCATGTGTAGTCGCAATCACACCAGCCAGACTTTTAGTCTGCCCGATTCAGCCTCCTATCAGAGGCAGTGGGATATGATGTATGTACATGTATTATCCCTTAATTAAGAAATTGACCGGTGCAGATCAAAAGCACCAGGTACAATTGGTGACCCATGTCATTTACTGTATGTAGGGCCGAACAGGGATCTTGGGTCTGTGCAAACCCAATGCGTACAAGGTCATGAAAGGTCGTGTAACTGGGTAAGATAAATTCGGACGTAGCTGCATCGGCCTGTAAATTCGCATTCCGTGTACTATCCATGTGATGAAGCGGTTTCCCCAGAAAAAATTTTGAAATTTTACCTCCCAAGTTCATTCATTCGGTAATGTGGTATGTTGAATACGTATAGGGTAACGTGGCGCACTATGTTCAAAGGGAATGTTGTACTATTTGTATACAATTTTTAGAAATAACAATGGATACCCCAGTTGATATTGCGGCGGAGAACTGTTTTAGCGCCGCATCGGCGAGTATACGGTATTGTTGCGTTTCAAAACAACATGGGTGTTCAAATGTAACTACCAGGATACTTGGCTGAGAGGGGAGCTGGATGCTAAGAGGGTGGATATTAACTGACGCCCTACACAGGTATGATCACTTCACAGAGTTGAAAAATCATTCACTTGCATATCACGATCTAGACTGGCTCTCTAGTCTTGTCGCAGCCAAAACGGGAATTTCAGGCGAGCCAAGAGCTCTAACCAACATAATACGGAGTAGTGACACAAGCCTGCGATGTTTCTTCGGTCGGCCAATCTCATTATCACAAGTAGTGTATTGGGCTTTCTTGCTGTTGTCGCCGTTGCTTGCCGATTTCTATCCAAGAGAAAACGAAAGGCAAGAATTACTATCGACGACTACCTTCTTCTTCTCGCATTGGTGCGTTGGGCGCGGCACCTTTGAAGCAATCAGTGTGGCTTACAGCCTCTTGTTTAGACACTCACGCTTGGTATATGCTTCTGCACCATTGTCGGGGCTGCGAAGTACAGGTTTGGGAACCATGAAATCTACATCGAGTCGGGACCTCTGGCCGGTTGGCCCGAAGCCTGGTTGCTGCTTGAGTATGGAAAGGTAAGAATAATCAAACAAATGCAGGTTACTAGTACAAAAAAAAGTTTCTATATTGTTGACAATTATGTCTAGATTTTTTATGCTCTGCAGCTCCTACACGCCACGGCGATGCCGGTAATCAAGGCATCTTTGATGATATTCTTGCGGCGGATTTTCTTCACGAGCCGGACTTTTGAATTTGCGTTTTGGATTATCACAATATACGTCTTTCTGTGGTGGCTGACAACTTTCTGGATGAGTGTTTTCCAATGCTGGCCGATATCTTCCAACTGGGGAACAACACCGGCGCAAATGGGAGACTGCATTCCGAATTATATGGTGCGAAACCATGGCCCTGATTCACATATTCAGCTTTCTTGTTGATGGCATTATTTCCTAATTTGGTCCCCATTTTAGACATGGTACGCTTGGGCGGCCCTATTGAATGTCCTGAGCGACGTGGCCATCGTTGTCATTCCAATACCACTTGTGTTGCGACTCCAAATGCCAATGCGGCGGAAATTGGCCGGCGTCATCGTTGTAGCCACTGCAATCCTGTAAGTTTACTTTGAAAGATGTCTTTTTCCTTTCCAATTTTGGAGGTTGTAAATTAATCATCATCGGTGCAGTGTTGTCGTCGCCGGTATTGGTCGCACGGTGGGATATTTTACGTATGACCATGACTCGTTGGACTTTTCATGTAAGTATTCATTCTTGGAACAACAGCAGACTCCCTTAAAAAATCATTTCTCACATATTCTGGTCAGTAAGATGTTTTCTACGATTTCCTTGTCTGGACATCAATCGAGCCGTGTCTGGGAATTATCGGCTGCTGTCTTCCAACCATGGGACACCTTGCTGATCATCTCAACTTCGGCAATTTTTATTCCTGGCTCAGGATCTCGCTGTCTCAACTATCGCTTCGACACTCGTCGAGAGACGCTGGCGCTAGTGCCGACGTGGATACCAGTGCCTCTGCAAACCAGTCTGTTTGGTATGAACTCACCGTGGAGAGGAGTGCAGCCTCGGAAACCAAAGGCAGCATAGCCAATGCTACGAACTCTCAGAGGTTGAGCCAAACAGAGTAGTTATTTTTAATTTTTAATTTTTATTTTTATTATTATCATTAATGGATGCCAAGCCGCGAGAGATATTGACATATGTATATATTGCTGTTATCACGATTCCTATAGTCAAGGCCAATATAGCAACGCACCAGTTGACTATGATATCAATTGATAGTTACCTATGTTTACACTGATATGTAGAAAAGACAGACTAGGTTGCTCTAAGTATCAGTATATCTCTATAGTACTACTTATCGTTACTTGATAGGCGGTGTTTAATACTAATGAATAGACCATCTCTATGAATTAGATTATAAACATTAATAAAGTAAGATGCCATGCGAAGAGCGTGGGTGTAATATAAAAAATTGTATTGATTAATTGATAAATGAAAGTGGTTGCTTCGCTATTATTGTGTATTGAAGCGCAATAGTGTCTGGTAAACTGATGTACAACGATACTACGCTCTGAAATGGGGGTAGTGAGAGGGGCTTTACTGATTTTCTATGTCTAGTTATCTGAGGCATCTCTGCGTATTGTACATAAGAGTGATCAGCACACTTTTGTTTGCAAGGGATAATTAACTAAGAAAAACGAAAGACACTCTTGGAGGCACCGTAGAGAGACAGCGGTACCTCTAAAGAAGGGAAGATAATCCATCCAAAGAATCCGGTTGGAAGCTTCACTATTTTCCCTTTGGAAAGCGGATTTCTCCTTTTATTACTAAAGTCCGTGCGGGTGTCCGAGAACCATATATGACTTCGAGGCTGGTGTTGTTTATTTTTTCTCTTTTTCCCCCAAGAGATTCCGTGTACAAAGGGTGTTTTCGTGATCACGGCTCAAACCGATTTCTTGTCTTTTAAAATCTCTCGAAGCAATGATTCTGCATCGTCATCCTGATTCTACTTACTAATTGACACGCATGCGCAGAATAAATTGTATGGGATGATCAGTGCCATGCACTTTTCCTCGTCTGTGATGAGCTCGATGGAACAACTCCTCTGCCTCTTTCCATTGATCTATCGTTTCGGTCGAGAGAATCGTCGAGTCACTGTATAGAGTTAAGTGTGTTCTGATGGTTTGGGCCTAGCAATTTTCCTTGCCCTTTAGGAGCTTATTGAAACACGACATTTTGCCTCTTCGGTCCATTCCCCACGACAAAACGAGCTCTAGCAGCCTGAAATTTATACTTCAGCCCGGCAGAGATAGGCACAGAACATAGCCCTTGATCTGGTATTCTATAGGATATCCGGGAGAAAAGAGCGTTCACTTTCTGTATTGTATCTGGCCTTCTACGAACTTCTATGTTATAAGGGGTTAAAACTAGACATGTCTTAAGGGGCAAATTCTGATGATCTGCAGAATAATCTGCAGACCATGAAGCAGAACCTTGAGTCACCACTGCACTCGTAGATGTACCTTGCGAAGGGAGAGTTATGTGGATTTTCTAGAATAGCAGTTTTCTACTCAGTGACGTGGAGCAAAGTACTTTGGGGTGCTCTTTAGTGTCGGTAATTGTGACTTTTTCTTGACAATGTTCCCCAATACGTTTGGTTATACAGAAATCTGCGGGCTTGGTCCACCACTCTTCTGTGAGGATGTGGCATTATAAGGATACATATTAAAAAAGAAAGAAAGAAAGAGAGAAATTCCTCACTAGTAATTTTCTACAAGTTTAAGGAAAAATTCACATTTGGTTTCAAGTTTGGTGGATAACCCCGTTTTCATGCTTCGTCTTCTAGAAACGGCGGCCTTTGAATTCAATGTTATATAGTCGAGAAGGTCGCCAAGCTCGAAATATTCCACTGCTATGAAGGGCTGGCAGGGCTCATTTGTACCATCCAAATGACTTGATGAAGCACCTCGCATACTAGTAACTGGGTTGGCGCACGTTCTTCATAATAAATTCTTGAGGCGGCTGTCCGCTCATCGGAAATATTGGGAACCAACCTTGGGATGTGAAAACTTTGCTATCGCCTCTAACGCCTCCTAGTCATCCACTGTTGGACCCGACCCCTGGAATAAAGTGAGTGGTCCTGCTCTCTGATCTGAATAAAGTCGACTGTGCAATAGGATGTGCTCCGATGACCTGATCGTAATAATACTAATGCAGTTGAGTTGTCAGGCCGTAAGGGGCCGAGGTGAGCTGATTTGTCGACAACTGCATAGTCTGGACTCTATAGGGCAGAGTAAAAACCCGACTAGTGAACTAATAACAGCAGTAATGAGTGTTAGCAACTCTCATTGGCAACGCACGTCAATGGGGCTCCAGAATGAGTGGGACACATTCCCAGCACGGTGGGACGGGCAGGCCAGCAAAGCAGAGCTAATACATAGCAACTGGCCGGCACTGGCAATGCTAATATTAAAAGAGCGCACAGTGCAGGAGTTAATAATAACGGGCAATTTCCTGAAGAATCGCGATCCTGTTGGCTCCGGCAGTGAAACGAGGCCTGCAGGGCGGGACAAGCCAAAGCAGACGCTGATTCGGCTGGGCGACGTTGCAGGCGTGACCTGCGACTGCCTCCTTCCCCGTCGGGACAGTCTGGCCCCTCCTGGTCGCCCAGTCAGACTCAACCACCTCTGCATTACATTTTCCTGCATCCTGTGCTTAAAAACTCTTCTTCTTCATCCCCTGTCTCCTGCAGCCCCTGAGACTGACTCCCCCCACGGCCGCTGGACTGTGTTGTACTGTGTTGTACCGTGTTGGCCTGCGTTGGACTGCGTCGGCCTGAACCGACGAACTGACGGATTGCGCTCGTCTGCTTCGCCTTTCTATCGCGATCTTCCCCCCTTCGTCCGCGTCTTCGCATCCACGTCCCATCTCTCCTTTGGGCCTTTACGACTTTTACGATTTTTTTACGATTTGCACGATTTCCAGCAGCATTCTGCCCATCACTCTTTGTCCCCGTGTCACTCGACTGCAATCAACTTGCCCACCCATCGCCAGAGAACTAAAACCTCGCATTCTGTTCACTCGAATCTACGTATCTGACAGACTCTGACTCTGCCGCCTTGCTCGCCCTTCACTCCATCAAGAATGGGGATTCAATAACTCTGTCTGGCGAAATTCATTCACTGTTCTTATCCGACGCCTAATCGCCCTCACAGTCAGATGACCATTGGTCGGACATGAGATAGACAGACCTGCACAACGAGTATATTGATATCGCGATGCCCGACCTCGAACTCGCCAGCGCCTCCTCTCTGGGTCGCCCGCTTTTCAAGACTCATAAGTCCCTTCCGCGACGCCGCGACGTCGAGTCCAACTTGGATTCCGTTGACATCTTTTCGGCCCCCATCGAAAATGACCAGGTCAAGGATCCTATCGTCGCTGTTGCGCCGTCTCTGCCCCTAACGCCTCCCAATCCAACCCAGGACGACCAAACCGAAACTCCACGCCAGCAGGACCAACTTTCGTCTCCGCACAGCGAGAGCTCTGCTACTCCAATCGCAAAGTCTCATCAGTTTAGTCCGCCTACACCAGACATAACCCCACCGCGCATGAGAGACACCACGCCTAAAGCGCGCCGCCCGCCTTTATTCTTGGATTCATCAATCTCTTCTCATGCCGAGTCTTTCCAAACTGCCAGAGAATCCCTATCCGATGAAGACACTGCAGACAGCCGGAACCCATCCACTTCATCGCTTGCCCAGCACCCCCATCGCAAGCCTTTCTTGAAGCCGTCTCCTTTGGCAAATGACGTAGGAAGTAGTGCGACTACACCCGAAAAGAAGCCAGCCTCTGAGGGCTTTGCAACTATGACGTCGAAAAGCATTCCTAATGACAACACGGAGACTGTCCAACAAAAAATAGCCCCGTCCACTTCAACATTATCGCGCAAACGCAAACCCAAGGAAGCTAAGCACAATAGCCGGGCTCGTGCCACAAAAGGAAACGACGACCATGCCACCAGCTCGGGTGAAAGTCACGACAGTCTTCTTCCCAAGTCATATCCATCCTCAGAGACCCTAGCTTTGGAGAAATTTGGAGCGGAAATTGGATGGAACTTGACCGGCCAGGAGCAAAAATTGGTGGACCGGGTGGATTCTTGGAGAAACTCTGCTGGCTCATTCAACTCAACCATTGAAGCCCAAGTGATCGAACTAACCCCCCAAAAGAGAAGAACGCTGAGACACACTGGAAAGACAACTTTTCTGCGGTCAGTGAGCTCGCCTAATCCCCCGTCCATTCAAACATCCGTGGAGCCCACCGCGGACTCGCCACACCGCCTGGTCCATAAATCCGCTCGCATTCCAAATCTCAAGCGTCTCAGTGCGGCGTCAGATAAGTCAGGTTCAAACAGCATTACTTCGAGCAACCCTCCGAAACAGGAGGTGATACCGGTGGTCGTCATCCCGCAACGACGTTCTTCTTTGCAGTCCTCCGCCCCTCCCAGTCGAAGTCAGTCGACGGCTCGATCCCAAACTTCTAGTCGTCGCAACACTAGTGTCTCTCGTAGCAAGGCCGGCGACCCGTTGCCTCGACCAAAGAAGCGCACCATGTCAGATTCCTTGCCTGCGGCTTCGATGCATAGAAGAGCAGACAGTCGGGGGCGTGGGGTGGAGCGCCCACCAATTCCTGCGCGCAGTTCATCTCTGTCAGCACCAACAAGCAGGACCAACTCGCGCACAACTTCTTTGACCTCTGAGAGTTTGCGCCAGCACACCGAAGCCATGAACTTTGCGTTGAAGTTGCCCGAGAAAGACCCCGTTCCAGCCACACTGCCATCTCCAAGAATTGTACTGCCAGATGAGCCAAAGGACACGAAAAACTTTGAGCTTGCACGACCTCCCCTCCACGCTGATGACGCCGAACGACTTCGTGCGCCTTCTCTGCATTTCACCCAGTCTTCTGTTGTGTCATCTTCTCCTGGACCTATTGAAATCAGAGAGGCAACTACGGTGTCATTCTTCCCGCACAATAACGAATCGCTGTTATTAATCAACCCCTATATGCAGCCAGAGTCCCGCGCTGTTACAGCTTTACGTGGCTGGGGACTGAATCAGCCTGCCAGTGTCCGTACCCCAGAACAGTCGACAGCCGCAGTGAATGTTGACTCGCCGCTCCGATATCCACGCACACCGCCCAAGCCACCGGCACCTACGGCGGACGTCCTGCCTATACCAATAGACGAGGTTGTTGATCATCGACAAGCAGGAAACTCCAACAGTGATCAGCAAAGGAACAATCGTTTCAACCGTGGGTTTGGCTCTGTGAGACGTGCATTGAGCGCGAGGCGCCACTCGGACACACCAAGTGCGCCCCTATTCCGGTCACTCTCAATCAGATCAGCGAGGAGTAGAAGAGCCGCAAAAACATCCGACAATGAAGTACATCCTTTCTGGCAACCACGCGGGTTCTGGGATGATTTTGACGACTCTGGAAACGAAAACTTGGCCGCGGCGCATCCAGCCAGACAGACTTCAAAACCGGCAGATGAGGATACCTATGTGAGCAACAGCTTGGGTCTACCACAGAAGCGAGTGATTTTCAGTGGCCCAGTGGCCCTTGCTCGACGCATATCAAACTCTAGACGAACACGCCGTCGCCGTCTTCCGCTATATCAACAGCGCAACCAGGACACCAACAGCAGGTTCGATTTGGCCATGGGAATCGCCAGAACCGGCTCTCCGTACCAACAACATGCGGTCCGATTCCGCTCACGGCTAAGAATGCTCATGCCGCTGACTGTATACCGTGATTTCCAACAGCGACTGAGACACACGCGACAACTACGAGCAAAGGCAAAGCTCGAGGCACGACGACAAAGACTCAAGAAGAGCATTGGCCCAAAGAAACTGGCTGATCCGTACTCGATTGGCGCGTTCAGCAACGGCACTCCGTTCCACGAAACCAACGGCCCCCAACTATAACACTACGAATTGACGATTTATGAGAGAACAAAATTATTGCATGCATGAGAACAAGATATCACGAGGTTTGCATCAAGACGACCACGAATAACGAGATGATTTACGAAGCAATGCACGAATTGAGTTGATGTATTATTTTGCCGCCTTTGTTTTGGCTTTTGTTTTTTTTTTTTGGTTTCTGGTTTCTGGTTTCCGGTTTACTTATTTTTGCGGTTACTATTGATCGCATATGCTTTTGTTCAGCTGTATATTAGGAAGCCCAGTTTAATTGTTCAAGGGGCGCTTCTCGATACGATTTGGAAGTATCTATTCGATGTTGTACTTTTGGATGTTGCTGCATGATGACTGTTTGCTATTTTAATATTGCACGTTCACCCTGGAGTGGGTCTAGCACACAATATCAACTAGATATCAGTTGCTCTCGCAAAAACCCCCACCGCTTCTCCTCTTCTCCGATCCATTACATAAATTTCCCGACTATCACATATATTAATAATTTAAAAGCCTCACCCGGGCTCCTCCGTGTCATGGATTGATCGACCGGCCCCGAATCGGTGGAGTTTTCTTGGTCTTGGTTGGGACTAACTGCGGGGAAAATCCAAGTCTTTTTTTTTTTCTCTTTCCTCGGAAATGTTCTTTTCTCTCTCTCCGACCAACTTGGGTAATGTAGTCGAATGTTTCGCCTTGTGTTGGCAGATTCTTTTTTTGGATTTGTTTAAAAACACGTTCATAGACAAACAGCTGGCTATATCTCCTCCGGTCAATGGCACCGGTTCATGACCAGCCGGTGGCACCATCTGACAGCCGGAAACATGAAGCGGATGGACGTCAGGATGTAGACGCCGTGCCTAAGGATCAGGCAGATCCGGCAGATCCGGCACATGCACAGGCTGCTGAGGAGGAGTCAAGATTGCAAGCCCATCCAGCCCCGGATGATGCACCGGCAGAGGGTCTTGTCCTGCATTCAATCGTATCCCACCGAGATGACGGTGCCTCATTATCAAATGCTATGACACGAGTCTCAACCGACCGCTACGGGAACACATATCCCGAAGGCGGCCTGCAGGCATGGCTGGTTGTTCTCGGCAGCTGGATGGGCCTGTTTGGGTCTCTTGGGCTTGTGAACACCATTGGCACATTCCAGACCTACATCTCGACACACCAGCTGTCTGATTACGGCGACGGCACTGTGGGCTGGATCTTTGGCGTATACGCTTGTCTTACCTTCTTTTGCGGCGTTCAGGTCGGTCCTGTTTTCGACGCCAAGGGCCCGAGATTTTTGGTTCTGGGCGGCTCGATTCTCATTATTGCTTCCATGGTTTCGTTGCCCTTTTGCGCGCAATATTGGCATTTCATGCTAGTCCTCGGGATTGTCATCGGCATAGGCACGTCTATGATCTTTACCCCAGCGATCGCAGCAATTGGTCACTTTTTTTACCAGCGACGAGGCGAGGCTACCGGCATTGCAGCCACTGGCGGTTCATTTGGAGGCATTGTCTTCCCTCTGATTCTTGAGGCTCTGTTTCCCAAAATCGGGTTTGCGTGGGCGACTCGGGTTGTGGTGCTGCTCTGCCTTTTGACTTTGGGCACTGCCTGCATTCTCATTCGCTCCAGGCTTCCGTCCAAGCCAGCGTCAAAGGAAAACATCCTGCCCGATATCAGAATCTTCAGAGATCCGATTTTTGCTCTCACCACCGCCGGCATTTTTCTTATTGAATGGGGGCTTTTTGTGCCGATTACATACATCTCTTCTTACGCGTTAGAACAAGGGTTTTCAACCTCATTTTCGTATCAAATCCTTGCAATTCTCAATGTCGGGTCTGTGTTTGGAAGATGGCTGCCCGGATATTTTTCGGATTTCCTTGGCCGGTTCAATACCATGATTCTGACCATTCTGGGCTGCCTTTTGAGTTGCGCGTGCTTTTGGCTGCCGGCGGGGGACCGCAAGGCCATGTTGATTGTCTACGCTTTGGCTTTTGGCTTCTTTAGCGGGAGTAATATCAGTCTGACTCCAGTGTGCGTGGGTCAACTGTGTAAGACGGAAAACTACGGCCGATATTACGCCACGGCATACACCATTGTTAGTTTTGGGTACGTTGTTCTAGTCCTTGTCTTTTCGTGTTTTTTCCGCCACAGCCCGGCATTCAAAAAAGCAAAAGGGAAACCCTTTTTTTAAACTCATTTCGACTGACGATTTCCGTAGAACGCTGACCGGGATCCCGATCGCCGGAGAAATCTTATCCAGATGTGACGGCCAGTACTGGGGGTTGATTACCTTTGTGGTGGCCTGTTACTTTGGGGGTCTTCTGGCTTTTACAGCTGCTAAACTGGTCAAAGTTGGTTGGAATCGCCCATGGGTTGTTTTCTAAGAGAAAAGAAAACGAAAAAGAGAAAAAGAATCGCTGCTGTTGCAGTTTTTTTTTCCTTTTTCTTTCTTTCTTTCTTTTTTTTTTTTTTTTTGGTATGCCGGAACTGCTCTATAGAAAAAAGTGCTTACTACGCGGCTAAATGGCGAACTTTTGGCAATATGCAATATACAATATGAAGTTATGAGGTTATGAGATCATGTTCACTCGGTGAGGCAAGCATTGCGTTTTTCTTCTTTCTTTTTGACACGCTCGCCACGTTGAGCTAATTAGATTGTGATCAAACTTTCGGCCTATAACGGGAGAAGGGAACTTGAAGATCATCTGAAGGGCTTACAGATGAATTTCCAAGTCCGAATACTTACGAATATAGATAGAAATTAGACCCATTGAGCACGTAAAAGCAATTCAACTATATTCTTATTGGTTTCTTCTTCTCTTCCTTTTTCACAATTCAATATAGGTATTAGGGCATTTTAGAATATGTTAGAATATGACTTACATCTGCGTCACAGTGATCTATCTTCCTATGATCCACGGAATGTATATCCGTAAACTTTTCCAGGAAGAACAGAAAAGTTCAGCGCCGACAATCCCGATTGGGCTTTCTCACCAAGAAACAAGATTCACGATCTGTCTGATAAACAGGAGGCATTGCTTGTTTTTTTTGTTGTGTTTTTGTTCCTTGCTCATCAAAACTTGCCTCTTCACCTTTTCAACATTTGTTCAAGTCAGCCATAGTAAAGATCCCATAGAGAGGAGAGAAAGAAGGGGGGGGAAACACACAATGCATGGCCCCGACCTCCTATTGACATTGATGCTTCTAGCATCCTCTGTCTTTGCTATTCCGCAAGGTCATGTCCTTGGTGCATCGCCATCGGGCAGTCCCCGGGCGAGCAGCAGCAGAGCGTCACCCAGCGCCCGAGTCACGCCTAGCAGCGTACATGTGGCTTCGAGCTCGCCATCTGTGCATCGGTCTTCCTCGGCGAGAGCGTCTTCTTCACATTTCTCAAGCGCATCTGTGCGTGTTGCTACACCTGCTTTCTCGACCCCGGCCGTGTCATCGTGTGTCTGTACCCCTACGACTGTCAGTGTCACGGTGTGCCCGACGCCTTCGTCCTCTCGTGTCCCTTCGCCTCCTACGCAGACTCCAGTTGCTGCCCCTGCAGCACCAGCGGCAGCTTCAAGCTCTCCACGCATTCGCTCCTCATCTCCAGTCGTGAGCCCACCTCACGCTGCCTCGTCCGTTCCAGCCATTGCAAGCTCTGCTCCTCCAGCAGTAGTTGCTGCGAGTGGGAGACCAAGCCCTTCTCTGTCTCCGTCTCCGCCTCCATCTTCGCGGCCAGCACGACCACCAGCGGCGTCCTCACCTCTTAGGGTAACACCGGCTGCTGCTGCTGCTGCCACTCCATCAAGTCTTGCTGTCGTTGCACGTCCAGCTTTGCCGGCTGCTGCGAGTCCCGCGTCTGTTGGTGCCGTGGCGGCCGCTGCTGCGTCTCCTCGGTCTTCACCATTTTTGTTTAGACGTTTGCTTTTGCATAGGCGCAATTCTCCGGATGATAGCAAGGGAGACGGCAAGGGAGATGATGGAAAAGACAAGGATGGAAAGGACAAGGATGACCAGGGCAAAGATTGCCAGGATAAAGATGGCAAAGTTAAAAATGGCCAAGGCAACGATTGTCTAGGAAAAGATGGGAATGACCATGATGGCCAGGGCAAGGATGGAAAGGACAACGATGATCAAGGCAAAGATAATGATGGTCAGAACAAGGATGGTCAGGATAATGACGGGGATAAAGATGGTCAAAACAAGGATGGAAAGGACAATGATGGCCAGGGCAAAGACAAGGATGGCCAGGGCAAAGATGGAAAGGGAGATGGAAAGAGAAACAGAAAGAGAGATGATAAGCCAAATAATAGAGGAGACGGCAAAGGAAAAGACGGAAAAGGAGACGGTAAAGGAGATAGCAAAGGGAAGGATGGCGATGGAAAGGATGGGCAAGATGGAAAAGGCAATGAGGGAAATAATGATAAAGGAGGCGATGGAAAAGATAAGGATGGCAAAGGAAAAGATGGAAACGATGGAGGAAAGGACGGCAAAGGAGATGGAAAAGGCAACGATGGAAAGGATGGAGACGGTGGGAGGGATAAAGACGGCCAAGGGAACGATGGAGAGAAGGATGGAGACGAGGATGGAAAGGGCAATGATGGAAAAGGCAATGATGGAAAGGATGGAAAAGGAAAGGATGGAGACGGTGGAAGAGATAAAGACGGCAAAGGAAACGATGGAGACAAGGATAGAGACGAGGATGGAAAGGGCAAAGATGGAAAGGACAATGATGGAGGCAAGGATGGAAAAGGAGATTATGGCAAAGATAACGACGGAAAAGGAGGACAAGATGGAGGCCGCGACGGTGACAATGGACGTAAAACTTCCACTCGTGTGACCTCCGACATAGGAGACCCCAAGACCAGATCTGCCGATGACCAGTATTAGTTTGCCACCGGATACATCGAGCAAGAATGCTCAGCACTGAATTTTGGTGTTATTTTGACCCATTGACGGAGTTGAAAGCGCACAAAAAGACTGTCTTATCGTACATGGTTCCACATGGTGGCGCCTCTTTTCTCGAGAACTGCGCAATTAGTTGTGACTCTGCAAACCACTTACAGAAGAATTCGAAATTGGCTTCCATGTTTTACACAGAGAAACTCTCCCAAACCCTAACGCCAAGAATATGCTGAAATCTCAGTTCAGCTAGACCGTAGATCATCTCGGCCAGAATGGAAATGTAATGTGTATGACAAGACCGGTAATACAAGGTAAAGTCAACAACAACACTGAACCCCAGAGAGCGAGACAAATGCCAACCGGCACAGGATGGCCCCAAATCTGGCACCCTCGACTCACTAGTTCATACGTGATATGATTTTGAGCAAATCAATGACACGTGGAAGCACGTTGGATTCGATCTCTAGAGACCCCTGAAAATCATATATGCTTTGTTTACGATCGAACCTATAAATCGCGAGCTGCAGAAAACAGAGATGAGACCTATCGACTTTTCACTCCATGGAGACTAAATAAGTAGAGTAGTGTGGACAGGTCAAATATTTCTAGCAATCGTTCCATCCTCAGGTTTTATTCTCAAGCCCGCCTAGTTTTCAAATAGATCAAGGCAAGTTATGCTTGGCCCCGTAACTAGATTTATGCAACCCCCTGGACAACAGCAACATGGCATCCTCTCCGAATCCATTCATACGAAGGACGCGTGGTCTTCCATTCTGTGACTATAATTATCTTACAAATCATGCAAGATAACTTGCTTATTCGACGCGCTTGACGAATGCCGTGAAGTTGATCAGAATCGACTAATTGAGAAGCTTCAGTCGTTTCACCGCCTGCCATGTCCGCTGTCACAGGATACCTGGTTGAAATTCCTGTCCCTAGTCGCCCCTATAACGATATCCAAAATGGGTTCCGAGCGACCACGGTGTAGGGTGTCAAGCCAGCGAGAAAGGTTTGAGACGGAAGCTTAAGTTGCTGCCCATTGGATTGGATGAGCTCTTCGATCAGATTCTCGGCTCTATCGACTCCGAGGATCAGCAGAGGTGGACCAACTGTTCTTCTTAATAACTAGCCAATTTCTGCCCATGACTACCTATAGTTTGGAATACGATCGCATACTCATGGCTGGAGGATCTTGATGATCCTTTGCAATGCCAATGGTACCATAAACAGAAACCGAAATTAGTGAGCGACTCCAGTATTCATGTAATGATAATTATAGTAATTACTGTGAACCTTGAAGTGATGAAATCGATGAAATCTAGATAAAAAGTTTTGGCTTTCCCATATCCAGTCGGGTTAGTAAGCACATATGTAAGTAACGTAATCGGACACCCACC
>CVMT01000004.1:790434-875584 GCA_000985935.1 Talaromyces islandicus | reverse complement strand
TGGCCGGGTGGGTGGTGGATTACGTTAGTTAAGTTAGTTAAGTTAAAAGCGCCAAAAGTAAAAGGGATTACTCAGCTATTATTTGAAGCGGTTTCTAAGGCCTTAGTCGCTGGGATGTCCATTATTGGCGTCACTTTATGCCGTCTTGTCTCCACTGCCTCATGCGCCTCTATAGTCATATGGGGCGATTTGATTCGGGGGGTAAAAAGCCTTTCCGCCTGAGAAGCCCAAAGACCAAAGTATTCTATGATAATGGACTATACCTTTTTAAACCAGAGCACAATGGAGTCCCCTAGCCAGACAACGTCAAGCTCAGCTACCGTTGTGGCATGTGTTAACTGTCGTGAAAAACATTTGAAGTGCGATGGCAACATAGAAGGATGTGGTAGGTGTCGCGCATCGTCACTTTTCTGCCATTTTGTTCCATCGCGCCGTGGGCGTAGAGGACAACCGAATGATTTTGTGGTTTTCGACACAAGCTGTGTTCCGGAAATATGTGATCCTCATATACTGATTGACGGCCCGATGCCTCTGGTCTCGAATGACCTTGCGCAAGCATGCTTGCCCGACTCGTCTCAAGGGATTCCCCAGATGAACATCCATCTAGTGAAAGCCTTTTACGAGTGTTTCCACCCAGCTCATCCTATATTGCCACCATTTGAAATATGGACTGCTTCTTTACCGCCCCAGTTTTTGGTCAACGTTGTGGAATTCATTGGATTACATTATACATCACCAGGCCAGGCTGCTGGATATCCGCATGAGCTATGGGTAACCATCGGCAATGCCACGTTATCTTTGGAAAAGGTCCAAGCATACTTGCTTCTGAGCATTGCATTGCACGCGCGAAAAGCACCTGATGGCGCTAAAGAATATATCGGCTCCGCCATTCAATGTAGCTATGAACTTGGGCTCCATCGCCGGGAGCTTTCGGATGCCATGAAGATACAAAATGTAGCGCGCGCAGAGAGTATGAGGCGGACACTATGGGAGGTCTTCATCGTGGATACGCTCCTCGCAGCGGTGCAGGCTGGGGGGACCTTACAATTCAGTATGGGAACTCCCGACGTACCCCTCCCATCCGAAGATGCAATATTCGAAGATGGAAACTCTAATATTCCACTTATCTCCGTGAAGGATCTTAATCGTCGCTTATTCACTGGCGACGAACAACTTTCATCGCTCGCATATCGCGTTGAAGCAACACTCATTCTCCGACAATGCGTCATTGCCTGTGAAACATATGCTAGCGAAGACACAGTGCAAATCCTCGATTCCTTGATATCTACCTGGTTTCACAGGTGGCCACAAGGAAAAAGCACTATCCTCATGTCTAATGGCCACGTGGATCAAATTGATTTTCAAGCAGCCATGATCATCAACTGTGCCTCTATTTATCTACACTTTCCAAGATCATCATTAATCCCCTATCTCCCGACTACACGCGAAATATTCTGCTCCAGACCTCCATCCAACACAGCACCCTCACCAAATGCACAAATGCACACCGCAAAGATTGTGAACGCAGCCGTCGAATTATCCAAACTTGGATCTCTCTCTACTTCCGTTACTCGCCACACACCTTTCTTTCCATGTACCCTGGTTTTAAGCTCCATAGTCCAACTTACTGCATCGTCTATGCAAGTTGGCCAACGACCCGGAAAGTATAGCTCATATTTGGCATTGAATATAGCAGTACTTCATTCGATGGGTACCATATGGGACCTCGCAGCTTCTGATATTGGGAAGATTCGTGATATCGCATGTGAAGTTGAAAGAACGTCTACACAGCCTAACAAGGACATCGTGGAGTACATATCGATACAATCTGTACATTCAAGCAGCTGATTCAAAATTCTATGTGCTTGTAATTTGGTGGAAGAGAGGTAAATAAATCTTTTTGACAAGCTAATGGTGAGCTACTGAGCGTGTTGCATGGTTTGTAATTGTTAGGAATGTAGTATACTGTATAAATTAATATCGGTAGAACTTCGTTTTTCTTCGGCCGAGTTTCACATCGAGCGAGCAGCCTGTTCAACTGGAATAGAACGCTTCGGCCACACCGGGAGCGAGATATGATGTCTTGGAAGTCATTGCCGAACCTTATGGCTCCTATATGCTAGAATGGAATTCCACTAATCGTATCCAGATGCAAATGTTCTTCCATTGATCCTTCTCGAATAGCAGCCAATAGGTTGTCTCCTTAGCGAACTGGCGGGTCTGGCATCTCGAGATCGATTCCAGCAAGTAAATCTGTACTGTTATTATCGGTAGACTTGCAGCGAATAACATAAACTCACCTAAAAAATTTAGGGTTATTTGAGATGCGGGGCTTCCTGGCAGTTTTATTTAGTCAATAAACGCCATAACCCTTTCTCTTTGACATTTTTGAAAGACTAACTTGGCAGTAAAAAGCCTATATGTGACGAGTACCTGTATATATGAACATTTGAAATTAATAGACCGTTATTCCGATACGTTTACGGTTCTTATGGCATATGTAAGCCTCTTCTCACCTCAAGTAGTCCGAACAATAAAGTAACCAAGAAGTATTAAAAGGAGGCCAATGTGTGCCAGTAATCTTGGATGTCTTTCTATCCGTTGAATAGTATCACAGTATTTACTTCCATTGAATTGATTGGGATACTGTCTTATCAAATGGTCGAATAAATGGAAAGGTTTTAATACCGGAAGAGCTAACTTTGGTCTCTCCAGGGCTTATAGTTAAACATAACAAAAAGACATGCAAAACTTGGAAAAGAATATCTAATAATACAGGTATATCCAAGACCCTGCTCAATAGATGTCTATGTTCAGTTCACATATGCACTTTTTCCCCGGACTTTGCGACCGAATATATAAAATATCCAAGGTAAAAATGCGAACACAATGGCTATGAATCCGAGGAGACTCGAAGCCCACGGGTAACTCAGGTTCTTATACACTAGATACACATGTACTTGTTAGTAAACTTAAAACATTATGGCGGACTCATTAGAGGGCCCTACTGGGTAGAGTGAACAAAGGAAATGACCCTCCAACAAGATAGCGTAGTAAGCCGTTGGCAGCCAAAGCGGAAGCTCCAAACTTGGCGCCGTAAACATTGGTTAAGTAGAGCATCGTGGAGACCTGTTAAAAACGCAAATTGTGAGCTAATGTTTCTCTCAGATTTACCGGACCTTAGGCTTACAAAAATCAAGATGTTAGAGAAGCCAAATAAGCCCGTTGCCACAATGCTGCTCATGAAATGAATACCGGGTCGAGCGGTCCAGGCAAACCAGAAAAGTGCCCCAGCAATCAAAGGTCCACCCAGCATAGCACCCCAGAGCATTCGCTCGGGCGGTGAATGTTCTTTTCCCTTTTTGCGGAGATGCCTCTCAAAGGTATAAGTATCGAGAAGTACCAGTGTTATGCCTCCAAAAAAGCAACCAACAGCAATCCCAGCCAGTACCAGACCACTCTCCCCAAGCGTGAATCCGTAGGTATCGCTATATATTAAGGGAATAGCTGCCAGGAAGCAAAAAAGAAGCGCAAAGTTCAAGGAAGAGTATAAGGAGCATAGCAGTACAATTGGTTCACGCAAGAGCATGTACAGAGGCCTAGCCAAGGTAACAGTAAGCAAGAAACGGGCACCAGCTAGGCCTGGTGGAATTGGGCCGGCCGAAACATTCAACCCCAGCTTCTTTGCCTTACGACGCATGACAGGGCCTGCATAAGTCTCTTGGGCACCCATAGCAAAAATCCATAATGTCGCCCCCAGGCACAAAGTAACCCACTGCGACCACCGCCATTCCAAGAACTGGGCAACCCAACCGCCAACCAACTCTCCAATAGCTGGTCCCAAGAAAGCAATTGTCATAATTAATACTACCCCTCGGTTTGTGCTCATACCAGACCACATGTCCATGACTGTGCCTGCTCCTACAGCCAGAGGCGCAGAAATCATGATCCCTGCCAGAAGACGGCAAATAGCAAGAGCGGCAAGGTTGTTGGCAAAACTAGCACCCAAAATGAACAAAAGGGCAATGGGTGTGATAAAAACGTAAATAAATCTCCGACCAAACGTTTCACTAAGTGGCGCTGATATTGTGGGACCAAATGCAAGACCGTACACATAGAGAGTGAAGGGGAGAATGGAAAGAACGGTACTTGTGTGAAAGTCTTCTTGGACCTGATCATGAGAGGGAGAGTACATCGCAAGAGAAAATGAACTATGAAAAGAATGAAACAGTTAGCTAGACATCCAAACATCTGTCACACACACATGATTTATTCCATATACATCAAGAAACAAAGAATGGCTGGCACAGCTGTGTTGTAAACCTTTTTCCCGGTTGACCAATTTTTCGCATTGTCGGGATCATTGATCCAGTCAGGATGTAAATCATCCTGAGAAGATCTTTCTTTGCGTTCAGCCATCTCGCGGGTCTTCATCTTTGCAATCTAAGTTGTCTATATTTTGCAAGGCCATGAAGATATATATAGTAGGGGGGAGCTTGGGTTAATTGGGCTCTTTTTCTTCACAAAAATTTATGTGCAACCTACGGAAAGTAGTCGGCGTAGTTTGATTCCGTGCCGATTTAGCCTATTATTGTTGGGATATGTATAGAAACAAGGGCCTGGATTGTCAGTAATAGGAACAAGAAGAGCCGTTAATTACATACAATATGGGGTAGCGACCCACAATTCGGCGACTTCAGTGCAAGCCGGTACAGCGTGCCGATCTCCAATTTAGAAGATCCATGACGAGTACAAGCCGTTCAGCCACATGCTCGCTAACAATCTTAAAGGCGCAGTACCGGGATTTGAAGTGTTTCTGCTGTGATTGGTTGATTGGTATCACCTGGAGAGGGCTTGCCTAGACTCAGTCTGGAAGTGGAAATAAATGTGTTTTGGATATGCACATTTTTCCTTAGGTATCTTATGCAGTGTTGCGGTATAGATTAGCCATTTGTCTCGAAATTGATAAACTAGAGCTCAGTACTTATAGTTCAAAGAACTTTGAAGTTTTCCATAGTTTCAACATTTTTTCTTCTTGTGCTGGCATTCCTCCTCATACATCTCGGCGCGCTTCGTTCAACGGTTTTAGACTTACGCAAGGCCACGCCGCTCGCGGAGAGCTGGTCCTAGGTCCGGCCTTTGAACTCAGGATTGTGGAAAGAAAATCAAAATGACCATGAAAACAACAATAGCACCATAAACATGTCCGACCTTGGCACCCAGATTGGCATACTGGGCGTCAATGATGTATGGAATGGTAAAGGAAGTGGCGAATGTAATTATTACGGAAATGCAGGCAAGAAGGTTGGTCTTCTCTTTGTCGATTTGAGCAGCACTTTCCGAAACAACCACATAGGACGTGTATTTATGAAAATTAACAAACCGATAAAAACAAAGATATGGGCGTAACGAGGTTAAGAACCGACACTGAATACATTGGCAAGCCTGATACTATTCCGCAGAGGTTTAAGTTGGTTATATCGTCGACGGCTGACATGGATTGGAAATGTTGCTAAAAAGCCCTATTTCATTTCTTGCGTGGCTGATAAATTCCTGTAGACTAGATTTATGATTTCTTGAGGCTATGAAGGTACTGGATGATATATATGAATAGTTTATATGTTATATAATAGGGTACAAAAGCTAAATTTAACAGCTTGAGCGTTATATAGGTACTTCTTTAGCTTCTTAACTATCTGGTAAATATGGGGGTTCAAATGAAATCCATGGTGTTAGTTTCGACATGTGTGAGAGGCTCCACGCTTTTTAGCTCATGGGCCGTTTTGATGTATTACCCTATATACGACTGTATATCTGTCATCTCTGTAGCTTTTGGCACTCTATCAGTATTTATTTCGCTGATATGGCCGTTATTGCCTCTATGTTCCGCTTCTAGTAATTGTTTTTGATTATCCTCTTCCTGACAGCAAGTTTCCAGCTTAGATAGCTGTTGCTGAGTTTTCAATTTTGAATTAGCTAGCGGTGACTTTACTTGGGAGGTGCATTGAGGCCAATTTTGATGTCCACATCTACAGACCCACAGTGTCGCCGAACTTCCGCTTTGGGTTTCTCCACACACCTCATAACCTTTCCGTTCTATCCGATCGATTATCTACATCAATCTTCCAATGTAATTGCCGGTTCCAAGCGGATGAAGATCGGTCGATATTGACTCAGCTGCGGGGCTAAACGCTTGAATACTCAATTTTGCCAATCAGCCTGCCTAGACGCATTCTATCCCTCATCTTCCGTGGAATCCTTTTCCCAAAAAAATTTTTCGCCACTACATTGCTACTTTCAGTCCATTTCTCTACAAAATGTATATACTGTAGTAGGGAGGGAGACATAGATCTCGAGATAGCGGGATAACTAAGCAAGTATTCTGTAACTAGTTATATAAGACATCTTGGAGCTATTATAGCAACTGAGACCTCTTTTTACCCGTCGGACTACCCCCATAGTCTCTAGCCGTATCCCTACATACTATCCCCCAGTAGGCAGACTAGTTCGCAGATACCTGGCGTTTGCCAACTTCAATAAATACTTACTTTAAATCTCGGACGTCAGACAGCATATCACACTTTCTAAATCTACCCTCGAGCCTCTGGCATGTCTGTATTCCTCAAGACGCTCCTGGTCTACTTAGTTCCATTTACTGCCCAGACCCCATGAATTAGAAACCGGAACCTTGGAATCTTGGGACCTTGGAAGTTGTTGAGTTGATATTAATATTGCTAGTTATTGTTTTTAATGCTCAAAGAGTGACTTTCTCAAGTGAATACTACGCAACGCAAAATATCCTAGAGACGAGCCTGAATCGATAATGGGGGGTTTATTTCTTTTATTTCTTATCACAACACGGGAAATAGTTGGTTCTCGAGAGAGCCGAAAGCCTGCAAAAGCAAGATGCAGAAATCGGTACATCAGCTGAGGCCAGAGCAATGTCTCGTTGAATGCGAATAATTCGGGCCTCCTCATCCAGGTGAAGTTTGCTCAAGCACTCATACAAACCATGTAGACCCCAAACATTATTTAATCTTGCCTTTCGTCTCGGCAGGTTACCCCCCAGTCCAACATCATCTCGATATACCATTTCCGCTTCCTCGATGTGACCCTGTTCCAGTAGTAGGGCACCTAAAGCGTGACGAGTTGGTTGCATCCATGGAGGAGGGTCTGCATACGGTAATGCATCCTCCAAAGATACGGCATCCCGCAAGCTGCGAAAAGAAGCTTCGAAATTACCCTCGCGATACTCAATTTCGCCACGTAACATAGCAGATGCAACCTTCAGTACATCAGCCTCCACGGCTGGTAGGCTATTGAGGCGTGTTATTGGTACAAGAGATCTCGCTGATTCGAATTGAGCTTGTTCTACTCTGGCTTCATCAAGATGACCAAGGACTGCAAGCGCAATACCGCGACCATAATGAATCATACTTGTTGTTGAACAGTACAATGTCTTGTGGTCGGGCATTTGCAGCTTGAGAATATCATCCCAGCAACCAAAGCGAACTAGTACGTGAACCAAGCCAGTAAGATAGCTCTCCGTCCAGTCGGCCATTGGGGGACTGGTAATAGGAAGAAAGTCAATGTTTACAATCTCCGGCAAGCATTGAGCAGCAGAAAGAGCTTCTTGTGAACGGCCGGAGATTAGGGCGCTGTAGAGCTTCGCATAGATATTATGCGCGCGATACATAGTGTAAAGCACCGAACCATCTGTATTCGCAAATAACTTATTATCCGCCAGCATGGCCTGATGATTCGAATCTACAGCTCTGCGATAGTCACCGCAAGCAATATCGATATGCGTGGGCATATGGAGCAGGTGAGATCCGTCAGGCATCATGCAGCGCAGACGATCCGCAGCCGGTAAGGCAATTTCAGGGTAAGGTGACATTTCCATGAGATGTATGTATAAATGCGCCAAGGCAGGATGCTGATCCCCCATGGGAAGGAACATGGCCCGTTCAATGATTTCACGGGCCTGTACAGTATGATGGCCGGCAGGCTTGCCGGTGTCGAGGTTCCATAGTTCTCGAGGACTAATACACATCAGAGCTTCTCCACATAGTGCTGCAACGTCTAGATCATCTGGGAATGTCTGATATACTGCAAGCATAGCATCCGCGAATGCGCGATTCAAGGATCCGAGGTCCTTGGGAGCAACGTCGGAACGTAGAAACCTAGTCTTTAAAGCTTCTATGAGGGCATTCTCAACGGGTGTAGCGTGGACGATCACATTCGAAGCAGTTTCAAAGATCTGTCTCACGTCCTTGATCGTTGAAGCCAAGTCATTCCTATCGAATCGAATCCATGCTTTGTTGTAATTCGGACCCCGGGCATAGCAAAGACCCCAGTATGCCATGGCGCAGCTACGGTCCTCTTCGATTGCCTTGGCAAAGCAACGGGCCGATTCTTCATGGTTGAAAGCTTGCGCCCCAAAGGTATCCACGGTCAAACCACACCTGGGCTTTCAAGGAGGTTGTGGTCAGGATCCGACGATATGGCCCAAGATCATAGTATTCTTCCGACATGCCGAAACGAGGAGATGTGAGAGATAAAACTCCGTTTCAAATATCTGACCGGAAATATGTCAATCCGGTGATGCATCAAGGGGATCGCCGAAATACTTCACTCAACAAATCTAGGGACGTGAATTTGATAGATTATAACATTGGAACATGCGTCTTTTCAGGGCTTTTGGGACTCCTATGGTGGTCATGAATGCAAGTGGCCTCCGTAGGCCCACAACTTCGGCGACCTGGAACACATCACTGATAATAGTGTTAACTAATTAGTAACTAGGCGACTGTAGGAGCCGATCGCGTATTGTTGGTCTGACATTTTGACTTCGTTTAGCCGTTCACAAATGCAAGACATAAAACAACCCACCGCCCGATCCGAATAAATGACGAAACACCACTCGAGGACCAAAGCTAAGTACTTGCCCGATAGATCCACAATAATGTCGCCGAAGTAGGTGTCCATCAATGTCGATGGAGAAATCGTTCACCATCGACACAAGACTAAGCCCACTCATGTCGAAAAAGCATATCATGTGACTACTGCTCAGTATCTGAGTAGACCCTCAACTGCGCTAGTTATCCAACAAAGATCAATATTAAACGTAAAACGATTCATTCGTTACGACAGCATGCTTCATGCTATGCAAAATAATTCTGCCAGATACTATTAGAAAAATCCTCAACCCAAAACATTAAAAAAGATGAGGAAACGCCATAACATTAATTCCACCTCATCCAACAGGGGATAGAATCTGGTTCATCTTGCATTTTTTTCAACTATAGGGTATGAAACAAGTCAAGATCAACAAAAACAAAAAGAGAAAATAAAAAAATAAAACATAACCAGCCATAGTTGACGCCAACCGTAGTAATATGAACCCCAAACCTAGGAGCACCGACGACGAAATACACAAGAAAAGGAAATCGATAACACTAAGCACAATGCAGAGTATGGATATGACAAGTAAGAACGGAGTATCTCCCTGCCAGGGGAGATTGCGGAGAATAAATCAACGTCAATATATCAAAGTCAAAGAGAGAGAGAAAATTGAACCACGAATCACAAGCCGACTCTCGGTTAGCTGCTATGAGACCGGAGCAACAGCTTCTGCTGTAGGTTACGTTAGAACAAGAGCTTGGATCAAATCACGGGGATTGGGCCACGTACCCGCTCTACGTCAACGTCCTGCTCCCTTTGAGGGACTGTGTTCTCTGTTTGCCCCTTTGTCATCGAGGCAGAGGCAGTGATGGCACGACCTTCCATTCCGGGTCGCTGAGATCGACCGTCATGGTGTCCAGGGTGTCCAGGGTGTCCCTCGGCAGAGCCTGATAGGCGGGATTCCTTGTTCTTCTCGAGGAAGTTTCCGCCAAGCGTCGCGCATTTGAGGATAGTTTGGATCATTTGGTTCTTCTTCAATGGCTTCGACAAATATTCATCCATCTGGGCCTGGATACATTTCTCCCGGTCTCCCAACATAGCGTGGGCTGTAAGAGCAATTATCGGTGTCCGAGACAGGTTGTTTTCCCGTTCGTATTCTCGGATCTTAGCAGTGGCTTCGAATCCACCCATGACTGGCATTTGAACATCCATGAGAATGACATCATATCGGCGCTGCATAATAGCCTCCAATGCCTCTTGGCCGTTACCCACCACGGTGACCCCATGGTTGCATTTTTCGAGGATCTTGACAGCCAGCTTCTGGTTAACTTCGTTATCTTCTGCAAGGAGAATGTCGAATGATCGTGAGTGATCAGTTGTAATGGGTGTTGAACGGCCCTCCAAAGCCGGGATCATGCCATTTCCGAGATCGATAGGCTGACATGGGGTTGTCATGTAAGACGTGATACCCAGGTCGAGGGCAGACTTCAGGCTCACGGACACAACTGGGCACAAAAGAACAATGGGGATGTATTTGAATTCATCGAATGTTCGCAGGCGACGTGCAGTGTCGACCGTATCTACAATGATGACATCGTATGCATGGCCTGATTCCTTTCCTGAAGGATCGTGGATTTCTGGTGGTGGGACCTCGTCCTCATCCTTGACAACAAGAGGCTCTAGATCCAACCTCTTCAACATTTGTGTGATTTGCTCAGCATGACCACCGGTGTGTCCTTTGTCAATGAAGAGAACCCGATGGTTCTTGTAGGGAACCAGCTGTGAGCTGATGACATTCAAGGACTGGTCTGCTAGTTTCACGACACAGGTGAAGTGGAAGGTGCTGCCATGACCGTATTCGGATGTGACCCAAACATCACCACCCATGAGGTTAACCAAGCGTTTCGAAATAGAAAGTCCAAGACCTGTTCCTCCAAATCGACGAGTCGTCGACCCATCTGCTTGCTGGAATGTATCGAAGATCAGATCAAGTTTGTCCTCCTCAATTCCAATTCCGGTATCCGAGACAGAAAACTCGAAAGCATACTCGTCCATAGCACATTGTTCCCGTTCAGATTTGCTGATTGTGAGTTTAACTTCACCGTGTTCGGTGAATTTGATGGCATTTCCAACCAAGTTGAGGATGATTTGGCGAAGACGGAACGGATCACCGATAACATAATCAGGAACAGAGCTGTCCACTTGGTATGCGAGGTTGAGAAACTTTTCGTTGGCCTTGACAGCCAAGGTCTTGAGAGCGTTGAATACTGTTCCTCTAACGGTGAATGGGATACTTTCGATGACCATCCGGTTAGCTTCGATCTTGGAGATATCGAGTATATCATCGATGATGGTCAACAAACTGTTGGCCAAGTTGTGAACGACGTTCAACATTTCCCGGGGATAGGGTTTGAGCTCGTCGGTGTCCAAGGTGAGTTGAGTCATGCCGATGATTCCGTTCATGGGTGTTCGGATCTCGTGACTCATGTTAGCCAAAAACTCGGACTTCGTGCGGTTGGCCAACTCGGCAGCTTCCCTGGCTGCGGTATTACGTTGGATACTATCACGCAGGTTTGACACCATCTTATTGATCTTGCGTTTGAGCTCGTCCATTTCTCCAGAAGCGTTGACGGTGATCAGTTTCGTAAAGTCACCATCAGTGGCCGCATCTGTGATTTCTCCAAAGGCACGAACCTGGGAAGTCAGGTTTTCGGCCATGGTGTTGACGTCTTCAGTGATTTCTTTCCATCGACCAGCGATACCCTCAACGTTCGCTTGACCGCCCATCTTCCCATCGACACCGACGTCACGAGCGACCCTCTTAAGTTCAGTAGCAAATTTGGCTAGACGGTCCACCATGTTATTGATGGTCACTTTCAGAGTCAAGATTTCTCCTTGCGCATGCACCTCGATCTTCTTGCTGAGGTCTCCCTTTGCAATAGCCTGTGTGACATCGGAAATCCCTCGCACCTGGGAAGTAAGATTCTGCGCCATGGTGTTGACGTTATCAGTGAGATCTTTCCATTTACCCTCCACGTTATCGACCTTGGCCTGACCACCAAGAGTTCCATCAGTACCGACTTCTCTGGCCACTTTGCTGACTTCAAAAGCGAATTTGTTTAGTCGATCCACCATGTCATTGATGGTGTTTTTCAGATCTAGGATTTCACCCTGGACGTTGGCGGTGACCTTCTTGGTCAGGTCTCCCTTGGCGACGGCGGTGGTAACGTCGGCAATCTCACGCACTTGGGTTGTAAGATTGTTGGCCATTCTGTTCACGTTCTCGGTAAGGTCCTTCCAGGTACCCTCGACATCATGCACGGTAGCTTGACCACCGAGGACACCGTCTGTACCGACCTCCTTGGCGATCTTGGTGACTTCCTGGGCGAACTGCCGCAGTTGATCCACCATTGAATTGATAATGTTCTTTAGTTCAGCAATTTCACCTTTGCAGTTGGCTTGCACTTTCTGGGTTAGATCACCCTTGGCGACGGCCTTGGTGACTGTAGCAATATCACGCACTTGCGTGGTAAGGTTGTTGGCCATGGCATTGACATTGACCGTCAGTTCGTTCCACATTCCTTGCACACCTTCAATCTGGGCCTGACCACCTAGAACACCTTCTGTTCCGACATCACGCGCGACACGAGTCACCTCGGTAGCGAAAGTACGCAGTTGGTCCACCATGGTATTGATAGTTTGTTGGAGCTCGAAAATCTCACCGTGCGCCCGGCTTTCAATCTTCTGGGAAAGATCACCATGGGCGACAGCAGTGGTGACGGTTGCGATTTCTCGCACCTGGTCGGTTAAATTCTTGGCCATAATGTTGACGTTTTCCGTAAGTTCCTTCCAAATGCCATGGACACCGGTGATTTGGGCCTGTCCTCCGAGAATTCCTTCGGTACCGACTTCACGGGCGACTCGAGACACTTCACTACCAAAGACTTGTAGCTGGTCCATCATGGTATTGATAGTACGTTTGAAAGTGGCGATTTCAGGGTCCATTTCAAGCGGGTGAATTTGTACTTTCATGGAGAGATCACCATTGGCGACTTGAGTGATAATTCCCCCGATTTCACGCAACGCCTTTTGGAAGGCTTCGTTGGCCTGTTGATGTTTGCGTAATTCTCGTTCCAAGACTCCAACGTCTTCATGTTCTACCTTGACCAAGGTGCGTCGTGTGTGTTCTTCTTGTAATTGGAGCTCATCCCTAACACGGGAGATGATGCCCTTTTGCACACTTATCTCATGGGCCTGCTTTTTGACATAGTTGTGAAGGGTGGTAATATGGCGAAGGGCGTCTGCATCTGTTGGTAAAAGGGAACGGCGAATTTCAAAATTCTCGTCGGCTTCGACATCCTCGTCATCCTCATCCTCGTCGCCGCTTTCCTCCTCGTCGTCATCTTCGGCTTCATCCTCGGAAGTATCGTCATTGACTGATTTGTCGTATTTGCGTTTCAATTGCCGTGATCGTCGGGGTTTTGTGGATTGCTGGAGGAAGATGTCAAGTTAGAGCAACAGCATGGCGACAAGTTGGTTGCAGGAGACATAGGAAACGGGGCAAAAAAAAAAAAAGAAAAGAAAAGAAAAAACTAACCGCTTTAATCTCTAGGTCATGCACACGAGCAATGAGAGCCTGTATTTCGGATTCCAGCGCTGCTTTCCCAGGTGATGCATCACCAGGCAATTTGATATTTTTCGGGTCGATGCCATTCGGCACGCTTTTGGGGGAAACACTGGCATCGTCGGTTGGCGCGGGTGGTTGCTGGGCAATCCCCCGGAGCAAGGCAGCAGTGGCTTGGAAGGAGTCTTCACAGTCCATGGCCATGGTCGTCTCGTTTCTGGTTCGTCTATGGGTCGTTTTGTCGTATCAAGTCCTACCTGTCCAGCGGACGGAGAACTGAATCCGTATGGCTAACGGCGATGCGGCGTGCCTATGCGTGCGACATGAGGTCCTGTGTAGTGTGAATTACCGCGACCAGGTATTGGCGAGAAGACAGTGGATAAATAAATTCGAGTGAAAAAGAGATGCGCTGCGCCACTAAGCGTGACAAGGAGTTTGAAAACAGTCGTTCGCGCCCGAACGGGTTGTCGGCGGAGGAGGTACGAAATCAAAAGGAAACAAACAGAAAGCAAGCGAACAAGGCGATGCGGAAAGCGAAATGTTTCTTCACTGAGAGGGTGCGATGATCGAACTCGATCCAAGGACAGTTAAATGTGAGAGTTGCAGAGTTGAAGCGAGATAAGGTCGAGGCAAAGCAGTTGCCGAAAGCCAAGTCAAGCCGGGCGGCTGGGGCTTGTTTGGTCGGCGAGGGGGGTGGACCGGAGGGCAGGAAAGGCCGGCAATGCAGCAAGTCACGGGTGAGCAGGCAGTTTTTGCATAAAATAAAATTCTTTCGTTCTACGATATAAAAATAACAAAAAAATAAGAAGAAATTAAAAATAAAAAAAATAATTTTATAAAAATTGTTTTCCCCTGTCTCGACACTGGTTTTACTCCGTGCTCTCTCTCCTCGCCTCAAGTCTTCCGTGGCACACACAGTCTCCAGGGGGTCCGCTAGGTTTGCTCAGTGCGCGCTAGCCCGCTTACACTAGCCCTATATTGAGTAGAGAGCCTCGCGGGGCAGCCTATTGGAGGCATTCTGCGGGTCCATTCCGCGGAATAGTCACTGCTGACTGGCTGCGACTCAGGTCAGGCGGGGCCGGTCAGCGGGATGAGCGTCCTCACTGGCCCGCCGCGTGGTCCGTGTGGCGGGGGCAGGCGGGGCGGCTTGCTAGCGCGCTCCCGCCGACGAACCAACGTTTTACGGTCATGCCGCTGACAGCCTTGTTCGTTGTCCCTCGGCCACACAACTCTCTGCAAGATGATAGTTGTATATTATATAAAACGGAATGGCATGCAGAGGACGAGGGATTACCGATGTTAATATTACTCATTCATCCTAGGCTGATTCCTGACGTTATTATGCACGCAAATCCATGTCTGTATTAATACGAAGCAAAATACCAGTTCCGTACAATACTGTAGTTATTGCGACGTTCGAACTGCACCGCGACGTTCCATGGAACCGCCACGCGCTATCTGGGGCAGTTCCTCTGCTGCGCTAGCCTGTTTGGGCTGTGGGCTACAAACTTTGTTCCCGTCAGGGGAGCATTTCCATACACTGAGTACCAGAAATTACTGATATGTAACATTCTTCCAAATTAATAACAATAGGTTCAGTAGTTATTCTCGACACGTGCTTTTTGCTTTTTTGGTTCTTCATCGAGTTTTCCCGAGATGTCTTGTTGTTCACGGTGGTTTGGTCACCGCCTTTCAGACTACGTCATACAAGAAGATACAAAGCATTTAGCAACTATGTATTTACTATTATTAAGTCGCGTGTGATTGACAATCACCAGGTTCACCAGCCCCCTTCTTCCCATTTGTCATGCTCGAAACACTATTTCTTTTTCCTTGGTGATCACGTTTCATGTTTAAATGCTTTCCCCATCTCATCCAACTGACGTCACCGGCAGTCCTTGCTTGGCTTTTCATTTTTATTTTTTTACTCCTTTTTTTTTAATTAGTACTACGTGCTCGCTCGCCCAGGAGGCGATCTGTGCGATAACATTTGCCCAGCTGTGGTCAATGCGGAATCTGCAGGATAAGCACAACGTCATATGACAGATATACGTACTGTTATTACAGGGGTGGTAGTGGTATCTCGAACCAGCCAGCAACATGGATAGGCAATTAATAATAATTAATATGGTCAAGGAATATTCATAGATGCATCCATCCTCTTTACAATATAACAACTTTTACCTCCAATGGTCGGCATTGAAATGCAGTTCTGCTTTAAATACGGCTTGCCGGAATTTATATACTTTTATATTATTGATATTACATGTATCAAGTATTGCTAGGCAGCGTTGTTTCAAATTGTCAACTGAGCACATTACCCCAAGTAACAAAGGAATATGTATTCTGTAGCCTCAAGTTATCAGATCAATGCGATTACTAAAACCATCCTATTCTTTATATTAGGATTTAAATTTGGATTTAATTTTGAGATGCTATCTTCTGTCTATATACTAAATGCAGTGAAATATATATTACATCATTTATCATACACTGCATGCTCGTAAGTGACTAAGCCCGGAGGCTGAGTGGAGTACATGTACATATGCGTACATATGTGTGCTGTAATGCATGCCATATTATAAACTGGGTTCTCATTGGAAGGTTCGACAGAATCGCTTCCTTGCCTTTCTTATGGCGAATGCTCGTACCAGTTGACGGTTATTTCAGCTATCAATGTTTACCTGTAGGATATTATAGTATGCTGCCAAGCTGACTTAGGCCATGGCTCCAAAGTCGCAAAGGAGTGACAGTATATAACATTGAATAATAAATTGATGCCGTTGGCTCTAAAAACCATCTTTGTCTTGATTATAATCCAACATGTCCCGGTTGCATTGACGGCACAGTCGTTTTAGCTCCTAGATTGTAAAGATATTTATCAATTACAAGGACAAAATACCTAGAAAAATCCCCTCCCTCTCTCCTCTTTTATTTGGGGTTTAATGTATTCTTCGCGTTGTCTCAAATCGCAGGAGCAAGAAAGGAAGAGGAGACTGACTGAACCGCTACTGAAAATTCAAGTTAGCTTATACAATTTGTCAACAAATATTCAGTTGACTTACCAATGTTTGAAAGTACCAAGAGAATCTTTATGGTAAAGATTGAAATCAGCTTATATTAATCGTGGATAGATAGGCAAGCAATTGAGGAGTTTTTCCTATTGTTGACGGAGTCTGTTGCAGAGCATGTCAACGAAGGAAACGACAAAGGCGACGTATTTTAACTATATTGTGAACCGTTTTTGGGGAGTGTTGGTGGGGAGAGCCAAATGTTGTTTGCTGTAAACGTCAACTGGTGCTGTTTATTAAGAATAGTATCTTCTTTCGGGATTTAAATCTCTAAAACCTGATTAAAAGTAAATATTAAACAGATGCCAAGTCAAGATTACAAGAGATCTGGACTTCTGAAACTGGAAATCTTCAAGCTGTTGTGATAGGGTCATTACGATTATAGATTCTTTTAAAGCCCTCAATGTGACTGAAAAGCCAAAGTAACCCCAAAGCACCTTTTCCTATGCAATAATAGATCTCCAGGCCATTTTAACTTATTAATTCAACAAATGTAATTTATTGGCTGAAGATGCTCCTTCCACATAAGAACAACACATGAATGGATCCCGTTATATGACCAGGCGAGCCAAAGGTAGTATGGAATCGAAGTTATTGGCTCATTCTACCTTGTAATCCTAATATCATCAAATGAAAATCCTAGACTAGAATGTGTGGTATCTAAGGGTATATACTAGGAGCCTGAAGGTTTCTCTGTTTCGAATAATTAAGAAAGCAGAGAACAAAAAATTTTTTTGATTTTTAAATAAGAAAAGTAGCGGGCCTTTCACATGGACCAAGGCTCAAAGGTACATAGTCAAATACTAGCTGAATTGCTTGTTGAGTATCAGAACAGTTGACATCAACCCTATTTCTGCCTCAGGCGCCAAGGCACCCAGGCACCCGAGACCGGCGCCGGCGGTGCGGGGCACAAACAGCATGACTGGTGCAGCCGCCTCGCCGTATCGAAATTTGATCTCCCGAAAAGAGTCATCGGCGCACAGCCTGAAAGCGACCCCGATTTTTCCCAGACTCAGCACCATCCATTCCCCTCCAGCCCAGTGATTGACCTTGCCAACCGCGAAAAAATGGCGTCCGACATGACGGCGCCACTGCTGGACGCCCTCGCCTCGTCCGATGGGCCTCTTTTCTCGACCGACGCTTTCCCCGCCGTCCCCTCGTTGACGATAAAGGCTTCGCTTGACCGTTTAGGCTCGCGGTCGATGGTGGAATATGAGACAATTGACAAGGAAGTCGCCGTTTTGACCGAGGAAGGAGCATCCATCGCCGCCTCGGGATCCCACGAAGCCAAGGTGTTCGAAGCCGTTGTCGCCGCCATGGACGGATTGAAGATTGCAGAACTGCCCGGCGTCGTTGGCAAGGAAGTCGCCAAGGTCGGACAGGGAAACGCTTTCAAGCGAGGCTGGATCAAGAAGGACAAGGATTTGCTGAGAGCAAGCACGGACAAGATCCACGACGAGACTAGAGAGCAATTGCAGACTATCAAGGACACCCAGACCTTTCCGGATGCCAAGATCATTGCTGATCTAAAGAAGAGGAAACTGATTACGGTTCAGAAAGTGATCAGCTTCAAGATCTCCAAGGGCCCCAAGTTCGCCAGAGAGTTTGTCAAGGAAGAGACCGATTTGACGGCAGAAATGCTGGCCAACGGATCATGGAAGACCGCCCAGCTGAAGCCTTACAATTTCAAGGCCAAGGGTGCACCCACCCCAACTGGAGCACTGCACCCTTTGAACAAAGTGCGACAGGAGTTTAGGAACATTTTCTTCGAAATGGGATTCGAAGAAATGCCCACGAATCGTTTCGTCGAGACCGGTTTCTGGAATTTCGATGCCCTCTACGTGCCACAACAACACCCAGCCCGAGATCTCCAGGATACCTTCTATATCGCAGATCCTCTTAAGGCAGACCCTCCTCGCGAAGACCCTCCCAACGACCCTCATCTGATCAAAGCATCATCCATGCCATCTTCCGCTAAAAAGACCGAGGACAAGCCCCGTGACTACCAGGAATACTGGGACAATGTGCGTGCTGTCCACGAAACTGGCAAGTATGGATCTATCGGATACCGCTACCCCTGGAACCCGGACGAGTCTTTGCGCCTGGTTCTCCGAACACACACAACCTCAGTATCGACGTATATGCTACACAAGCTTGCCGCCAACCCGCGACCGGCCCGGTACTTCAGTATCGACCGAGTGTTCCGAAACGAGGCCGTCGACGCCACCCACTTGGCCGAGTTCCATCAGATCGAAGGTGTCATTGCCGATTTCGGACTCGCCTTGGGCGGTCTAATTGGATTCATGGAAGTTTTCTTCGCCAAGATGGGCATCCATCAGCTGCGCTTCAAACCCGCGTACAACCCTTACACTGAGCCGAGTATGGAGATCTTTGGATATCACGCGGGACTTGGTAAATGGGTCGAGATTGGGAACAGTGGTATGTTCCGTCCGGAAATGCTTGAGCCTATGGGCATTCCAAAGGATATGCGTGTTTATGGATGGGGTCTGAGTCTTGAGCGACCCACGATGATCAAGTGAGTAACTTCTTAGTGATATATGATGGTTTCAAAACGCTAATATACTGTCCCAGATACGGAGTGAGCAATATTCGAGAACTTCTCGGCCACAAGGTCGACATCAACTTCATTGAGACAAATCCTGCCGTTCGCCTCGAAAGAGATTAGATTTTTACTTTTTTTTATGTGACTGATTTGAGAAACTGAATTGAACGAAATGAGGGCCATGAGAACGACCACCGATGGAAATAAATAAAACCATTCAAAAGTGCATTCTGGATATATATCTATGATAGAATTACATCCAGTTTAAATAAACAAAGTTAACAATAGGATACCATCGTTTTCTTCGTTCAACAAGAAAAGAGGGGAAAAATAGAAGATAAAAAAATGTCCCGCCCATATCTGTGCCTCGGCTCGTAATCTTGGAATCACCGCGGCTCTTCAGTAGGCGGATATTCTGATATTCGGCTGATGAATATTTTATGTATTTTAATTTACGTATTCTACCTCCTCTCTCATAGAAGAATAGGAGTGAGGAGGCTTTGATAGCCGGTAATAAACGCAGAACAAAAAGAAAGAGGGGAGGAAAGGTTGTATCCTGAACCTGGGTTGGGTTCTTGGTATTATTGGAATGGGTATTTTGTTTTTTTGAAATTTTTATCTCCGGTAACTGTAAGAAAATGTATTTTTCCCTCGTGTGAATCATCGCAAATCGTGTCCTATTACTTTAGGTATGCGATGAAAGGGCTTTTGTCTTTCCTTTTTTCCCAAGATGAAAACTCCATTCTCCCTTCCACGAACTACCAGTCGAATGCGTATCATTTCATACAGATATCTAGAAGGGGAAATAAAGTATAAGCCATCGTGTCATCTTGCATTCAAAAGTTGCATGGAAAATCTCACCATCACGGAACGCTTTCACTTCTTTTTTTCAAGAGAAGAAAAAATCTATCGCTGAGCGCTCCACACATTCTTCAGGTAACCGTCGCGCTGGGTGAGGCGGTTGAGCGAGTCGTCAGCCTCGCCACGAGCACGCACGAAACCGCACAGAGCGTAGACCTGGTTGTCGCCGGTGTAGCGGCCGTTCTCATCGACGTTACCGATGGCCAGCTGGACGGAGGCGTGGTCGTTGGCCTTGATGATGCGGTTGGTGGCCGAGCACTTACGGGGGACGTAGCTGTGCGAGTTAGTTTTTTTTCGTTTTCTTCATTTCTGTTCGTTTCTTTCCGTAGTCGTGCGGAATTGGAGATTTTTTGCAGGAAAAAAGGAATGTACGTACAGATCGACAATCTCTCCCTTTTCGTTCTCCATTTTGGCGAATTGTTCTGTGGTGTATCGTCTGGACGGTTGGACGGTGAAGGAGAGTGCGGTGGCCAGCGATTGCCGCCCGGAAAGAGAATATCGGTTGTGGGTCATGTGACCTGTTATCGAGGCGGCTGCTGAGTGGGCATCCAGCCTGAACCGGCCCCACATTAATCTATAATACACTCGTGTATTTCTAGAAATGCTATGTACAATAACTGTGTACAAAAATTTTAATTATTCGTCATTACAGATTGCTTTCAGGCTTCTTCTCCCTCAAAATGTCCTTTTTGAACCCCAACTCAACATGGCGCGGCCCATCCTTGCCAAACTTGACCAGAATCACTCTATCAGACTCGCCCTTTTTTCCGGATCCTTGAAGTTCTGGTCCAGGATGGTCCAGGGACAGCACCGCGCGTTTATCAGCAAGAAGCTTTATGCTTCGAGGGCAGATGTACATGTCCGTCCACGGAGGCGATCCAGCGTGGATAAACTCCAAAAGCTCGGCGCGGCGGCGCTGTCTCTCTGCGGGTGCACTGCTGTTGCTGTTGCCGTCTTCTTGATCCAGAAACTGCGAGACAAGCGACAAAAGAGCGAATTGAGGCGGGTAGAGAATGATATCTCCGGCGCGGGCTTGCGACAGCCAAGCAGAGGCGCGCAGAAACCGTGCCTCGCTGATTTCAATGCCGCCGTCAGATGTCGGCGTTTGGATTTCTTGTCGACCGCCCTGCGGCAACCCTTGGGCAGTGTTGTCTGATTTTGATAGCTCAACGATTGGTAGAAAGTATATGTACATCTGCGTCGTAAATCTTTTCGGTAGATTCGGTGGCGTAATCCAATGTGTGAATGGAATTAATCCGTCTATACATCAATAAGTTAAAAAAAAAAACCCACCAACGCTACCTATTATATGAAGTAGCATACCTGTATCAGGTTCGGCCGCTTCGTTTTGCCCACGAAGCCAGTCGGAAAACGTAAGCTTGTTAGCGTGGATATCTCGCCTGCCATGTTCCTTTACGGCGTCGTTGACATGCACCAGTTTACCGGAAACGCGGTCCTTGGCAAGCAGGATGCCGCTTTCTTCAAAGAGCTCTCGAATTGCAGCTTTTCGGTAATTGAGAGCATCTTCATGTCGTTTGGGGTCAGTGGGAGGTGGGCACTCGCCATCTTGGTTGGTCGATACATTGCCGCCGGGGAATACATGCGCCGATGCAAATGAGGTCGATGTCTCGACTCTGTGAAGCAAAAGAACTTCGTTTTCTGGAGATATGAGGAGAACGCTGGTAAAATATTAGCATCATTAACAAATCTTGTAAGCTGGTGGGTTCTTGAGACGACTCACCTCGAGCTCGGTCGAGGGACTGCCACCTCCTTCTTTGTCGCCTTGGTCGACATTTTAGGCTGGCCGTTGGACTGAAATCCTGGACGAGTGCTATGTCTAAAAATCGTAGAAAATGCGACTTGGCCAATATTTACCGGGACGTGGCTGGATTTATCTGGCAGCACTCTATAGCAGTAAAATAATGTCTGTGGTGAACGAAACTTGGCGTGGCAATATGTTGGCGCGGTGTTTCCTAACCTAGGAATAAATGACATATCTATGTATAAAACTGGACTAGAAACGAAAAAGAAAAAGGAAAAGGAAAAGGAAAAGAGACAGACGGAGGCATTAAGGTAGCGCTGACCTCGGTTGCATAATTGTTCTGTGCCTGTCTAATGCAAGTAGTGGTGGTCAGCACCACGGCTACGCGCGGGGAAAGCTGCAGGGGCCGAGGCTAACGTGCATACAACACTTTCTATATCCCAAACCTACAGAACAGCCAGCTTTATATAGTAACACGTGTTTTCATTCCAACGTCGTTTTAATTAGGCATTCATTCAAAGACATCAGCTCATTTTAATTACATTCCAAACTTTTTTTGGTTGCCATCAACATTCATCTACGAGTAGAGTTTCTTGTCGTAGCTGTGCAGTCCGTGGACGTTGCCTTCAGCTTGTGCACTGCCACTGCGAAGTTCAAAGCGGATGGTCTTGTTGTTCACGTTGTCATGAAGCTCTTGCACGGTTCTAACACCGAGTTCCTGCAGCGAATGCTCAACACCGGCAACAAGGTATGGAATGAACTTGGTCACGGATCCACGGTCCAGAACAGATCCCGAGACGCCCTGGGCCACAAGAACGCGGTCTTTCTCCGAGAAGTATCTGGCAGTACCAGCGTTCGTCTTGCCCGACTTCTTGTCCTCCATGGCGTCAATGCTGCCCATTCCACGGTAAGCCTTGACAAGCTGGCCCTCGCCGCTGACGAAGTACTCCCCAGGAGACTCAGTGGTACCGGCAAGAAGACCACCCATCATGACGGTAGAAGCACCCATGGCAAGACCCTTGACAATATGCCCGACGTTCTGGATACCACCGTCGGCAATGCAAGGAACACCGAAGCGAGCTGCGAACGAGGCAACACGGTGGACGGCTAGGGCCTGGGGACGGCCCACAGCCATAACCTCCTGCGTGATGCATGCACTACCGCTGCCCATGCCAATTCTCAGGCCATCGACACCGTGGGCAATCAAGTTCGCAGCTTGCTCGCGGGTGACCACGTTACCGCCAATAACCTCAAGGTTAGGGAACGTCTGCTTGGTCCACTTAATCATTTCGATCTGGTAGATACTGTTACCCTGGCTGCTGTCAAGAATGACAATGTCCAGGCCAGCCTCAACGAGAAGTCTCAAACGCTCCTTGTCGGCCTCGCGTGTACCAATAGTGGCAGCCGAGATAAGCTGCTTAGAGTCGGGAAGCTTAGATGCCAAAGGAAAGTGCAAGTTCTTTCTCAAATCAGATCGAGATAGAAGAGAAACAAGGTTTCCATCCTTGTCAATGATAGGTAGTTTTCCCTTCTTGGAGTTACGCAGGACTTCGTTGGCTTCAGCCAAGGTGGTGCCGGAAGGAGCAGTAACGAGATCAGTCGACATGACTTCGGTTACTGGGTCTGCGTCGGAGGTGTGGAATTGAATGTCACGGCTGGTGACAATACCAATAAGTTTCGAGCGAAGGGTGCCATTTTCTGTTTTACAATCTGTCAGTCTTTGAACTAAACCTAAAATTCCATAATCACATATGTAGTGTTGGGGTATCATCAGATGGGAATCTTGTTCTCCACATTACAGCTCTCGCTGCTACGGTGGAACGAAAGTTATATATAGAAAAGAGTTGAAACATCATGAAATCCAGAAGAGAGGGGTAGGTAACAGAGAAAAAGACTCACCAGTCACAGGAAAGCCACCGAATCCCCAGGTGGATTTCAGTTCCTTCGCTTCAGCAACGGTGGTTTTGGGAGAGATAACAACAGGATCAAGGATGAAACCGTTCTCATATCTCTTCACTTTGCGGACCATCTCGGCTTGGGCCTCGGGAGTGCAGTTGTGGTGGATAACACCAAGGCCACCGAGGAGGGCCATGTGGATAGCCATGTTGTGTTCCGTCACGGTGTCCATGGGAGAAGACAGAAGAGGGGTCTTCAAAGAGATCCGCTTGGTAACTGGCGTGTCGAGGGTAACCTCTGACGAGGGAAAACCTAGGAAAAAGTCAATAATTAAGCCGGCACGAATTCTGCTTGCAATATATCGCACCAATGTAGCCAGGCAAGATCAAGAAATCATTATAAGTCAATGCACCGTGCTTGTCCGAGTCAAGCAGGGCTTCGACATCCAAACCATCTTTGGTTGGATAATCCTTCTCCAAAACTTCCAGCGCCTTGGTGTAGTCCTGGATTTCCGCCTTGGAAGCGAAGGTGCCGTTGGAGGTAGCCATGGCTAAATATGGGTTGGAATATATTGTGGTCTTAAAAAAGACAATAATGAAACCAAGAAGAAGTGAGAAAACAGTCAACGGAAGCAACGGTGAGAGGTTCCTGTTGACGGGGAAGAGTTTCCTTTCCCAAAGAAAAGAAAGAAAAAAAAGAAGAAGAGAAAATCGGAACGAGCCTGCGATGACTTTTTTTTGCACTGTGGGGTCGCCCTGCGCTAGCGTAACGACTGGCTGGCTGCCTGCGCGAGGCGGTCAATGCCGGCCGCTTATCGGCCCGATAATACGTCCGCATCGGGACTAGCGCGATTTCTTCACCAAAGATCAATTCATTATTAACATTCTCACCAAATTACCTAAGGTAGTATATATTTACTCTGAGTTTACGCAGTACGTTAACATTGAAGTCTCAGATGTTTGCGTAAGACCGCGTAGTTAAAATAACATGAGGGTTAAGGACAATTAAATACTAATCGGAGGAAACAAGACAGAAACAAAAAACAAACCCCGAAAAGGAAAAAGGAAAACCCACAGACGGTACCATATCCTACGCTTCTATCGAGATACAGGCCAAATTTAAAGACTCTGTGACCATATAGGAGTGATGATATATTCGAAAAATTTGCCATACTGTCATCGTCATCGTCTTCTTCATTCCCATGACCCAGTGCCTAGTGCTCCCTGAACACGCTTTCGGATGCTAGTAGCCAGATATATCCTGAGATCTGATAACTCTAACCCTCCCAGGCACTCAATCATATCAATAACCCCGCTGAGCTTAAGGCAAGCTTCTTTGAGTCCAAGTGCTGGTGAAAGCAGGGCCTGAAGAAGAGACGGCCAGTCTTCATCACTCACCGATGTAACATCAGGCAGCAGTAAATCCCTCCAAGATTTTTGTTCCCCATTAACATATTGAATGAGTAAAACCTCGGGAACACCGACTGCATCCATAAGACTTTGCCATCTCAGTGCCACAGTGAGCATCGATTCAAGACGTAGGACAAGCTCAGTCGCCTCCATGTCATCTAAGATTACCCATTTAGCGCCATCTTTTCTAGCTTCGTAGGCCAGTCTTTGAGATGCATAAACTCTAGCTTCTTCCACACCCAATCCCCACCCTGTACATTCTTGTATAAAACTTTGGTATCGTCGACAAATATTTATCGCCCATCGACGAGCTTCTAAGGTGAGGTAAAGACGGTTGGCCTCAACAGTAGTTATGTCCATAATTCCTGTACCAGTTGAATCCGTTTCAGGGAGTTTTGGCCACCCAAAAAAATCCCAAGACGACTTTATCAAGGAGCTGAAGTAAGGTGCACATTTCGGCCAGGATGGTTTATCAATGGCCTGCTCCCCTGGAAGTTTATAGTTGAATTTTTGGGAGTCGCATACGGAAGAGCCTGTGCTCAATGATTCCACTGATTGTGGAAGAGGTGCCATATGGGGTGTAGCATTTTGTTGTTTTTGAAGCTGTTTGTCTTGGCTAGCGGTCATACTGGCAGAGCAAGCATAGTTGTACACAGCGCAGCGATCACACTTTTCACCGGGCCAAGAGCGATCGAGCGGCAGACACTTTGTCCAGTATAATCAGTATCGAAAATGTTTTCATAATGAGCTTGTAGGACCTGAGAGTGAGGTAATCACTAGGAATATCTCATACCTTCTTTTTGTCTTTCCGACATTTGCTACACTTCAAGTAATGTAGCTGCTTAGAAACATCAGACCTGTCTGAGGAATCCATAATAAGAGATTGTATTATTGCTTCTCTTATCTATCCTAGAGGTAGGCAACCGAAGTTAGGTCGTGCAGCAAAAGTTAGACTTCTATAGAAATACCGTTGTATACCCTAGAAGTCTGGTAGGGAGGAGGCTAAGTATCGATGATATTATGGGAGATTCAGGAACCACCAGTTGGGCTCCGTATCCCTTTTTAACTGCAGCCTGATGGAAATTGTGGCAAATATTTTATTTGTTTTTTCCTTTTTTCCCTTTTTTTTGGAAAATAAATATAGTATATACTTGCGACCGTCGCAATCACAGTCGCAGTGCCAGTCGCAGTCGCATCGCAGTCGGATTAGCGGTCAGCTCGAGTCCTAGTCGCATTAACAGCGTCTACTAACTGATTGGACGGGGAACTTGCTCTCAGCCTTGTTCGTATACAGTTTTGGGGATGGTGTCATGCATACCCAAGCTACTAGCTTTCTCGTCACGAGGCTGCAGCTTTTGGCGCAAAGGGGAAACAATTGAACACGCTGGAAGATCTAACATTTTGCGTTATACAGATGATGTTACATGTAAATACATACATGTATGTCTGCGTAATCGGCTGCGGGGTTTTAAGTATCAGATAGGTCTACAAGGCCTTTATAACACCGTATTTGTCTCAAGATCATTATATTTAAGAGAGGACGCGGCATATTAAAGCAATATACTTCCGTAATCAAAGTCACAGGGAAAGCAATCTTCTGCTACATGTAAGGCTAATTGATTGAACTTCGAATGTTGGATGTTTTCACATCTGTGCCACAGGATATCCATTGGTAGGAGAGAAACTCCCTCACAATAAGAACCTGGAGGCAAAAGACCATAATTCTCGGTTTCATTCAAGTCGTTAATATATCAGCCATGATCCGGCGTTCTCCAATGCATGGTCCCAGCCGCACTCATTCTTCCAGATGGCCACGCTTTCTATCTCGTCTTTGCCTAGCCTGAGACCATTATAGAGATGCTTTATAGTATTGATGTCAGACAATTTTAAAACCCGAGTATATTGCTCATTAAAGCTTACCGGAAACATTCCTTCGCCTCCCCGGAGCCCGCACACCTTGCCATCCGGACTCTCCCATCGGATTTCTGGCTCCACTTTCTCGTACTCAATTCGGAGTACGTACACGAGGGGTTCGTCCTTGAAGAAAAATTTGAGCGTATTGGGAACTTGGAGTGCGGTGGAGAGGTGAATAAATCCGGATTGCTGGTCTAGATTACTGACGGGTAACTTGTCCGGTAGAGGCTCGGGAATGGGTGCATCGGATGGAACGAGCTTATAGACGTATCTGGGAGTTGAGGCAGTCATTTTTTGCGGCCTTAATTTTCTCCTTTGTTCAATGTTTGTCTCGTGCGTAGTATAATAATAGGAGCAGAATATTCCGTAGGGTATGTAGTGCAGATAAAATGGATGCCGAATGTGGGGCCCATCTCACTACATAAATCTCGAGTATTATTGTGTCATTAATCAGTTGACGTTCCGTACGTCGATTCTAAAATTCGGCACAGATCCAAAATATTCAATATTAATACATGTAACGGAGGTCAACTGGTGGGAATAATGATACATATATCTACATCGTTTTGGCTATTTGAATTCACTCTTACCATCAATTGATGTATCAATTGACTCTGGAATGCAATGGGGCGATTATATATATTAATGGTTGACCTCCAGCCTAGCGTTGTGAGGGCTTGACACCAATTGTACGGTGGTCTGGGCCTAGATTTGTATATTGGCACAGAACAAGTCTTCAATATTACATTATAAACGTGAAATAAATCCATGAAACGACTCTATCTAGCAACTGTCGAGGTAGGTGGTGCAAGTAAATCACGTGATGTAAACAGTCCGACACCGGCAACGCGCGACCTTTCCCCATCGGGAGAATTGTAAACAAGGTAAACAAACCCCTCCCGAGCAGGGCAGGAGCGACCGGCAGTAGCCCCAGTCTTACTGCTCCTCCCTCCTCCAGCCCTAGAAAGCGCCTTATCTCGGCTGAAACTCTTCAACTACAGTCAACTGTGAGCATCGTTGTCGCTTCTCTCTCTCTCGGCTCCCCACGCTTTCGTCGTCGAAACGAATCGCCCTTTTGGAGGGTCGTCCCATCAACACACACCGCCCTTGATACGCCAGACCTTGCGCGACTGTTCCAACACGCCATTCCGAGTTCAAAGCCGAGGGCGCAGGCATGCGTTCCATGCTGTATAGATTTCCGCTCGACTTACAACTTGTCGCATGACAGAACACTCCGTGATGTCCAACATAACGTCATTCAGGCGATCGCAAACCGAAATTGGGCCCTCAGCTGGGAGTCCGATGCGACATGACTCTATAGCCTCGACAGCCTCAACTGCATACTCCGTCTTCTCGAACGAAGCACCTCCCAGCCGCAGCAGTACTATTTCTTCAAATGCATCGTCCCTTGGGGGGGTTGGCCACAGACGTGGCAGAAGTGAATTAAATAATTTCATGCCGATGTCACCTATGCCTGAGAAAAGCACCACCGCTGCAGAAACATATGGAAGCATTCGTCGCTCCTTGCGGCCACTGCCGCAAGCACCCAATTCCTCCCCCAAAACGTCGCTCAAGGACGTGAACACGCGCCATACTCGAAGCTATACCATCGACGAGACGGCATACCGAAAGTCTGTATCCCCAGCTGGAACACCAGAACGCAGGATCAGATGGCAAGAAAACGAGATATCCGACCATGCGACCCCCCCTCGTCCGAAATCCCAGCATTCGCAAAGCCACAATAGTCCCCATCCACCAGCTCTTACCACGGCTTTTACTGCTCCAGAACTTGAAACTTTCCAAAAGTCATCGACTGGCCATCTTCGCACGCTCTCCAAGTTTGCAAAGTCTGGAGAAACGGAGGAATTTGTGATCGACTCTACTTCGCCATCTGTTGTCGGTCTTCAGGGTAGAAGGCGTCTGAAGCGATCAGACTCCATCCGGGGGCCAGCTCACCAGAAAAGCAAAAGCATGTCGGCGTCGTCATGGGCTGCAGGAAATTGGATGGACAAACAACGACAGTTCCTCCAAGCTTATGAGTATCTTTGCCACATTGGAGAAGCGAAAGAATGGATTGAGGACGTTATCAAAAAGGAAATCCCTCCTATCGTGCAGTTGGAGGAAGCTTTGCGCGACGGCGTAACTCTGGCTGAGATTGTCCAAGCCTTATACCCCAACCGAATCTTGCGCATCTTCCGAAATCCGAAACTTCAGTATCGTCACTCAGACAACATTGCACTCTTTAACCAATTCTTGGATGAGATGGCATTGCCCGACATTTTCCGCTTCGAATTAATTGACTTATATGAAAAGAAGAATATCCCCAAGGTGATACATTGTATTCATGCTCTTTCATGGTTATTATTCAAAAACGGAATAGTCGACTTCCGTATAGGTAATCTGGTTGGTCAGCTGGAGTTCGAACATCACGAACTTGAACAGACGCAAAAGGGTCTAGATAAAGCTGGCGTTAGCATGCCTAGCTTTTCTGGAATGGGAGCGACTTTTGGTGCTGAACCGGAACCAGAACCAGAGCCAGAACCCCCTGAAACTGATGAACAACGTATTGAGCGCGAGTTGCGGGAAAACGAGGCCAGCATTGCTGAATTACAAACTCAAATACGAGGTGCTGTGTTGCGAATCAAACTCGGTGATATCATGAATCAGCTATGGGATAGTGAACATTGGATTGCCGATCTTCAATCCAGGATACGAGGTGATTGGGCACGCCAGATTATCGGCTACCGACTCAGCATGCGCCAATTCGCAGTCAGTCTTCAGGCTATTTCTCGCGGTTTCATAGTAAGATCACAAAAACAAAGGAACGAGGATTGGTGGAGAGGCAAGAAGCAGGACGTCTTGAAAATCCAATCCCTAGTCAGGGGCCGGAAAGCAAGAGCCCAGGTTAACCACTTGAAGACTCGGATACGAAAAGAGGAGTCTGGAATCAAGAGCTTCCAAGCAGCCATAAGAGGAGCACTGCAACGAAAACAAGCATTCGACCAAGTTGAACAGACCAAAGGCGCAGAAGTAGAAGTACTGTCTCTTCAAGCGGCTATCCGTGGTATGCAATGCCGCTCTGTACTGAGCAAAAATGTTGCTCAGCTTGAAGCTGAAGTTCCCTCTATTGTCATAATTCAGTCGGCCGCTCGTGCTTTCGCGGAAAGAGCCCGTTTGGCGACCTTGGAGAAAAGACTGGAGGCCTTGGGGGATCATTGGTGTGCTTTTCAGTCATCCGTTCGAGGTAGAAAAGTGCGCAACCAACTTCAAAATCTTCGTGATCAGCTTGCCGAGCAACAAGAATCGATTGTGCTTTTCCAGAGTACTGTTCGAGCAAGTCTCACTCGCTCAAAAATCGAGGACCAGAAGAGTCAGCTGGAGCAATCGGAAGCCCAAATCACGTTCCTACAGTCTTGCATCCGCGGCATGCTGTCAAGAGAACTAGTCAGCCAGGACCTTCAATCCCTTGAACAGAATGAACAAATGGTGGCAACCCTTCAATCCCTTGCTCGAGCTGCAATGGTCAGAAAAGACGTTGGTAAGCTTCTTGAGGATCTGGAAGATTGTGAAGCAGAGGCAATCCAGTTACAAGCTCTTGCTAGGGCTATGCTTGTCCGAGTCGACGTTGGAGATTTACTGTCTGATCTGGAAAACGAAGAAGATATGGTTATCAACCTTCAATCATGCATCCGTGGAAGCTTTGTGCGTCAGAAGTTTGCCGAGAAACAACGTTTCTTCCGACAAAATATGGAGAAGGTTATTAAGGTACAAAGTTTCGTCCGCGGCAAAATACAAGGGCAGGCATACAAGAGTCTCACCAGTGGAAAGAACCCCCCGGTTGGAACTATCAAGGGCTTTGTGCATCTGCTCAATGACAGCGACTTTGACTTTGAACAAGAAATCGAATTCGAGCGTCTCCGGAAAACAGTCGTTCAGCAGGTGCGCCAAAACGAAATGGCTGATCAGTATGTTACACAACTAGACATCAAGATTGCACTATTGGTCAAGAACAAGATTACCCTCGACGAAGTCGTGAAGCATCAAAAGCATTTCGGTGGACACTTCGGGTCCTTGATATCGAATTCCAACATGGCTTCGAAAGACCCGTTTGACCTTAAAGCTCTCAACAAGAACTCTCGGAAGAAATTGGAACAGTATCAGGTATTGTTTTTTATACTTCAAACCCAACCGCAGTATCTCGCCAGGCTGTTCCGCAAGCTCCGCGAACAAAACACCGGCGAAAAGGAGTATGAGAGGACGAAGCATTTGATCATGGGTTTATTTGGATACTCCCAGAAACGACGTGAAGAGTATTATCTCATCAAACTGCTTGTGAAGTCTATCAAGGAGGAAATCCAAAGCTGCCCTTCCCTCCAAGACTGGGCTCGGTGCAACTCTTTCTGGATCAAACTTTTCATGGCCTACGTCAAATCACCAAGGGATCGAAAATTCTTGCGCGAGGTCCTGAACCCCCTTGTCAAAGAATGGGTCATCGAAAATGCAGACCTTGATCTTGAAAGCGACCCGGTCCAGATTTACCGTTCAGCTGTTAGCAACGAAGAACTTCGGACTGGGCAGAGAAGCAGGCGTCCTGTTGACGTACCAACAGAAGTAGCCATTCGAGATCCGGAAACGCGAGCCATATTCATTCAGCATTTGCAAGATCTTCGCGACATTACGGACCAGTTCTTGGCAAAATTCCAGGAAGCGCTTGTGAGAATGCCGTTTGGAATCCGTTATATTGCCAAAGAATTATACGAAAGTCTCCTTGCTCAATACGGTCATGAAGATCCTGGCTTCATCCTTCAGGTAGCTGGTCAGTGCATTTGGAAGAGCTACTTCCAATCCGCGGTACTTGAACCTGAGAAGCACGGCGTAATCGATCGTGGATTGAACCCCAAACACAAGAAGAACTTGGGCGAGATCTCAAAGGTACTCTCGCAGGTAGCATCAGGGCGATTATTTGGCAACGAAAATGTCTACCTGCAGCCGCTCAATAAACACGTGGGGGATTCAATACTTCGTCTCGGGGAGATTTGGGCCAATAGTAAGTTTATGCACATCAAGCCCTTTTCTGGCTGATCTTCTAACACTGTTTCCAGTGATATCGGTACAAGACGCCGAGTCTTATTTCGATATTGATGAATTCAACGACCTTTACGCCAAGACCAAACCGACGTTGTATATCAAAATGTCCGACATCTTCTCAATCCACCAACTTGTTGCATCCGATATCGACTTCCTCTGCACGAATCGGGACGACTTCCTCAAGGACATCATTCGAGAGCTCGGCAATGTCAAGTCCAACGAGCACGAGCTAATGACAGTCAGCACATCGGAGATCAGCCTGACGTTACACCCACGACTTACAAATACCGAAGGTAAGACAGGAACCTCGTCAATTTTTTGACGCAAAATACTTACTAAGAATTTAGATCCCGAGGCTGGTATCAAAACTCTCTTCATGGAAACAAAGCGATGCATTCTCTATATAATCAGAGTGCAGTCTGGCACAAACCTCATGGAAGTAATGCTTAAACCTCCCACGGTAGAGGACGAACAGCGATGGCAGTGTCTTGTCCACGACGAACTCACCACAAACAATCAAAGAAAGGGTGCCTACTCAGAGGCAAACACGGTACTTGATCTTAGTGTCATGAACTACGCTGATCTGAAGAGGGTTGCACTTGAAAATATCCTGCAACTCGAAAGTTATGGAAAGATCAGCCGTCACAATCAATACCAGGACATTCTGAATGCCATTGCCGTGGATATCCGGACCAAGCACCGACGCAGGATTCAACGCGAGCGAGAACTTGATAGCGCTCGGATGACGTCGTCCAGGCTAAACGACCAAGCCGTCTATCTCGAACAACAACTAAAGACCTACAACGACTACATCGAACAGGCCATGATCACACTTCAGAACAAGAAGGGCAAGAAGAGGTTCCTGCTGCCGTTTACCAAACAATGGGATCACGAACGTGAACTCCAGAAAACGGGACGAGTTTTCAAGTTTGGTTCATACAAATACTCAGCACGCAATCTTGCAGACAAGGGAGTTCTTGTTCACTGGAAAGGATATATGGAGCGCCAATGGGATCGGGTTGATCTTACGATATCTAGCAACGAAGTCGGAGTGTTTACCTTGGATGGCAGCAGTGGCAACATGATGATTCCCGGAGCGAATGCACAAGTGCCACTGGATGATCTCCTCCAAGCGCAGTTCAACAGTACCCAGTTCCTGGACTTCTTCGAGGGCTGCCTCCGTGTGAACGTAAACTTATTCTTGCATTTGATCATGAAGAAGTTTTATAACGAGTAATGGGAATTGGGTCGTTTTGGTTGATTTTATTTATACGAGCGTGCATGGTGGAATTTCTACAGTCCCTTCGGTTTACAGCGATCACATGGAATGATATCCCAGAGCAGATGAGGTTATGAATAGGAATGGGAGAGATCAGGTTCGATAACGGCGCAGTTAGTGTCGTGGTTTATATTCGTATTGATATAGCTAGCATCTTTCCTTAACAGCGTTTTTGTTTTTGCCTTCGTTTTAGAATCAGCATTGAGTTGTGAGCTGGTGGTGTTGTTCAATGTTGTTTTCGGTAACGGTGCTTGGTTGGGGATATTGATAGGACTTGCATTTTTGTGTACTATTTGCTTTCGACCTGTATGTAAGTTAACTTGAGAATGATATATGCTCTTCGAGATGCATTTCAGCTCCAGATGCCAATAACATAACTATCGGTTGAGTTTGAAGAGCTGAATACCTCTTTGCCAAAAGGGGCAACATTCGAACCCTACACATATAGTTGTAACGCTCGAGGGCTTTTCTTGTTCATTTATACGTTGGCAATGCTGGTTGTTCAATGCAGTACAGTTCAATGTTGACTACATGTAGTGTAATCTCTCCCTTTTTGGTTGCATATTGATATTAGAACTAGATATAACATAACAGACAGACAAAACTCCCAGAAAATTTTTTCCCCTCCTTTTCAATGTTCTAGTTTACATATTAATCTTTATACATTAATATTATCGTCACATGCAGTAATAGTAATATACTCGAAATCACGTGATCTCTCGGCGCCACTGGTCACTAACAGGGGCAGTTGCGGGTAATTGTTGGGCCAACCTCATCTCCAGGTCTTCTGGATTCCGTTTTAGGATCACTTCAATTCTCCCCTGGTATATTTCATTGACGGAACCGCTCTGCATACAATGGACTTTAGCAGTCTCAAAGACCAGGTGAGCAACCTGACCTTGTATGACATCAAGGCAGGTGCTCGCAAGTTGCAAAATGGTAAGGTGTCCACGCCAAGGAAGTGAGGGGATGGGAATGAACAGGAGAAATGGGAAAGGGATATTGCTGGTGTGTATTTACTGATGGGGGTAATTGCTGCAGCCGTTATGAACTATACGGAAATGGAGTCCAAGGTTTGTCTTTTTGTCTTTATGATGTTTCGTATCTGCTGACCAAGAAAACCACCACCAGGTCCGAGAAGCCACAAATAACGAACCTTGGGGCGCATCCTCGACTCTGATGCAGGAAATTGCCAATGGCACGCACCATTAGTCGGTCTACCACCTGCTACCACGATGCAATGGAATCCGCGGCTGACCGGGTCACTACAGTCAATTGCTGAACGAGATTATGCCTTTGATCTACAAACGGTTCACAGAAAAGACAGCAGAGGAGTGGAGACAAATATACAAGGTGGGCGAGATTGGTTTAATGAAACGGGATATATGTTTGCTTACTACTCGACATTAAAAAAAAATAGGCTCTTCAACTACTCGAATTCCTTATCAAAAATGGTTCCGAGCGTGTCATTGACGATGCTCGGTCTCACATGTCTCTTTTACGAATGCTTCGCCAATTCCATTATATTGATTCCAATGGCAAGGATCAGGGTATCAACGTCCGTAACCGGTCGCAAGAACTAGTCAAACTGCTCGGCGATGTTGATGCTATCCGTGCCGAGCGCAAAAAGGCTCGCGCCAACCGCAACAAGTTTGGTGGTATGGAAGGTGGCATGGCAGGCGGATTTTCTGGACAGGGAAGTGGACGATACGGCGGGTTTGGTAGTGATAGTTTTGGTGGATATAGTGGAGGAGTGTTTGGTGACGGCGGCGGGTTTGGTGGAGCCAGCAATATCAGTGATATCAGCAGGGAACCGGGCAGACGAAGCAACCGGTTTGAAGAGTACGACGAAGATGATGACGAGGTTTCGGCTCCGGTGCGGCGACGAACGGAACCCAGGCCACAGGCCAAGCAACCCGAACCACCCAAGCCCCAGGAAGCAGACTTGTTTGATTTTGGCGATGACGACGAGGTTGCTCCCATCACCTCAACTGCTGCCGGAAAACAACCGGCTTCTGGCAACGGATTGGACATTCTTGGGTCAGGTGCGGATGATGATGACTTTGATGATTTCCAGTCGGCATCACCAGCTGCGGCGCCGGCGCCGTCTACCCAGTTCTCGGCTATTCCTCCTCCTACGTCGACAGCTACGACCACATCAAACACTCAGTTTGCTGCCCCAAAACCGGTATCTGCGTCTCAAGGTGCCGACTTGAGCGGACTTGCTGCATTCTCTTCCGCTACACCCACCCCAACTAGTTCCACCACGTTATCACCGCCTCCTCTTTCTTCAGCATCTCCATTTGCTGCACCACCGCAGCAAAAGCCGGCAGCGCCGCAGCAGCCTGCTATCAAGCCAACGGGATATCAAGCAGCAACACCAAATTACTACACCTCAGTCAATGCTAGCATGAATCAGCCCATGTCGCCATCGGGCGGCGGTCTCAACCAGAGCACTTCTTCGTTCTCCTCTCTGACTTCTTCTGCATCACCAGCTGCTGGAGCTGCCAAGCCAGCCGCGTCGAAATCATCTGGCGGCGACGCGTTTGGATCTCTCTGGAGCACAGCCAGTGCTGGCGCCGGCATCCAAAAGAACGTGCCTAACAAGGGACCCAATCTGGCAAGCATGGCCAAGGAAAAGTCCAGCGCTGGCATTTGGGGCACCCCTGGTGCGGCTTCATCACAGCCAAAGCCCCCTTCAAGCCAGCCCAGCGGTGGGTCAGCCTTGGATGATTTGCTGGGCTGATACAGTCTGCCGTATTTTTTCTGGGCTGTTTTCACATACACTTTGAGTTGAATCCTGTCCGTGCGACTCCGTTTCAGCTTGTAGTGGAGGTTTCAAACGGTCTTTTCTTGTCTTCTGTGATTGGTTCTTCTTTTTATATTGTCGATTTCAAAATTAGCCTAGTTCTTCTTTTTTTCCCCCTCTTACCTTTCCATCTTCTCCATTTTACTTGATTTTGCTTGCTGTCTTTGGAACCGAGACTGGCGCAGTACAGAAATGGATCTTTTTGGGCATGTAAAAGTACTTTCCTTTTAGGCATATCTTGTCCAGAGTCTAGTACGGAGTACGCATGCAGGACATTGCAGGTATCCACATAATATGCTATCTCTAACCAATGAGCATAGATATTACTGCCAAGGCTGCTTGTTTATATAATCCACGACTATTAAATCTTAGTCCTGGGCCCAGCAACTCTGATTGGCTCCCGGGCTGGCGGTATGGTCGATCGCAGGTGCTTAGTCAATCTTAAATTCCACGAGGACAAGCGAGGCTCTGGTGTGCCACGGAAATACCGTGATAAGCAGCGCTCTGCGAGGTCGCGTGCTCGTGTGATTGTGCCTGCACAGTAAGTTGCAACATGGGTCTGCGCACAGCGACGATCAACCGAGCGCGTAAAAGCCCAGTTCGGACAACCCGTGCTCGCGCTGAAGGAAAGTCAAACTAAGCTCTACTGAGGCAGGCTCTCTTTGGGTCCAGTGGGTCATTGGGCCGACGCTAGAGGGGCTTGTCTCAATACTCCAGCCAATGGATTGCCGATATGGACGAACGTGGAGGGCGGTGGGAGTCGCGGGGCTTCCGGATTCGTCAGTTGCAAACGTCGGTGGGGCCAGGTGCACTAGCGACGAGTCTCCTCCTCAAAGAAGCTGGTATTGCCTCGTACCATTGTTGCACAGCCATTTTCCGCAGCACTCCGTGTACCGATACGCGCTTAATACGGCTATGACAAGCTAGAACCGGCGAGCCGGCCTTTGTCGCTGCCTATCCTCAGCTGCTTTTACCACCTTAGTCGCTTCTTCCTCGGATCAAACACGTTTCTTTCCCTAATTTCATCTCTTTTTTGTCTATTTTTTAACTTTTCTTGCATCGTTTCTTTTCATACCCTGGAAATTTTACTATGCCCTTCTGCTCGACAGTCCAATGCTAGCCCCACTTCTGAAGAGCGGGCGCTTCTTGCGCTTGGTTGCCCTTGTCACTCCTTTAATCCTCCTTTTCTTCTATATCCTGCACGTGGGCTGGGAGCCGCTGCATCGGTCTCTCGCTGCTCAATCAGACCGGCCACAGACCGAGCCTGCTGCTCCGGTGTCGACTCCAAAGGAAACCTCGAAACCTAGCTCTTCCGACCACTCCGGCGCTGCCGACTATTACTACGATGCACCTTCAACATCGTCATCGTCATCGTCTTCATCATCATCATCCTCCTCCTCCTCCTCCTCCTCCACCTCCAATAACAACAACTACAATGACGTCCATTACAAAACCGCCATCCTAGGCATCCCAGACAAAGTCTGGCAATCCGCCAAAACTAACAAACTCGAAGAGAACCAATTAAAATGGACCTACACCTGGACCGACAAAAACCCATACCATCGACAGGAGTTGCTCACCGACCAATCGGCCGAAACGTTTGTGCGCGCCAAGTTTTCTGCCACACGGCCAGACATTGTCGAACTGTACGAGACACTCCCAATCCCAATCTTACGCGCCGACTTGCTGCGGTACCTGATGGTGCTTGCCGAGGGCGGGATCTGGAGCGATCTGGATGCGACCTGCGAAAAGGAAGTGTCGAAATGGGTTCCCGAGGAGTACCGCGACAAGGAGATTGACATGATTGTCGGGCTGGAGTTTGACATGGAATGGCACGGGGAAGGAACGCAGGTGGCCTCGCAGTTTTGCAACTGGGTGTTTGCGGCGCGTCCGTCGTCGCGACACCTGCAAGCCGTCGTGGACACGGTGGCCGACACGCTCCGCAAAATCGCGGCGGATAATCATGTGCCCATGCAGCAGCTGCAGCTGGAGATGTTGTCGGATGTGGTCGATGTCACGGGGCCCAAGATCATGACCATTGCGGTGCTTTATAGTCTCAGCAAGGCGCTGGGCCGGTCTGTCGATGACCGCGAGTTCCATCATATCAAGCAACCCAAATTGATTGGTGATCTCTTGATTATGCCCGGAAAGTCGTTTGCGGCTTTGCAAAACGGATATCCCGATGACCAGAGCGACGAGCTCGTCTCGCATCACTATTGGGGCTCGTGGAAGGACGCTGACAAGGAGGCCAAGGAGCACAAGAAGAAGCTCAAGGAAGAAGAAGAGGCCAAAAAGAAGGAAGAAGAGGAACAAGCTGCCAAATTAAAGGAAGCTGCAAAACAGGCAGAAGCCCAAAACCAGGCTGATGGAGTGTAGTGATGTTTTAACTTGATATATATTGGGTTGGAGTTTTGATGTTTGTAAATTAGTTCTGGATTTCATTTTCTTTTCTTTTCTTTCTGAGTCATATTCTTGTTGACTGTCATCATCATATCATGTAGAGGTGGAAAAATCACATTACGAATTCAATATTAGACACATCCTACCAGTCATGTGCGAGTAATCTCATGTTATGCATATGTAGTGACGGTAATTCATAATTGTCATTGTCAACAACGACTAATATCTGCACACGAAAATAACAGCTCTCGAGTCGACTAGTATCGACCCTGAATACCACAAGCAAAAACTATATAATACATAACTTCAATAATGATCCATCCCAAATAAACAGTCAGGATCATGCAATCCTGGAATATTAGAAACATTAAGAGTCAAATATTGAGACCCTCAAGATATAAATAAAAAAGAGAAGAAAAAAGTCACGTCGCAAGACAAAATGCAACATAACCAAAAAAAATTCCAGGCATGCAATAAAAAAAAAATTCATGCACCAATGTCGTTGAATCGTCCATATCATTCACAATCGGGGATTACTCATGAATATACATATTTGATCTATGTTTTTTGTTGGCATAGACCACCGGGCGTTTCGTGTACTCAAAAGGAACCAACAGGCGGATTCGCTGAAATGTGAAGTCGAAAACAAAAAGACATAAGAGTCATGTTGAGAATAATGTAAAACGAGTCTACCGGAATTCGTCGTCTCCCTGGTCTAGTTCGAGTTGGCCAATGCGTTGTACCAACTCTTTCGTTTCACGTGCAATCTCAAAAGCGATGGGAGGCAGTTTGCTGGTGATTTCCCTTAGGTGTTCAGGGCTATCAACCTCTTCTCCCTCGGCTCCCGTGCGCGAAAGTCGGTCAGAGCATTCTGCCAGGGTTTGCACCACAGGTCCAAGGCGTTCCCTTACTGTTGGACTGATTTCTGCTTTATCCATAGCCTGGTCCGTCGACGAAACAACGTTGCCGACGACAGCCGATATCGTGGCAATGTGACCGCCAATCGATGAGATGGGTTCTTCGCTGCGGATGCTGGCAACTAGCGACTGGATGGTATGGATCAAGCCCTCGGTTTGGTCTTCAAGGTAAAGCTGATTTCTTTTGTTAGAGAAAGGATACAAACTTAACATAAGTTGATATACATACCTTGAGTTCTTCTAGCTCATGATCCTGCGGGCGCAGTCCATAATGGGGCTTTCCAACTGCAAGAGCTTGGACACCAGGGATGCCACTCCGGGACATCGTGTGGCGAGAGTGAGCTATGCTTCGAGGTCTATTTGACGGAGAACTTATCGCACTGTACACAGAGCCGTTGTTGCTAAGCCGGCCTTGGCTGGGAGCAACGCTAAAGTAGCCAGGTGACTGCATCGGGGCGATGTTGTCTTCATCTTCCTCTTCCAGATCCTCCGCAGGACTAGCAGAGATCTTCACTTGCCGAAGGAGCTCAATGACAGCCGTGCTGAGATGAGACGCAGCTGCATCGAGCAGCGAGACGGGTGATAGGCCACTGGAATTGGCAAAGTTCTTCGAGGCCGTGATTAGGTTATTTGCAGTCGTCGAAACCTTAGACTTGGCACGCTTCTGCGAGAAAGGCAGCTCCTCGCCCTTTTGGACAATGTCAATGTCATTTATTATGTGGCGAACAGCAACAACGACCACCTTCATCTGGTCCAGAACCAAACCGGGCTCACCGGAGCGTGCGGTACGGAGTAGCTCGTCAACTGAGATTTGGAATTTGGTCACATGAGTATCTTTGACCATGCCATTTGGTTGCATAAGTTCGTTTTCCTTGGCAAAGTTGCCCACATCAGGATGGAAGTTGGATATGCCAACCGAAGATGTACGGAGATGGCGCAGTTGTGTCTTTGCCTTGACATATCGGCTCTTCCATTCCTTGACTTCTTCCTCGAGCCGATTGACATCACGAGACAGCTTCTCTTCCCGCTCCCAGGTTGCGTTGCTGCGTTCCGACATTGCCCTCATTTCTTTCAAGAAAGTCGCCGCGTCTCGTCGGACTTCCTCAGTCGTGTTGTGATGTTCTTGCAGCTCGACCTGCAAGGACTGATGCCGCGATTCTAGCTCTTCGTATCGCTTTTGCAATTCAGCATCTCCGCCGGCACCGTGGGCCGCCTCAATTTGCTGAAGCAGATCCTGCTCTCTACTCGAGTGGTTTTCTTGTAACTCATCGATTCTCGATTGCAGATATGTATTGGCATTCTCCACATCTGCCACCTTGCTTTCCAATTCGGCTTTTAGGCTTTCCCATTCTTCACGTTCGCTTGTGCTTGTCTGTTTGGTTTTAGCATTCATATTTTTTTGACATTGAGCAGGAAAAGAAGACCCACCTGCGACTTTTCATGCTCCTCTTGCAGACGAGAGATTTCCTGGTCCTTGCTCTTCATCAAACTCTCCAATTCATCGACTCGCTCTTGTAACGAGGCAGTTTGTGCTTGGCTGTCTGCCAGCAACTTCTTATCGCCAATAGTTGCGGTCGTTCCTCGTCGGCTCTGCAAGACATCCAACCCAAAAGCATCGCTGCGCCCGTCATAATCGTCATCCAAATCGTCGTCATCATCTTCTACCAAGGTACTCTTGTTCGGCACCATGGTATTGCTCTGGAATGACTTTGGCAGCGGTCCATTTTCGTCACCGGGGCTCATACCAATACTACCGCCACTAAGCGATTGCTGGCGCGGCGGGAACCGACCACCGGGAGGACCCCCGGGCGGGTATCCCCTGCCGGCTGGACCAGGACCTCGCGATCCTGGGCGAGGACCACCAGGGAATCCAGGTGGAGGGAGACCGTTGGATCCAGGACGGAACGGACCACCACGCATGCTGCCAGCTGGGCTGCCCATACGGGGCATATCGGGACCAGCAAATTGTGGAAAGCGACGCTCCAATTCGCAAAACACATCAGTGGCGAGATCGCGAAAGCGAGGTCCCTGCAGCGAAGCCAATTTCTGGCGAGCCTGATTACGTTTTTCGTGGAAATCTTCACGGGGAGGGAGGAAAGGCGGAATGTCTGGTCGGGGAGGGCGGTTGGGTCCACCAGACGCCTGCTGCCGACGGACCAGTTCATCGAAGACGTCGGTACTCAACTCGTGGAACTGGGTGGGCGATAGCCGCAGCAGCTTGTCGCGCGCTTTATTCGTTTTCATGGCGGCTCTCTCGCTCTGGTAAGGGTTCCCCAGGTAGCGGCGCAACGCATTGTAGTGCTGAGCGAGTGCTTCTTCAATTCGCCGGTGTCGGCCGCCATGCTGGTCAGACAAGGTTCCCACGCTGGATCTCGCAGCGACGGAATTAGGAGGCGATGGATTGCCTGGATCTCCAGGTCGTCGGGGCGCGGGTTGGGCGACGTTCAAGCCCATCGAGCCCGGTGACACAGGGCCAGCAGAGACTGGAGGAGTCGCCAGCGTCCCTCGATTCGACATTGTGGGCGAGAAGGGGGGATCTTGCTTGAGACCTAGTTGGTACTGGCCGATGCCAGACCACTCGCTGTCATCCGCAGAAACAGGAGACATGGTGCCGTTGCGACCATTCATGGTAAGCTGTGCTGTTCTGTGCGAATGCTCTTCTCTCGGCCTGTCTCCATTCACAAAGGCATAAAAAGCGACAACATCGACGTGGTGAGTGTGATAGGACTAGTCGAATTCCAGTCGATCAGCTCGATCTCTCCAGCACCGTGCGATCGCGTTTCAGAGCCGTCACAAAGTCGGCGATTCGACGCAAGGAGCGCCAAGGAGACAAAGAGAGGAGCTGAGCAGTCAGTCAGTCACAGGCCAGCAAGCAATCGGGTAACTAGCTGAAAACCTGTGCTGTTCCTCGTCTTTCGTCTTCGTCTTCTTCTCTTCTCTCTCCCTTCTTGTTGACGCGCGCGAGAGAGAGACACAGACAGAGAGATGGAAAAAGCTGCACTCTAGTTAGGGACTGAGTTCACTAGGAGGGCGCGTGCAGAATAGGGAACGGCCAGAGCAGCCAACGGGGCGGCGAGGAAGGCGGACGCTGGCACAAAGCGGAGAGCGCAGGGCAGGAGCGTGTGGCTAGACCGGGCTCTAGTGTCAGGAGAGCGCTGCTAGTGCGAAGCGAGGCACCACAGCCACAGCATTATTGCTGCTCCGAGTTACTCAGGGCTCCATACGGAGTAATAGTAATACGTAGGCTGAAATTAATTAATACTACGTATTCTCATTATTGGCCTGCGCGTGCACTGTAGAAACAGACGCTCAATAGGGGCAGGCCAGGCCCGAGGTAGGTAGCAATACTACCAGCTCTGATAGAGAATGTAACTCATTAATCTTCTAATACATACGTATTAATCTCTTCGTTCGTCGCACTACTGTAGCAGGAACTAGTCGGCCCATTAGTATAAACTCGGTGGTTAGTTATGTACTTACAAGTTCACTAATGATCAATACGCCTGATACAGTTTTTTGACAGGGCTGGCCAACTCATAGAGCACGGGACCTGCATAATAACACTCTGCACGTTCCGTCGCATCTTGATTCTACGATTCAAAGAATATTATTATTATTATTATTATTATTAAATAATGCATGCAAGTCCTGACATACATCGTATGCAGGAATCGGATTGACTCGCCACACAATTACTCCGTGTCCGCACAAAAACTTGGTGTTTAATTAAATTAGTACGTAGTACGTACTGACTGCGACCAAGTACAGTTCCATACAAGTATAGTGGGGCTAGCCGTCAATGCCTCGATATGCCATTGGCCAGATAGATATAAAATTACATTATACCGGCAACTTTGTAATTTGTCAATACACCACGTTTTCTGGCCGCGACTAGCCTCCAAAGGGGAATCTTCCACGTATTCGTCAAACCCCGAAGGCGTCGTACGCCCAGCCCAGCCCATGCATTGCGCAGTGCAGAGTACGTACGTAGGTTCCAAGAATGTGGTCCAAGAACCAAGCCAGCCGCCAGGGCTTGAACTTTGAAGACGCCTTGTCTCCACTGCTTAGAGACATTCGACAATTACAGACCTACGTGACTGCATGTGGTGATATTATCATTATATGCCTGTTAGATGAATGCGAATAATTCTATACTTGCACGATATGAACAGGCAGACCATCCCTATAGGATGTCCCTGATGTATGTATAATAATGGCATCGGAAGGGATGCTGAATCATAACAGACATCCTTCCAGTGCATGAGAATACTGATTGCTCGCCAAAACGCCAGTCAAAACGCAGCAATATTCACACAAAAGTCAGCCGCGACAGGGGAAAATAGACATGGCATTGCTGCCGTATTCTTTCTTTCTCTTGGACGTTCCCACACCAACAACAATTAACAGGAATTGGCTCAATTGTCAAATTTTTTTTTAACAGAAAATAATTCGATCATGCGATCGTAAATGGTCCAAAACGCCCACCTGATGAAGAGAAGTAATCCAAAACAGAGAGACGACCAGTTCCTCATTTGGTAGATGTCATGCCCAGCTTGGCGCTGCTTGCAGCAGCTCCCACGGCGGCCGAAACAGGCGTTGTTGCGCGTGTGGGTACCGCGCTACGGTTGTGTGCCATGTGTGCCCTGACCAGGTGGCCAGCTGCGAGGGCTGAGCACAAACTGAGCTCGCCAGCAAGAACCGAGGCAGCCACAATCCGAGCCAGCTGGCGCGCGTTTTCACCGGGGTTGGTTGGGTGTGCGCCTTTGACGCCGAGCATCTCCAGCATTGCTCCCTGCGCTTCAAGGATCGTGCCGCCTCCGAGAGTACCGACTTCAATCGAGGGCATCGACACGGAGATGTGGAGGTTGCCATTTTGGCTAGGTTCAATGTTAGTAATGTTAGAGAGAAAAAAAAGAGAATAAAAAAGAGAGGACACGTACTTCTTCATAAGGGTGATACAGTTACTGCTTTCCACGTTCTGGGCAGGATCCTGACCAGTGGCCAAAAAGATAGCCGTCAGAATGTTGGAAGCGTGAGCGTTGAATCCACCAATGCTTCCTGCCATCGCGCTTCCAATCAAGTTCTTGCTTGTATTGAGTTCCACCAACGCGTCAACGTCGCTCTTCAATACCGTCTTCACAACATCTCCTGGAATGATGGCCTCGGCAACGACGGATTTTCCGCGGCCATCAATCCAGTTGATAGCCGCAGGCTTCTTGTCCGTACAGTAGTTTGCCGACAAGGAAATCGTCGACATGTCGTTGAAGCCACACTCTGTGCTCATGACCGAAAGTGCCTTTTCTACACCCTTCGAAATCATGTTCATGCCCATAGCGTCACCAGTCGTGGTTTTGAACCGAATGTAGAGATAGGTACCCGCCAGAGCAGTCTTCAGGATCTGGAGACGGGCAAAGCGACTTGTAGAGTCGAAGGCGTTCTTCATCGTGCTCATACCCTCCTCCGAGTCCAGCCACGTCTTGGCCTCAGCGGCGCGCGCGAGGGTTGGGAATGAAACACAAGGTCCACGGGTCATACCGTCTCCGTGAACAACAGTGACCGCACCACCACCAGCGTTGATGGCCTTGCAACCACGACTAGTGCTAGCAACCAAAACACCTTCAGTGGTAGCCATAGGAATAAAGTAGCTCTGTCCATCGATAACTAGCGGTCCGGCAACACCCAGAGGCAAGGGGAGGTATCCAATGACGTTCTCACAGCAAGCTCCATGGACGAGAGTATAGTTGAAATCTTTGTATGGGACCAAAGAGGTTTCCAGTCCTCCAGTAATAGCCGAGGTAACGGGGGTTCGTGAAACAGCAGCGCGACGGATCTTGACAGCTCGAGTGAAAGCCTCCCGGCGAGTCATGATAGGTTGGTCTTCCATCGTCTTCTCCAGTGCGTACCCAGGAATCTTACCCCGGAGGGAGAGAGCAATAAGTTCCTCATCGTTCAAGAGAGAAGCTTTCTTTTCTTTCAGCATCGCGTCGACTTCTTCTTGCGTTCTCTTAACGCCATCATCTTTGTACTCAACTGGTACTCGTGGAGTCTGAACGGGTGCCGGAGCAGGAGGTGCAGGTGCTGCTTCGGGCTCTTTGATGCTAAATCGCGCCGCGTTGAACAAATAACCATTTAGAACGATACTCAGAGTTAGGGCGGCAATAATCCATTTGCTGATCACGGGGTCCTCGACACTCTTCAGGAGGCTCTCGAGCATATTACCACCGATCGCATCCAAAAACTGCTCGCTGTATTCGATATCCAATTGGCCGTTGTAGTCCGAGCGAGCATAGTGAACAGAGGGAAATTCACGCCTGTACTTGATCGGTGGAAGCACTGTGACAAGAGTCTCCAGCTTGTGGCTCTTTGCAGTCACGTAAACCGAGTCCAAGCCATTGTCGGCAACTCTGAAAGGATCAATGGGGGCCGCAGCCAATACATTGGAGAGTCGCGAGAGGACCGGAAGGCCGTCTTCTCCTTGTTCAGGGTGCCGGAAGGGAATCGAGCCCAAGTTGACCACATTCACAAGTGCGAACCCACCAACCATAAGCAACTTGAATTTGGACACGCTGCCGGCTTGGTTCTTCTTGCCGAAAACAGTGCCTGCGCTACTACCGCTCTTGCTATCATTGGGGCCTGCCTGGGGCCAGTCGCTGCTTGAAGCCACGTTCTCTGCAACTTGCCGAGAAACGCCGTCCTCTTCTAATGCCTTGCGCAGGGTGACGTGTCGCCTAATGCGAGTGATTTCTAGTTTGATGCAAAGGATCGTAGTGTAGAAGGTGAAAAGAAGAATACAGTCGAAGAATAAAATCCAGGCGGCGAGGAAGCAGAACTGACGAAGCCCGCCTTGGACTCCAGATGCCGCTCCAATAGCGAGAATGCCAATCTCGATGAGATAGTCCCGGACTATACCGAAACCCTCTTCCTTGATGGCCAGTTCGATATTCTCTTGAATTGATCGTGCGGAACGTGCGTTGGTATTGGCATTGCCACCAGCCTTGATGTTGAGGGATGCCGAAAGGACTGCCTTGGTCAAAATGATGGACTTTTCAAAGCCAACCGTCACGACTAGGAAAGGGAGGCCTTCGGAAAGCAGCAGCATGTTGATCGGGACGCCCAGCTTAGTGGTGACCAAAAGTCCGAACAAGAAAGCGAACACGCTCGAAAGAAGGACCGATGCAGCCAGCCAAAATTGGGAACCCATGCGTCTCATGGAAAGGAACAGCGAGACAAAGGTCAAGTGCATTGAGAGATAACCCAAGGTCATGATGGCAATATCAATGGTCTCGGCGTGCTGGGCGGAATTAGTTACACTACCGGAATGCTTATGAAATGTTCGCGTCTTACCTTGATCAGATCCACGAAAGAGCTCCAAGCTTCAGAAACCCAGACCTTGAAAACCTGATGAGACCTTTTTCCACGAGCAGCCTTCATAATCCACATCCGCTGCTCGCCCTCCTCGTCCTCTGTAGATGGGTCGGGGATCTCTTGCACAGCCTTGAGGAAATCTGGGAGACTCTCAAAAGGAACAGCAAAGGCAATAGATGAGTCGTGAGAGAAGGAAGAAAACACATTTGGAGTATGTGGGACCGGGGTGGCAGTAACATTGTCCGGGAAAGAGATGTCCTCAACAATCGGGATGTTCGAGCTCGAGGCGTCAGAGAAGATAAAGGTAGACAGAGCTAAATGCTGGGCAATCTATGGAGTTATGGTCAGAAAACCATCATGACAGGAGCAAACGACCAAGAATGTCACTTACGTCGCCAGAAGCGGAAGATGTGCCATCTTCGCTTTGCCAGCGCCAGGCCGTCTGTTCTCCGAGGCGAAGGGTTCGGCTTCCGTAGAGGAAAGAGGATGTGTCCAGCTGCCCTGACGCGCCTCCTGGAGTGCGGAGGGAGTCAAAAATGCTTCCTTCAAGAAGACCAACATAGGTGGTGCTGGCAATCAGAGCAATGCCAACGATTGTGTGGATTGGATGAGCGCAAGCCCGACGAGAAATATCTTGTAGAGAAGCTGTCACCTGGCGTCGCAGCCAGCTCGGCTCGGCAGGCTCATCATCTGCAGCGGCACGAAACCGCCGGGGAATCCAAGAAGCCATCACCGCAGGTTGTTTTTTGCCTCCGCGTAACTGTGGCTAGGAAAGGTATGGGAATGTCTCCTGATCAACCTATAGCATTGGGAGGAAATTCGAGGCGGAGAAAATGTTGAAAAAGGACGTGGAAACTGTGAAAGACAGGTAGGTCAGTCTATGTTTTGACTCATCCATGGACCTGGTCCATTGAGTAGCAACTGCGGATGCAAGCAATCGACACCCACGCCGAACACGGGGGCGGATGAGAATGAACATAAGCATGTCCCATAAAGCAGTGGACAAGCTTTTTTTTTCCTTTTCTCCTTCTCGTATTCTCTCGACAGGAGTAAGGGGGAGGGAAGTGGCGGGACCTACAGATAAATTCGAGCTTTCGTCGTGACTGAGCCGACCCTGATATGTGATAGCCTGTGGCGTTGAGACGGCAGCCGATATCAAACAATCCAACGGCGGACCGAATTGGCACAGCACGGGTCAACGAGAAGTAGAATCCCGTCAACGGCAGCACAGCAGGAGAAGGAATCCGACGAAGACAGAGAGGAACGAGACTCGCTTGTTCTGCCTGGTTATCGGCGAACGAACGTGGTGGATTAATTTTCGGGGGGAAACAGGAAAGAACTAGCCCTGAACTAATGTATTTTTCCAGCGCCGGGAACGCGCGCGCCACCCCATATAGAGACTAGCGTGTGGCTCGCGCTCCACCGCCAGGAAACCCGCGCTGCACCCTCCAGCGCACGATCGTCGCTCCTTAGTTGCTGCGCCTAAGCGTGGAAGTTGAACCCCAGGCAACTGGTACGCGCGCTAGCACGGCCCTTTTCACCACTGGTTGGCTAGGGAGAAAAAGAAAAGGTCGATTAATATGCTTCTTGCTTGTGTCACTGTGGGATCTCGACGCGGGTCTTCTAATTAGGCTACCAGCTTGCCATTGGCGCGCAGACACCGCTATTTGTGCCAGGCTGCAGCATAACTCAATAATTTCACCATTATCTATCTTTCCATTCAACGCTGACTGTTTCGATTCGATTTGTTTTCACGTATAGCAAGAATGGACTCATCATGCATAGGACGCTACGCACGCTCACTTTCAAGAAGCCGCCGTCCTCATCGATCTCATCACTGTCGCCGATTCAACGCGGGGGCAGTGTCATCATTGGGCACTTGACGTTCAGATACCTCCTTCACACACCTTGGTGGGGGCTTTTGATGCTGACATCGTCCGAAATTCGATAACGTCTTTATCGCCATGATCCTGTCGGGACTCGGGGGGTTTTCTACTTCGGAGTTTTCACAACCAAGCCACCCGGACTAGCAGCCTCGTTGATTATTCATGACCAATAAAGAATGGATACATTCTTTCTGCGGTAACTACGTATCTTTCTTTGTCAGATTGAAACTGAAGAAGAAAGCCTACTGATCCTATAGACCTGATTCAACGTAAAGTGAGGGATGTCAAGTACTAGCCCGCCCTCATGGCGTTTTTCACGGAAGATTCAAAGCTCCCAAGCCGTGATCAACAGGTCTTTTCTATTGAGTTATGATGGTGTTCCCGTAGAACTTGGGCTTCAAGTTTGGCCACATCCCTCGACATGCAATAGTCGAGCGTATTGAAATATCTTATGTTTCCAGAATTGACATATAGTATATCCTGGAAAGTACGTAGATAAGTTATAGGAAATAAATACACTATAACTGTATACTGACCAGCAACTGGTATCCACAGTGGGTAAGAAGTATACATACTATTTTACAACAACCTGTATAAGCCCGACTGGCCTTTGTTATCGTATTTTTTTATAGGTAAGGTTATTTCAAATATAACGAACTGGCCCTTGACTTCCTGTGCCATAGTACGTTAGATTGCAGGATATATAGATTCGTCCATGTAGTGTCATATCCGAAATTAGCTTACCTTTGTCCCACCGCTGTTACCTGTAGGCGTTCTTTGTTATAAGTACATATAGCATATGGCCATGCAACATTGAAAATGCCCGAATGATTCCATCTATTTAACGATTTTGTGTTGTTATTCAAGTTTCAATACCAACATGCAGCGTCATCGGCGACATGTAAACCAGTATATTCAACATTGAAACGTAGGTATCAATTGATATAAGGCAGGTAAAAGATATAGTGATATCGTGATAGATCGTTGATCCGCACATTCATGCCAACAAGATTGAGAAACAAACCGAGGAAAGAACTATTCAACTAGTCCAGCAATCACCTCACGACCTGAGCCTGGCCAGCTCAGCGCTGTCACTCCGGATCACCGACACACCAAGCTCCTTGAATTCGAGCAGTGTCTGTTTCCAGCCCTCTTGCGGGTCAACACACTTGGTGGCATCCTCAACGACCCAGCTCTTGAACCCGACCCTCGCAGCATCCAGTGCTGTATACTTGACGCAATAATCGCCCGCCAGACCAACAACAAAGACATCGGTTACGTTCTTCGCCCTCAGTAGTTCTGCCACATTCACATCGACCGACCGAGCCACCAGGGTAGGGTCGGTATTGTGAAAGGCATCGCCAAAGCACGAATACATCTCGACACGAGCGTCCATGCCCTTTTTGGCTAGCACATCTAGCTTGTCTTGCGCAATCTCCGGGATGAGTCTTGCCCCGTCCGTCGTCCCAACGCAGTGTACCGGCCACAGTCGTTGCAGTTTTGTGACGTGCTCTTGACCTGGTGCCGGGTTGCTAACCTCGATATGGGACTCAAACGGCTTGTTATTGGGTGGCGCATGGTTGCTGGCAAAGGATATATGGTCGGCCGGATGCCAGTCCTGCGTGCCGATGCGAAGAGCGAACGTGGGGAGATTTAGAAGATAGTTAATCACAGGCGTGATTTTTCGTCCGTCTTGCACAGCTAGCGATCCATTCTGGTATCGGCGCCGATCATAGTTAAAAACAACAACAATAAAAGGAAAAAAAGGTCACGCGGCTGAATCCTGGCGTATTTAAACTTACCGGTGGGCAGAAATCCTCCTGCATGTCAACAACAATCAAAGCGGGGACAAAGGCTGTCTCATTTTGCGGTGCCATGTTTAATGGAAAAATGGAAAGTTTGGCATATATCTGTACAACTGACAAATCAAAAACGATAATACGAGATGGAAGTATCTCCAAGACGTGAGATTACATGATGAAACATCGCATCAAGGGAGACAGATTAGGCTTCCTCGACCACTCGACAGCCAGCCACGTGATCTATGCATGAACCATCATCGCGCATGATTAGACCATGGTGATGGAACTAAGAGAGAAAATATTATGCTCAAGAGTGAATTCTTAGTAGAAGCAAGTTTTGACTCAAATTGGTATATAACATGTATGATGCCACGTGGGCGCCGCCATAGAAAGCCCATACTCCAAGACTCAAAACCATGATAGCGTCCACAGAGCCGGCAGGTTGGGATGCTTCTCCTGCCATGAGGCCAGAATTTCCGGTACCTTCTCGTCAAAGCTTTGCCGGGCTGCACCCGTACCCTGATCCCATCCATCAATGCCGCTCAAACGGCGTTCCTCGGTGGCGGCTGCATTCAGTCTGTCAGCCAGGTCCCGGATAGCCTTGCCTCCCACAAGGGCCTCTTCATGATTATCTCGGATATCCACGTTGAACACATGGACTGGCCGGTTAAGTGGTGATCCCTTGTTCATGAGATCGTCGACAACCGCGTCCCAACAGCGTTCTTCACAAGTAATGATAACGTCTACGACTCCAGCCTCAGTCCCCAAACTACCTTTGTCGCCCTTTGAAATGTGGTCGACGCGAGGTTGGCCAGGCACCCAATCTTGGAATCTCTCCGGACCCCATTTGAGATTTTTATTCCGCTCCAGCATGTTTAAAATTCCATTATTGCGATAAAGCCGCTGGTCTTTGGAGAACAATTCGTCATACATCTGAGAATACGATGTTGAATTGAAATTATACACATTTGGTTGTGTAATAGAGGGGCCGGGAAGTCGGACCAAAGAGCCAGTACCAAAGGAGATGACCGGGTATGGAGCAGACGAGAGCTGCAGGTGTGCTTCCATCGACCGGTTTTGATTTGAAGCGCATACTGTGCAGAATTTGAGCTTGTACGACGGCCCTTCCGGCGTCGGTGTCACCGAGCCATCTTCCTGTTGCAGGATTTCTGTGGATGCCACAGGGGGAGGCACTTCTGAATCTGTTCCAGCTGGAGCTGTTGTTTCAGGAGTAGACGATACATCAATAGTAGCTTCGGCTACTCGCCCTCGACGCGGATCTGAAGCCATTCGAAGCGGGGGTTGTTTCTTTCACCTGCGTGTAGTGTTTTTCACGCGCAGCAGCTGGGTATCAAGGAGGGTGAAAAACTCGGTTACCGGCACTCGAAGGGCCCTATCAAGGAGAAATTAGCACAGCAGTAAAAATAAAATCCTCATCAGACACGCCAGAGAGACACGAATAAAAATCAGATAGTGTTGTTTGCGTATAATAAAGGCTATCGGCATTGCAAGGCTAAGACAGCTCCAATAATAAAGATTCATCATTTGAAAAGACAGCTCCAAGAGAGATAACAAACAATATGAATGGCTCACCTTGTACGATATTCGCATTCTTCACACCATATCGAAGCCGAGTTGCCAGGCACGAGGGTGTCGGCAAAGGCAGGTAGGTGTCAGTGAAGAAATAACGCCAGCCCGAAGTTTCGCGTCAGAGACATCCGTGGGTGGTCTGTGCGAGTGTATGACACGTGACCTCAGTGACCTGAGGCTTGGCGGAAACCGCCCCAACTTTCTCCTGGCTTTGTTCGGCAGTCGGCAGCCGATGCAACAATATTATAATCAGATGATGGGTGTGTCATCTTCGATTATTGCCACCCTGGCGCGACCCCGGCGTAAAGGAAATCGTTTCCCCATCATGGGCCAGCCAATGAGTGTCTTGTCTATATTGCGGGGAATCAAAGCTCCATCATACCAAAGCTTATATCACATGCCGAGGCCCCCGGCATCATTGCTTTAAGTAGCACGGGCCTTATCGTGGAGGATGTTACTTGTTCCTCATCAATAAATATGCGTGAGATGTTGTTTCCACGCCGTCAATAGAGATATTGAACCAACATTAGCATTTGAACCCATTGCAGAATGGAAGCTTCCAGCTCTACAAAGGGCTTTTTCCAGCCAAAGCCTGTCATTCCACCCCAGTTTTTGGAAGATAGAGCTCTCCAGCGCATAATATCTCTTCACTTACCCTCGCCACTTCCTAAGTCTATCTCTGAGGATCTCTTGCGATTCTCACACCTGGTCCTCTCAAAACCGATTCTCAGCTACATTGCAGATGCAGAAAAGAACACCCCGACTATAAAGTCCCATAGCTCTTTCGGTATTGAGAATAAAGAAGACCCGTTGATTACTACTGAGGGGTGGAGGCAACTGCAAGACACAGGTATTCGAGAGGGGATAGTTGCCCTCGCCTACGAAGGGTCCAGGGATAAATGGAATCACCGAATACATCAATATGTAAAGTACCACGTCTGGAGCGGGAGTTCAGCAATTGTCACTTGCCCCAGTGCGATGACAGATGGAGCTGCAAAGCTGCTCGGCTGTCACCTGAATGATGAAAATGGCCAAGTTTTTGCAAAGGCAAGAGCCAAGCTGATTAGCCGTGAGACAAGCGTCGCATGGACAAGTGGCCAATGGATGACGGAGCGCAAGGGTGGCAGCGACGTGAGAGGCACCGAGACAGTGGCCACCAGAGTTGCAGGCAACGACGAAACCGATGGCTTCGACGCTGACGGCGTGCCTCTTGGTCCATGGAAGATCAACGGGTTCAAGTGGTTTTCGTCAGCAACCGATGCCAACATGACTATCCTTCTGGCCAAGACTGGGAAAGATGGCCAGATAAGCGCCTTTTACGCACCTCTACGGAGACGAGTTCATGGACGCGTCGACGGTCAAACAGAACTCAACGGTCTAAGGATCCAACGACTGAAAAACAAACTTGGTACCAAACCCCTTCCCACGGCAGAACTCGAGTTGAATGGCATGCGAGGTTATCTTCTTGGCAAAGAGGGACAAGGTGTGAAAGAAATATCCACCATTCTTAACATCACACGAATGCAAAACATCGTCTCCGCTGTGGGTGCATGGGGCCGAGGCCTTGCCATCAGCCGGGCATTTGCGAGAGTGAGAACTTCTGGAGGGAAGTTGCTGTGTGATATTCCGGCGCATGTACGAGGTTTGGCCCAGGAGCATGTGAAATACTGGGCCCATATGCAGCTGGCTTATTTTATCGCGGCGCTACTTGGTCGTTCCGAAGGCTTCTCCCCTTCCAATGACTCGTCAGCTGCACGATCCTGGATGCTGCCCGAAGCCGTCAAAGACGTAAACGCGCTCTATCGTATTCTCACCCCTCTCGCCAAAGCTCAGACAGCGCTCTCTTCTATATATGGCCTCCGAGCTTGCATGGAAAGTCTTGGTGGAGTCGGATATTTAGAAAACGAGGATCCAGAACTGAACATCGCTAGAATATTCCGCGACACTAACGTACTGGCCATCTGGGAAGGAACCACAGACATAATGGCCGATGATCTAGTACGATCGATTCGAGGCGCGGGCGGTTCTCAAGTTCTGAGCAGCTTAAAAGCGTGGCTGGATAACGCATTTGCTGTGGGCAAGAAGTCAGGATTTGAAGAGCAGACTTCCATTCTGCAATCCAAGTCTGAAAAGTTGCTTTCTGACTTTGGTAGCAAGGACAAGGAAGAATTAAAATTCAAGGGCCGAGACTACCTAAGAGAGCTGGATTTTCTCGTCTGTGGCTGTCTCTTGATCCTCGATGCTGCGAGAGATCAAGACATTTTGGCGCGAGAAATCGCATTACGTTGGATTCATGCTGGAAACAACTCTCGGGGTTGGAAGGACGAGACCGTGTGGGACAGGAAAATTGTCTTTGGGGATGAAGCAGCGCAAGCCAAACTGTGATTCCAGCGTTTCTGTATATTTATTGGTTCTTGTATTAACGAATAGGATTGATTCAAGTCATATATGTAGAAGACGTGGATTGATGTCATTGATATATGTATTCACCATTTGAAGGCAACTCTTTCCTGAGCAGCTGCTCTGATTGTCAGGGTTTGTTGAAAATACTATAACATGCACGCAGACTTAGCCCCATGAAGCCTTGAAAAGATTAATTGTATATGCCCAATCAATAATTATGACTCCAACCTTTGACTTCGTAACTAAAATATTAATAGCAGAGGGGTATCTCAAAAACAAACAGACAAACAAGCAACATCGAATAGAAACCTAACTCGATAACTCCAGTTTTTCCACAATATCCTGATTTGAAAGAATGTCTCTCCTTTCCTTGTACCATCGTTCCAGACAAGCCCGTCGTTGAGCCTGCGTCATGCTCTCAACGACAAAGGCAAATTCAGTCGCGTTCGGAAAACCAAATCTACGCGCCATGCTGCAGAATTGACGCCTGCGTACGTCTTGCGGCGGGTTGAACTTGAATTTGATTATCTGCCCGTCCTTTTTCATATTGAAGTTTCCATGATTAGAAGCTCCATAAGTTTGAAAGACCTGGATATCAGCCTGGAGATTGTTGGCTTGCTCCGCACGACGACTGAGGCGTTCCTCCACCTTTGATGAGCCGATGACTTCGTTGTTCAGATGGGTGTATTCCACTCCGGCTCCCGCAAGAATCGCCTGGACCGGATCATGTTTGTTAGATCGTGCCAGATCTTGCACCGGCTGCTTTGTCCCCGCACCAGTCGAAGGGGTTTCGCCTAGAATCATCGCTGCAAGTTGGCTCATGGTGCCGTCATTGTCCTCGTCCCCTTTCCTGGAAGGAGCAGACGATGGTGAACCGTCCTCGCTGTTCGCATCCTCCTGCTCAAAGTCAACGCTTACGACCTGTACTCCCGCTTTGCTTTCGGCAATGTTGGTCTTGTTGACAATATCTCGCAAGACAACGTTGTTATTTTGATATTCAAAGAGATTACCGAGACCAAAGATCTCGCCTCTCTGGTCTTTCTTTTCCTGCACTCCTTTAAAATACCGCCGCTCTGAGCTGGCGTTGTAACCAATATTCGCTTGTTGCTGCTTGTAAATTTGACGCGCATAGACAATTTCCTCAATTGTTCCCGCAGAAATCAGTCGAAAAACTTCGACGTCTCTTTGCTGGCCGATACGGTAAGCCCGATCTTGGGCTTGTAGGTCATGAGAAGGATTCCAGTTGGGGTCGACGACGACGACCTTATTCGCAGAAACAATATTCAAGCCCACGCCTCCTGCTCGTGTGGATATCAAAAAGACGAATTGCTGTGGATCAGAGTTGAAGTCATCTACCGCCTTGGCTCTATCCTCGTAAGACATGGCACCATCCAGGTAACTAACATTGTAGCTGGTGTGATTGAACAGCATCTGAAGCATCTTGAGCAGTCGCACACTGTGCGAAAAAACGAGTACTTTGTCCCCGTTTGCGTGCCACCATTTGAGAAGCTTCCGCAAGACTTTCCATTTCCCACAAAACTCGGGGTTCGCGTAATTGATGATCGAGTCGCGACTCCGATAAAGTTCTCGCCATTGGTCCGGGACTGCAACCTGTAGCATTTCTAAATCCTTGTCTTGTTTTTCTTTCGTATCAACGCCTTGAGGGATCAAAATCGCCAGATGGTTGCTGAGCTTCTGGAGGTTGGTAATAGCAGGGAATACGTAACTCTGCCACTTTTGGCCAGAGGGCAAGTGCGTGCGACAACACCAGCCAGATTTCTTTCCAGAGCCACAGTCACAAGGCTCCGATGCCGTTTTTATATACTCGACGACATCGCTATTGAGAAAGTTCTCATACGCATCTGCTTGGGTCTCAGTCAGAGGGCAGAACACCACCCTGTCGCTCTTTCTGGGCAGCTGATTGGCAATGAGGGTCTTCATGCGTCGTAGAAAGAATTCTGGAAGAAGATTTTGCACCAGCTTCTTGGCCGTTTTTCTGGCCCTGCTGAGTTGATATAGGGTTGCATCGTGAGACTGTCCGATTTTCAAGGGCTCGGCAACGGCCTTCTTCCATGCTGTTACAGGCCCTAGTTTTCCTGGATTCGTCCAGTTCAGGAGCGTCCAGAGCTCTTCGTATTTGTTCTGGATAGCTGTGCCAGTGAGCCCAATTCGACACAGTGCGTTGATTTCGTTCATTGCTATGGTTGTTTCAGACTTCCGCTCTTTGATTTGATGGCATTCGTCTGCAACCACACAGTCCCATTCTACCATGTTGATGGAGTCCTTATTCATGCGATATGTAACGTATGTTGTAATCAATACCTCTACCCTCCCGGCCTTCGCAGCTTGGAGAGCTTCTTCCTTTCGATCGCCGTGGAAAACACCAACAGCCCACCAGCCCCATCGGTTGAACTCGGCTTTCCAGTTCTCGATCAGGGTGCCGGGACAAACTATCAGCGTACGCGGATACCAAATATTGTCACCGGTTCTTCTTAGTTTCCTCATTCGTTTTGAGTCTCGTTCGTCTCCGGTTTTTCCATAGGCAGCAGTCAGAAAGGCAATCACCTGGACTGTCTTTCCCAAGCCCATATCATCTCCCAGGATGCCACCCTTTTGATAAACAAACATCTCATGTAGAAACGAGGCACCTTCTACTTGATACTCGCGAAGCCACTGGGCTATGGGGGCGGGGATGAGACCAAGCGAATACGGAAGCGGAATATCTTTGTATTGCGCTGGGGGACGCAGGTCCCTAAAGCTTGGTTTTTCTTGAAGATTCTCCAAGTTCTCATCATCCGAAAACTCAACCTCATCAAACGTTGGGGGTAGTTTTAGTCCACCCTGTTTTAGTCGTTGTACTCTAGCCTCGAATTGAGACCGCCGGCGTTGTAAGAAATCCGGCAATGTATACTCCATCAGCTCGTCTTCGGATAACACTGGGTCCTCGGTGTACTCCCTCCCAGAAGGCCTGTGGGATTGTCGTGATGCAGCATTTCTATTGTTGTTACTCGGAATGCGACCAACGACTGCGTCGCTCGCTGGCTCTTTCTTTCTTGTTGTAGCAGCAGTTTCCTTTCCCTTGGCAGACTCTCTTTTCTTGGGGGTCTTGCGCGCCTTTAACGATTCTCGCTTCCGTTGTATGCTTTTCCTGTTTTTGAATCGCTGATATGTGTCCTCCCCATCGTTGAACTCGTTAGCAAGGACGTCATCATCGTCATCGTCGCCGTCGGACGAAAACTTGATCGATTGATCGCGGTCGTCTTCTGTTGGTGTTCGTTGTCTTTTGCGAGAGTTTCCATTATATGTATCGTCATCACAATCGTTTCGCGGCCTTTTATGACCTGGTATGTTCAGTAACGTTCCATTTCTAGATGCGCGTCGTTCATGTGGAGACATACCGATGCTAGATCTAGCTCTAGGGACGACGGAGATGATTTCTAGGTCATCATCGTCGTCCCCACTGCTGGCTGTCGTAGCCATGAGACTTTGTCAATTTTTTTTTTTTTGGCCCTTATAAAACAAAGGAACAAACCTCTGAGGATGTTATCGGCCAGACTGTTGTATTCGCGGGGAAGACGAGAGCACGCGTCGGGAGGGCAGCTCCGCAGGCGGGCTAGCAATCGATTAGGGAAGGAGCTTCAACTTTAAATTTTGCGACAATCGCAACCGCGCTCGAACATATTGTTCCACGAACAACAGAAACAGACCACCTTTTCCATATTTTGTTACCTTCTTGCGTCTTTCTTCTTCTTCTTCTTCTTCTTCTTCTTCTTCTTTTTTTTTTTTTTTTTTTTTTTTTTGTTTATCGGACTGTGCTCAATTACCAGCAAAACCACCTGAAGGAAAAAATTTCCCCAAGCCTATCGCCCCGTCCGTAACGGGCGCAAATATTTCTTCACCATGCCTCTAGACACATCAACCACATACCCTCTCACCAAACTCCGTCTCGACGGCCGACGATGGAACGAACTACGGCTTCTGCAGGCCCAGATATCCACAAACCCGGCCAGTTCGGGCTCATCGTACCTGTCTATGGGGCACACAGCCATCATGTGCACCGTCCACGGTCCGCACGAATCCAGCGGCGCCGGCAACGCAGGCGAAGCGGTGGTCGAAGTCGATGTGAACGTGGCCGGGTTTTCCGGGGTCGATCGGAAGAGGAGGGCTGGTGGGAGTGACAAGTGAGATCATTCGAAAGAAAGGGTTAAAAAGGGAGGGGAACTGACTTGATACTAGACAAACTCTCCAACTTTCAAACGCGCTTCGATCCGCTTTCCAATCCCATTTACATACCTATCTCTACCCACACAGCACAATCAGCGTGCAGATCTCCGTGCTCTCGGCCGACGGATCCCTGCTGGCAGCAGCCATCAATGCGTGCACACTGGCCCTGGTCGACGCGGGGATTCCGATGCCGGGCATGCTGTGCGGATGCACGGCTGGAATGAGCGGGAGTGCGTCGACGCCGCAAGACACCAACAGCAACAATAATAACGATTCTTCACTCGACCCGCTTCTTGATTTCTCGCTGCCCGAGGAACAGGAATTGCCATTCATCACAATCGGCACCACGACAGCACTTCCCATGGGTGAGGGCGGCGTACCAGACAGAGACGAGCCAGAGGCAGACGATGCAGAGGATATGAAAGTGTCCGTGCTGCACATGGAAAGTCGCATGCACAATTCCTACTTGGAAACGTTACTCGCCGTCGGCATTGACGGATGTAAACAGATCCGAGAGATTCTAGAGGGAGTAGTCAAGGGCTCGAATACATCATTTGTGCCAACTTCTTATAATGATGCTGACGATGACGATGAGGATATGCTGTGAACGAAATTGCTCCGGAAACCCCCAAAAAATTATGTACGTTAGTTGATATGACATCCTGGCAATACCCAGGGGAATGAATTAGACGCTTCTATGCATTGCATGACTACTAATAGCATCAATGAATAAAGTATCAACACATATATATACCCAAGATTGACTATTTATTTTAAATGGTTGATGACATCAGTTGAAAATAATCAAAAACTGTATGCTGTCGCTTGTGATAACCGCATACCAATGCGGGGAAATCTCCATTACATGTAAAGACCCCAAAACTACACGCGGCATAACCGAGGTTGATACTAGTACATGATTAGGGTGGGCTTCTCTAGAGACAATTCAGCTTCAGTCACCTTAGACTACGCTTCTACAATTACCAAGAAAGCAGATTGCCAAGAGGCTGGCGGCCCCCGAGGGAGCTCCGGCGAGAAGATGGATTGTATTTTCTCAAGTCAAGTACAAGCACACTGGCAAAACCCGTTGAGACTCCGGGTCTAGATAATGAGACAATTTTATGAGATAATTTAAGCAGCACCAGAGTCAACGATCTTGGCAGTACCCTTTACGGCACCGCTTTTGGAACCAAGACCCTCGATTGCCTGGACGACATCGTATCCATTGGTGACCTCGCCGAAGACAACGTGCTTGCCGTCGAGCCAGCTAGTCGTCACGGTGGTGATGAAGAACTGGGAGCCGTTCCTGTTTGTTCACATTGACGGTTAGTCAAAACGAAAAAAAAAAAAAAAAAAAAAAAAAAAATAGAGGCTCGGGGCCTTTTGTCGAGTGTGAAAGCTTACGTGTTGGGGCCGGCGTTGGCCATGGAAAGGAGACCGGGCTTCTCGTGGCGGAGCTTGAAGTTCTCATCGGCAAACTTCTCGCCGTAGATGGACTTTCCACCGGTACCCTATGAAGATGGACGGTCAGTGACAAGAAGCTAGGAGAGCCGGGCCCAAGGTGGGGTAGTCGGAAGGGAGTCTTACGTTGCCACGGGTGAAGTCACCACCCTGAAGCATGAACTGAGGGATGACACGGTGGAAGCTGGAGCCCTTGTAGGTCAAAGTGGCACCGGTGTTATCCGTGAAGCCCTTGCAAAGCTCAGCAAAGTTCTTGGCAGTCTTGGGGACAACATCGTCGTAGAGCTTGAAGTCGATGCGACCGGTTTTGACTGAAAAGAGCAAAAATCAGTACCGCGTTCACTCTTGACAGAGGGTATACAAAGCGTTTCATGCTCTGCGGATTGGTAGCTATCAATGCGTACGAATTGCGCGCTGCAATTGGCATTGCAGTACGCATGCAGACAGGATGGCCACAGCAGAGAGAGCAGAAAGTAGCAGAAAGAAGCAGGCAACGAGGGGTAAACTTACGGTTACCGGGAGTACCGTACTCGACGACAAAGAAAGCGGTAGAAGACATGGCTGGAGAAGATTGATGGAAAGCGCGAGACGAAGAGCCGAAGCAATTGGGAATGGATCGAGAGTAAAAAGTCGGGCGAGAAGAAGAGGACGCAATGGAGCGAAGAGAAGAAGGTGGGGGGAGCACTGCTTTGACACTGCGGGAAAACATTGTTGCTTGTCCTTTGGGGAGGGGCAGCAAGTCACGGGCGAGGGGCAGAGGGGTAGCCGGACGCTAGCTGTCTTAGGTTAGCGCTGCTGCGACTGCGGTTTGTTTTCTTGCTCGACCTGCGACGGCGAGCGTGCTTGCTGGCTGGCTGGCTGGCGGGCGGGCGATGGCGACATGGGCTTACCGGTGAATACTACTAGTGAGACTAGTAGTACAGAGTAGTAATAGTAACGAGGAGAGAGGAAAAAAAAAGATGGATCCAACAGAACCCAAGGCGAGCAAACGGTGTCGGAAAATGAAACGCTGAGAGAGTTGGCCTCTTCTAATGCAATTTGACGGGCTGAACAAGCAGAAAACAAGTGGAATAGAATAATACAGTGGTCAAGAAGGGGAGCAATTGAGATTTGTAAAAATACACTTATTAGGATGGGTGCAGCACTGAAGGACAGGACAGTTCGACAATAGGGGAAAATTTCTGTATGCAAGCAGGGAGCTCTAGCTAGCTAGCCGGACGGAGAACCTCCGTGTCCCGTGACATCACGTGCACACTGAGCCATGCGTCTATGCGTCTATTCTATCATGCGGTACGATGCATAGTCTGCTATATGGACAGGGTTTATTACTTGTGTAATGCGATAGCTAGGATTATTTCTGGGTGGTCAGGATGTAACGAGAAAGACAGAGCAAAAACAAAATAAGAAAAATCAGGTTACCGAATTATCAATTAATGATGTCAATTCTATCCACCTGCATTCCGCCAATGACAGCGCCGAGATGGATGCTCGTGGTGCCTCAGGCCGTTAATTAATGCCTGGCATGGAGATGTACCGACTCTGTAAGACTTGTAGAGTTAAATGACTACAACAAGGTACCGTCTAATGTTAATTTCTCATCTTCAAGTAATATACTACTAGTAGTATTTACAACATCAATTGATAGCGCCGTACATATGTAATCAAACTTCAAAGTTACTCAGCATACCGTCATTATGCAAACTCATAATTACAAGTTTTGTCTTTCTAAAACATAAACATCGGAGCGAATCCAAACCACAAGGCTCAAATGCATCAGTAAATGCTAAAATTGAATAGCATGTATATGGCGCGCTCCTTAATAAATCGAATGTTTTTTAAACATTGCGTGTCACTTTCCCTCCAAAACCTGACATTTGCCCGTCTCCATTTTTCAACTTTCTCACGGACATGAAACTTGGGGGGCAAAATAAATGGAAAGAAAATATAAAAAATAAAATAAAAGTAGCAAAATAACAAAATTTCGGCCCCTTATTGTCAAGGGGCAATGTTCGTCGTCGGTCATGCATTGACTTGTGTTGGCCCAGCCTTAGCCAGAATCGATATTCTCGGCTCGGTGAGTCGCCCCGGACGAATGGCGGCTCGAGCTGTAGACTTGGGCTGTGATATGGCATGGCCGGTATTATAATTATGATTATTTAAATGGCGTCATGACGATTTGGCTTGATGCGGCTAACTCCGAATCACTGTCAGGTATGCACCATTGCGCTGTCATCGGTTTTGTCTGCAACAGGCTTTTCCTCAGTCGACGGGTTTTCTTCCTTGCTTTGACCGTCGCTTAACAAGTGGGATGGATACGGACTCAAGTCACGGCTGCTAGTGGAAAAAGTCGAGGTCACCGAAGGGTGATGTTTATCTGGGTGGGTGCCATTAGTTGTGGACATGCTTTCAGACGGCAAAACAGCAGCGTCTTCGTCTTTCCTCCCTCTATCTTCATCGGCAGTCGAAGAAGGATCCATTTCTGCAGTCGTTGGAGTAGCGCTTGGTTGTACATTATTCGTCTCAGCGGCGATGGTGTTGATGTCCGCATTCAGCGAATTTAGACCGCCCTCGATATCACGGACCAAACGCACGAATTCTTCAGGGACAAGCCCGCTTTCACCCGTCCGAGGATCTTCGGCCACCAACCAGCCTTGACCGTGCCGATATGAAACCAAGATCACTTGGCCTTCTTTCAGCGGAAGCTCATTCTCGTGTTCTCGGGTGAAGTCAAACAAGGCAACGGCCTTGCCGTGCATCTCTTCATCTGGGGACCCAATAGAAAATTGATAGTCTCGCGAGTATCGAGATTGGCCGGCATCTGAATAGTCATCGGCATATATGTATTGTCCATCAGAGTACTGTGGGTCGTTTGAGGCCATGCTTGCATCATTGGAATGCCCATATGATGCGTACTGAGAATACCGGCCTTCATGGGCAGGATACGTGATAAAGTCACCACCAGGCCCGTCATCAGTTGCATCGTCGTCCTTGACATAGTAAGTTTCGCTGCCATCCACATTTAAGCTCACCAGAGTGCCACGGTCACCACCAAGAGCAAACAGGGAATCATGGCCATTGTCCCCAGGGCTTCGTCCTCTTCCACCATAAGTATGCATTGACTTGTGCTTGCGATGGCGAGAAGTGACGATCGGGCTATGGAGATCCTCGTCCTCACTATACGGCGGGCCCCCGTCGCCAAATGATACTGCGGGAAGCTGCTGGTTGCCATAAGACTCAGATGGCCAGTTGTTCGTTGACCACGAGGTGCGAGACATATCCCATGATCCAGATTGCGGGTCTGAAACTCTCCTGCTCTCGCTCACAGGAGTAGACGTCCTCGAAGAAATTGGAGCAGGACCGTAATGCAAAGGATGTGTTTGTGGATAGGCAAAGTCGCGTACGAGAGCGTACGGTAGGCTAGAATGGAAGAGCGAGTTCACATGGGACGTAGGGCGCGATCGGTGCTGCGATGCCTGAGAGACGGTCGAGTACACCGATAGGCGCTCCTTAGCACTCGAGGAAATGCGCCGCATTGGCGACAGTTTCCCTGGTGGATCAGTAGCCGTCGTTGTTGTGTTCGTGGAAGAGATTCCCATTTCGGGTGCTGTTGGAGACGTCGCCATTGGGAGGGGTAAAAAGGCTATACAGAGTAAATCAGCATCAATGGCCATTGCTGTGCCACCACATGGACCGAATTCCGTACAAGACCTTGGGAAGTAGAAGTGAGCTATCGAGACCCTGTTCCTTTTCACCCTATAGTCGCATATCGATAAAGAGAACGTTTCATATATCTGGCGATAGCCCGATGCCCCGTCTAGAAGAGTATTTCGGCGGTGCGCTCAGCCAGTGAGACGCAGAGACGTAGATTGACGGGCAAGACTGTGTCGGCGATCCCTCGTGAAGGCGCGGGGTGTGTGTGGAGAATGCGACAAGGCGCTTTTGTCGACGCCAAGGGGAGAATTGAAGAATTCAAAAAAACAAAAACGAAAAGAATGAATGACGAATTGTCGCAATCGCCGCTGAGTGATGGCTTGGCTGGCAGTCACGACAGAAAAGGGTATCCCCAGAGGTCGAACGACACCACACTGGCGGCCTGCGGTCGGTGTAGCGATCGGACGACAACCCGGCGAGCTGAAGGAAAAATTGATGGCGGAACGTATAATGATAATGGGCGTGATCAGGAGATGAGCGCTAGGTGCTTTGTCACAGACGGTGGGACGCAAATGATATGAGGGAGCCCGAAAAGAACCTGGTCAGTCAGGGCGAGCGGGCTGGTGTTGCTAATTTTAGCAAAAGCGGTCGGTTCAGAGAGAGGGGTTTGGTTAGGTTTGCGTTTTCTGTCGCCGCACAACGATGCACCAGCACAACCAGGCAGGGCAACAGGAGAGGGCTCTCGCCAGAAGGAAGATGATGTTGCTGGAGGACACGAGGCAAGGACAAGGCGAAAATGGAACAATAATTCGCAGCAGCAGAGGAGTCAAAAGAGGGTTAGGCTGGGTTCGTCAAGAGACGGTGACTAAGCCGCCCTGGGCACGAGCGGAGATTGCCTCTAGCCTGGTTTGGCCTAGTGCGCAGCCCTAACCGCTTCAGGGTGCATTCACTGTAAAGCCTCGGGCAAACTCAGGCAGACGGTAGACACGTGCTGCAGCAGGTAAGAGCTACCGACCGCTGAATAAACTCCTCGAGCCTAGATACAAGCTTCAACTGGCGCAACAGCCTCAAACTCGCCAGTCCTGCTCGAGAGTCAACGGAATGCCCGCCGTGCGCTGTCGGACAGTCACGTGAAACGCACGTCAAATTGGTGTGTTTCAGGTTTCACTGGAGAGTCACAGCCAGTGGGCCGTCTTCATTTCGGCTAATTCTTGAACTGTTTACAAGCAACAAGATCGGTTCGTCGCAGACTCCCGCGTGATATTTCATGATTTGATGACAATCTGACTGCAGACATGTCTAGTATTTCGGACATAGAAGCAGCTTACACGTAAAGATGCAAAAAAACAAACAACCAACGCCTTATCCCATGCAAAAAACTTGAAACACTCAAAAATGCAATTACCCCCAACTGCCCCTTACCCCCGCAGTCGAATCCGCCTACTAATTACTCCTTCTGGGGGTTTCATGACCCGCTTGAATCTGACCTGAACGCAAAGCTGGCGTCTACACTGCGAGAGCCCGTCTACGAATCATCATTGCCGGATGGGAACTTGAAGATGAGGGTGGCGAGATCATTGTTGTCACCGTGACTGTGGTCGCCTGCATGATTGTGGTAGTAGCTATGCTAGGCACAGATATTGTCGATGTCACGGTTGTTCCACTCACTGTGACTGTCGTTGGCGTGTCGCAGTTCGAGTTGCCCTCTGGCGATGGACTTGCTGCTCCGGTACCTGGTGATGACGCGGTCGAGACTATAGGCGACCCTGTTGTGGCTGTGGGCGAGGAAACATCTGCTGCGGATGGTGTACCCGAGACTGTCTGGGTTCCCAGGGTCTTTACGTTTTCGAAAATGCTCTGGATGGCTGCATTGCCGTAGTTTGTGACCTGCGCAAAGGCCACATTCCCTTGGTTAGTATTGGTAGAGGAAGAGGAGCCTTCGGAGTTGGTGACATTGATATCGATGCACGTCGTATACAGCTCAGGCAGATATGTGGTATTGCTCGTGTTCAAGGTGGGCCAATCCCAGACCCAGTAAAGGGTGTAGGTGGAATCACTCTTCACAGTGTTTGGTATAGCGATGTCGGTCTGGCACCATAGATTGGCACCCTCGACTGACCCGGCCTCCGGCTTGCGCGGAAATTCCTCTTGTCTGTGGACGGATATAGGGATGGCATCGTCGATTTGGTAGCACTGGCCGTCGTCAAAGTATTGACTCGACAATAGCTTCCCGCGACTATCGCCCCCCGTACCATCCAGATTCCAAACATTGTGGATTGCCAAAAGCGTGTCGTCCTCTCGCGGCTGGTCTGTTCCGTAGACATAGACGGTGCCGCTATGCGCGGGTTTGCCACTCTTGATCCATGGCTGCGTGACATGGCCATTTTCCTGGTAGCGCATGGCAATCACATCGCCAGGAGCCGCTTGGAGTTGCGGGCTGTCCGTAGTGTAGTTGGAGGTCTGCTGGCTTGGGCGACAAATGGTCATGTCGGGGAGCAGCTTGTCGTCCTGGTTTGACGGGAGCTGCCACTGCATCATTTGGTCGTTGAATGACGGGTTCGTCCGGAAGATGTTCCCTCGAGGATAACCCTTGGCTCCGATGAATGTGCCGTTGGGCGATACCACCGTCAACTGCTCAACCCAGCTGTGTGCGTCGACCAGCGAGGCAAGTAAGATAATGAGTGTCAGGAGCCCAGCCCAGCCGTGTTCCATGATGGCCAGCATCATTAATCGCTTGATAAAAAGATGGACTTGTAGATGCAACTGTTTTGAGGTGGATGAGATGAAATTTTGCAAAAAAAACCAACTACCCTCTCGATGACCAATACATAAAGTAGACGAGTTATGACAGATGCATTTTAGCACGTTGATTGAGTCAAACAGACAAAGGAATCATCATGCTGTTCTGAGTCAATAAGCACTACCTGACAATAAAAAGACTGCCTATTGTTCATTTTCTTAAGCATGAAACAGCAGTCTAGTCCGACCAGAAGAAGGCACCTTGTTCTATTGTTTGTGAGTCGCATATTGAATGCGCGAGAACCGTTTGATTGGCTCTTGATGCACTAGGTTATCAAAGGGAAAGCTTAGCCATTTTTCTGTTCTATCAAAAACCTACTTCTGACGCTTCTCGTGTCTCAGACTCGGCTGACAGATGCAATCATCGGAGAAATAATGATCGAGTGCCTTGTCTTTAGTGGCATTAGTCAAACAGACAGACAAAGGGTGGCTGCATCTGTCAGCCAATCAATAGCATCCCATTCACATAATATGCAGCACATTCAAGTCCCAAGTCGTCACCCAAAGTTTACCCACATGCTTCGATTGGCAGCGCGCAGCCGCCGGGCGCCCGCCAATCATGCAGCGAAGCGCCGGTATTGTTTGAGATACTTGAACAGTAACATTAACAGCCTTGGTTATTATTATAATAACACATGTTATTATTACTGAAGATTGTGATTTACTTCTTTAGCTGCAGACAATCAGGGCTTTTGTCCGGTAGTGCAGTACCGCCGAGACTGTGGCGCCTGCAGCAAGCCTGCTAGCTTGGAGTACATGAAGATATGCATAAGCCGAGTCGATATGAATTATTGTCTGCTTTGTCTGCGGTGTAAAATATAAAATATTGAGTATATTAAATATTACTGCTAAATGACTGACTTGGACAAATCCCGTGATGGTGCCACGTGACCCTCGTCAAGCAGTACCGTCGTGACCGCCTGCCTCTTCTCTCCTGCTCTTGCATGTATATACACATTGTCGATAGGCTCTCAACTGTTGTCCAGCAACAACGACGCTTCAAGAATGCTTGTCCATGCAGGCGCCAAGCGGGACTCCACTCCACATGGACCGCCACATTAGCCTGACTGGCTGCTCTAATTTTAGACCGTCATCTTCCCCTGCAGGGCGAAACGCTCTTTTGCAAACAGAGGCCCAAATCCGTCTCTTACTCGGCTATTAGGGCCGAACACTCAACCATGTCTGCAGAGACCTTTACCAACATCGATACAGCATTGACTGATGTCGAGCCAGGTGCTGACGCCGCCAGCCAAGCCAACAAAGTCCATCTGACGGCTCAGCAGCCGTTGCCGTACTGGCTGGTCAATGTGCCGCGAAGCCAGTGGCCGGCGACATGCCCGGACTTTCTCAAAGATCTACCGGATAAAAACATTGGGATCCTGGCCACGTTGGACGCGGACTACCGGCGGCTGAATTGGGACGGAGTCAAAGACCTAGTCAGTTAAGTACCAATGATTTTGTAGAATACGGGCAGAAACTAAATCACGCAAGACTGGAACAGGCGAACTAATAGACGGCATGCAGGGAGAAATGATATTGGCAAGTTCCAGAGAGTCCCCTCGGATTTGCGACGATACTTGGAGTACATGTTCTACATCAAGCAAAAATATGGCTCCGTCATGGACTTTGTTCTCATGGAGCGCTTACATTGGGACGCAAGCAACTTGAAGCCTCAGGGTCCCGCATTCCAACACAATGGTATGTTTTCTTACTGGGAAAAATCATGTGGTGAAGCTCTTGTTGATAGGGTATGAACAGACGACTTTAAGGTCCTGTACAACGACTGGCCCTACGGCCTCGACCCGGAAATCGTGCATCTGGTCGTATGGACCAAATTCGACTTGGACGAAGACCCTGCCACGGGCCTGTTGACGGACTCGATGTGGAAGAAAATTGATACTTATATCGAAAAGACGTTTCGCTCTCGCATTCCGTCGGACCAGGTCAGTCTCTCTCTCTCTCTCTCTCTCTCTTCTTTTTTTTTTCCCTCCGTTCTCTTCCTCCCTTAGTTCCGTCTGCCTAACAAATACAGATCATCTGGTTTAAGAACTGGAAGTCGCTCAAGTCCATACACGCCATCGAGCATTTCCATGTGATGCTGTACAAGCCGGACAGGGATTTCATCGCCGACATCACGCATGGCGACGTGCCTCTTGTTGAGAAGATCACCCAGGGCGCATGACCTGGCAGCTCGCACACCGTTATATTAAACTTTAACCGTCACAAACATAGATAGACTAGACCTAGTTCAGCGTGAATCAAACTAAGAACCATGACTAATTAGCACGGCCGTCATCCAAGGCTATAATAACAATTCAGACAAAAACAGAAAAACAGCATCTGTTCGATGCTCGGTTTTCTGGATTGATCAAGAAGTCAAAGATCGACATGAGACTAAACGAGGGGTTGAAGTGGGGAAGCGTCCAGCGCAGAGGCACATGGGCCTTTTCTGAAGCAATTAGCAATACGATTTAATAAATTAAAATAATACGAGTCGAGCCTGAAAAAAACAGGCAGCAGAAATACCTCGTTTATTTTCTGTGTTTACTGCCCCGTTGGTGGTGAGCACCCCGACGATACGATACCGACAGTGCATATTACAATACGTACAATACAGGGCTAACCTTGATTCGGCCGACCCCTCTCCCCCAACGTCACCAGGCGAGAAAGCCTAAGACAAAAAAAAGCACTCTGCAGGCCGACTCTTTTCTTCACTTCTGCTGCGTGTTCTTCCTCTCCTTTTCCTCTTCTTCCTGTTTACAGACCGACATAACAACCGTCACCACTCAAGACTCGCATCTCTCTATCCGTTTCGCCTGGCTACATCCCTTCCGCTTGTCTCGTCCCTCCCGCAGCTTCTCCGCACATGCTTTTGCTTTCACCGCATTAGACAAACATACACACGTGCTTTGCGCCTATATACAGATGTTTTACGGTTCGCGATCCTCCTGTTGAGACCCCCGAAGAAAGAACAAAAATACTTTGATCCCACCGCCGCCATGCCGCTGCCTCATGTCCACGCGGCGGTGCGCCGCACTTCCTTGAGTAAGGACTCCCCACGAGCGAGCCAACAGAAAAATACAAAACAAATTTCTATATATGTGGTCAGCATTAATAGCTAACTTGCAAGTATAGCTGGCAACAAGTCATCCGGCGATGAGCAAAACTCCGGCCCGGAAGATGAAACTGTCGTAGAGCCGGATCAGGGCAATGGTGAGTAGTTGGAGATTTTATTAATATTTACCATCGATGAGTCTGACTGATATGATTGGGAAAGTCTTGTCACACATTATATCCCAGCTCCGGCCCGGAGCCGACTTGAGCCGAGTGACGCTTCCTACGTTTATTCTCGAGCCCCGATCGATGCTGGAAAGGATTACAAAGTATGTCATTTCACTGAGCAAAGCGAGATGGAAAGTACTCATAGTATAAAGCTTCATGGCACACCCAGAAACACTCCTGCCAATGGCCGATAACGATGATCCTCTGCAGAGATTTGTTTCCGTGATCAAATTCTACCTGAGCGGTTGGCACATCAAACCTCCGTGAGTATTGCCGTTAACTTTTTGATCACTGTTTCTTCACAAGAAAACTAACACTGAATATGTAGAGGAGTCAAGAAGCCACTCAACCCTATCCTCGGAGAAACATTCAACTGCTACTGGGACTACCAAGACGGAACGCGAGGATACTACATTTCCGAACAGACCTCGCACCACCCACCAAAATCGAGCTACTTTTTCATGGCCCCCGAACACCACATCAGGATAGACGGCACACTCAAGCCGCGGAGCAAATTTTTGGGCAACTCTGCTGCTAGTCTCATGGAAGGTACGGCAATTTTGCGCTTTCTAAACCGGGGCAAGGATTCTGCCAGGGGTGAACGATAGTAGGTTCCCGTCTCTCTCCCAAATGGGGTTATCTAACATTTGCTAGCATCCTAACTCAGCCCAATATGTACGCCCGCGGAATCCTGTTCGGAAAAATGAAGTACGAGCTCGGCGACCACAGCTTTGTCAGATGCCCCGAGAACCACCTGGTGGCTGATCTGGAGTTCAAGACCAAGGGTTATTTCTCTGGAACGTACAATGCTATTGGCGGAACGATCAAGAACGAGCAGACAGGTGAGATTTACTACGACATATCCGGTCTGTGGAACGGCGAAATGTTCTTGAAGAACCATGCAGTAAGTCGACAGCCTTGTTTATCAACTTTTTTTTTCAGATCTCTGATTGGATATTTTAGACTGGAAAGAAAGAACTTTTATTCGACGCCACGCACGCAAAGCATACTCCGCCTCTGACACGACCGCTCGAGGAACAGACGGAGCGAGAATCGCAGAAACTCTGGCTCAGCACCGTTCGCGGGCTGTACGCGCGAGACCACGAACTCGCGACGGCAGAGAAGAGCAAGATTGAGGACCGTCAGAGAGAGGAGGCCGCCAAACGGGCTGAAGAAGGCGTTGAATGGAAACCGCAGCTTTTCCGGGCTGTTCGCGGCGGGCCGGGTGGTTCCGAAGAGGGCGAGGAGGACATTGACTGGATTATTGATGCTGAAATGTACATTCCCATATCCCTTCTTTTTATTGCTCCTGTCTAACTATGTGCAGCGACCCCAGCGATATCGAAAAAGCGCACCAACAAATCCTCGCTATCGCCCCCATCATCCCTGGTCAAACACCCTCGACCGGACAACAGAGCCAACCCGACAAACCCAGCACGGGCAACGACCTAATCGACTTTGGTGGCGAGAGCAGCACAGCAACAGCAGCCCCATCTTCTTCACAAAAGGGTGGTGATCTCCTCAATAACAATGGCTCAACGGACCTCATGTCTCCTTTGCAGCCATCTGAATCTACTACAAATAACTCACAACAAGCCGTGAAAAGGGTAGACTCCAGCACGGCCGATTTGGATGTTTTTGTGGATGCGAAAGAGAAATAAACAGATACAAAATACCAAGTATTTTTTAATAATTTTCTTTTTTCTTATAGGTTCAATGATATATTATATGATAGGATATGAGATGATACTATACTTTAGTTGCGCTTTGATTTGTTTAACTTTTCTTTTTATTTATAGTAAATATTGATCTTATGTGGTCACTACCGCCAACTGGCATATATCAAATAAGATCTCAAAAAGCATGCATGTGATATATCCATTATTGTCAAATGAGTAATTTAATCATGTTACTTAATAATCATTAAAATTTAACTGCTAATTACCTTGCACCAAGGTAGTAACAGTAGGAGAACATCGCCTTCTACATGCAACCCCTCCTTCATACCGAAACCACCTAGGTCACGAGAAAGTACGGACATAAATACCGCTTCGTGTAACCTCTTGTGTTTTTGAACTTGTAAACCCCTTTCCACAGACGAAAAATCGATCAAAAATGGCACCCAAGCTTGAACTTGTCTTCACCATGAGAGGCTACTTGGACGTGGAAAATTGTGTTGACCTCAAGGCCATCAAATCCGGTCCCCATCGGGCCATTGTTCCTATAAATGGTGGATTTATTGAAGGATCTGGGCTCAAGGCCCAGGTGCTTCCTGGCAGTGGTGACTGGATTTTGGTACGTCGACCTTTCGTTCTTTTCGTTCTTTCCTTCCCTTTTTTTTTTTCCGGATTTCTCCTTTGATCCAACTGATAATAATAGACCGATCCTACGACCGGTGTCTCTGACCTTGACGTCCGCATCCAAGCCCGTACCGACGACGGTCACAGTCTTTATGTTCATTACAATGGTAAACTAAAGGCAAACGACAAAGTCGACAAAGTGTTGAGCTTTGCTCCCGATGCAAAGACCACCAACTACGGGGATCACGAGTGGTTCATCACGCCAATCGTGGAGACCAGTGACCCCAAGTTCAAATGGGTGGAGGAATCGGTGTTTATTGGGCAGGGACACTTTATCGTTGACTCGACGGGCTCGGCTGTCGAATATCAAATTTATCGGATTGTGAATTAAGCAGGGAACCCATGGATTGAAGACTACTATGAATACGAATTTGTATATTGTTTTCGTCCTAGTTTGTTGCCAGGTTGGACAATTTCATCAAGGTATCCTGTTTTCTTCTTGCTGTTATAGATCGATAAGTGTCTCTGTAGGCATGACCTGGAGAACATGACCCAAAGGCCTGGTTTGACTTTGAGACTTTGGTGGCGCAATCTCGACCGGACCATCTTTCTTCTGACTGCGTACTGCGCTAAGATGAAACTCTAATTGTCATTTCCAAGTGGTTGAATGAATTAAGAACCTGGAGTAACGAGTCTTTAAAAAAACCCTTAATTTTTCAAGTTATTTACTGAGACCTGCTTGTTTGGGGTAGATTCCCATTAAACCATAATCCTTAACCCTGATGTGATTGAATAAACACGGTGAGGTAGAAAGGAGGTCCAGGAGAGCCCGAGGAAGGGTGTAAAACGGTCTCTGGAAGGCTCGAATCCTCTGTGGAAGCTGAGGCAAGACGAGAATCGGGATTTGCCAGAGGTCACGAGATTATTCTCCTAGACATATCCAGAGACGAGTCGAGGCGTTATCCAGACCGGAGTACGGCAATTAGCAAGGAAGAGGACTGACTTTTGGGAGAATATACATACAACATTGGCATTCTGATTCGGTTACAGGTTGAAGAATAAGCTACAACAAACGGATCTATTCGTCAACGGATATTCAATCGACTATAAATCCTTTGCTTTGGGTGCAACTCGCTCACTCATAAACCAGCCAACCGATGCATGCACGCTCACGCTGTGCACCATAACAGTGAACTGCAACACAATTAATGAGCCCGGTGTTGCTCGCGACTGTCAATTTTCTGCTTCTGGAAGCGCGGGTCAATAATTATCGTACCCGAATCCGTTTTATCTGTTATTCTGGAAAGGGCCACACCCGTCTCGCTTCTTCTGACGATTTTTTCCCCTCCATTCGCGCAATATACATCGATAATAGCTCCTTGTTTTGCCTTTGCTGGCAAATTGCTGCTCATGCGCACAGATATCTTCCTGGCTGAAGGAGTAAGGACAATGCCCAGGAATGTCCAGGTTTGACCAGTTCTGAAATATTTCAATCAAGCACTCTCTTAGTGGAACGATACCGACATCAGATATTTCTCCAATGCGAATGAAGAGTTCTCGAAAAACACGCGGAACATTCATGGCGTTATGGGCGAGGTTGTTCTCTAAAAAGGTTGAGACTTCATACGCTTTTGCCATTTTAGCTTGCGTCCAGTCATGTAGAGCAGCGACCTTGTCTTCTTCGTCTAACGAATCAAAGTCATCGGGGAGCACAGGCTGGACAAGGTCTCTAGTATACTCCCGAGGAGGCTGTAGAAATACTGGCCATCGCGCTTGAAGGAACACCGGGAGTACTGACAGAGTCTGTACATCAATTGGTGCTGTAATTCGGGAGTTGTTATCCGGTGCTACATAAATATTTCCCATGTGAAGGTCAGTGTGCCATAGTGTGGGCCGGGCGAATTGATTTAGTACTGGGTGCGAATCCAACATCCCCATCAGGCTGATTGCAATCTCCAGAAGGTGTATTTGTTCCTTGGGACTTCCTCGATGGCCCATTGGCTGGTTGCCTGTAGACTGCGATGTAATCCGAGATAGCTCTTGTTTGGCAATTGATACCCCGAGATCTGATAGTTAAGCTATTCCATGCATCATCATTAGTTTGAATGGATAAAGAACATCGAGTGCTTACAAGGTCCATTGTTCGTTGACTCATTCCCGTTGGGTAGATCAGCAGCCGCATCAACGCCAAAGGAGCGTTCAGGTGAAGGGCCAATGCAGATGCGGTGCTGTTCGTTCACGTTGCTTTCGAGATCTTGGTGTTTTAAGCGGCCTGCATCTGTACGCAAATACAGGCCACCATATGCAGGAAACTAAATAGCTGACAGTTGAGCTTCAAGTTGTGCCAAGCTCTTTATAAGCCCCAGTTTCTCGATTTCTGCCATTTTGCCCCATCGCTCAAATAGCGGAATCCCCATCGCCTTCTCCATGATGACATACTCTGCTCCGACAGTATTTGAATTGTGAGGAGACCAAGAAAGGACACGGGGAACAGGGACGCTTGTGTAGTTTCTGACTGATACGTGGCGCGTCAGCGCTTTGATAATCCATGGGGGGGATAGTATGTACATACCGTATTCCAAAGTGTCTACTTCGGAGGCCGTTGTGAGGAAGGCCGGGCCAGCAATGCGACAGAGTACTTTCGCGATTAGTTCAATTCCGTCCTCCTTTTTCATTAAAAGTGCCTTGCTGAAACCTCCTTCGAACTTCTCGATGGCTATGATTCGAGATGTGCTCCCACCAGCTGCAGCGACTATATCACAGACGGCGTCCAGGTTGAATTTGCGGTAGCGCCGGGCAAATTGACGGTCCTCATCGACGAGAAAGCGGCCATTGGTATATGTGAAAAGTTCATCGCGAGTGATGGATTTGCCTGCTTATTTACCTTAGTGACTCCCTCCCTGCGCAACGTTGGTCATCCCCCTTACCTCGACAAACAACTGACATCTGCGCGATCTGCTGGTTTCGCCGGAATTTCCTCAAGTTCCTCATCAACGGCAACATGGCTTATGTCGGAGGCCAATCAACAACATCGAAAGACGCACCAGGGTAGGTGCAGGTTAAATATTTTAAATCCAGCGAGCAACCCAATAACCCAATACGGAGGCCTGTACGTACAACCTTGCCAAAATTCTCTTTTTTTATAAAGAAATAAAAATAAAAATAAATCAATATCTACTACTTCTATAATAGCTCTAAGTTATTGCTATAAATGAATAGTTTTTTTAAATAATTTTTTAAATAATTTTTCATAATAAGGTTAATTAGAAACTTAGCTTGTCTCACTATGTTGAATTATACTTTTTTAGAATATAGATCTAATTACGTGATCTTTTCAAAGAGTTATATAATGGCCCAGGGAGATTGGGGATGAAAAATCTGGAGTTGATCATGCGGTAGCCCTGCTCAGCACAATGGGAACTTACAGAGGTGGCGTGGGATAAGATGTTCCTAGAAAGAGCTGAGAAATATTATCTTATTGTGGATGGGTTCTTTAAGTTTCACTAAAGTCCGTGTTTTCGAACACCGTACCCTGCTGTCCATTGCTATTTAACCAGGCCAGTCTCCATGACATCTGGATGCCCGCTACTAGGCGCCGAAAGGTCTTAGACTTCGGAATTTATATAGATGGTCAGCTCCATTTCATGTTTGCCGTCCAGAGATTACCGGTACCGCTTTGTCCGCACGTTTTCCAAGGATCCTGTTGATTTTTATCGAAGGTCTCGGCTGCCAAGGAAGAAAACTCTTATTTTGAAGAAAAACGACATTTCCTAGAAGGTCTTTAGTTCGACTCCTAATGGTCCACCGCGTTGGGATTCTTCCATAGATGATACCGAGGCTGTAGCATTGCCGGCATTTGGAATGAAAGTCTACTGATCGCACCACCCTGGCATCCGCAATCCCATACGAATAAAGAAGAATTAGTGAAAAATAATAAATGTAATCCGTGGATAACGTCATGCTCTAGATCGTGACGCCTTCTCGCACAATTTGAGCCTTTTTGGTCTGAGCAATGACACATCTGTACGTAAAAAAGACACTGAGCCCTCTTACATGTTTTCGCCTATATTTCTCGGCTTTCTGGTGGGGTCTCCTTGAGAAGCGATGTAGCTGGTCCAACCGGATGCAAAAGTGGCTTGTCTTATGCATAAGTCACGTCCAGTGTATCATGTGTATCATCCCATACCCCACGCAAGTATATTAATCAGACCTTTCAACACCCCGCATCAAAATGACTTCTCTGGCAAACAAAGTACTTGCAATAACCGGCGCTGCATCCGGTATTGGACGAGCTACTTCCCTTGAATGTGCCAAACGTGGTGCATTGCTTGCACTAAGTGACCGGGATGAAACCTCTTTGTGTGGACTTCTCGAGGAACTGAAATCGCAGGGAGCAACGGCAATCACGACTGTGGTCGATGTCACTGATTCGGATCAGGTCGACGCCTGGATTAAGGAGGCCGTTGATCACTTTGGGCGCCTCGATGGGGCTGCCAACATCGCTGGCGTTGTCGGTCTACCAGGAGGCAAAGTTTTTGCGAATATCACCGAAATTACTAATGAGCATTGGTCTTCTATTCTGGATGTCAACTTGACTGGCTTGTTCTACTGCTTGAGAGCTCAGTTGCGCGTTATGCAAAGCGGAGGGTCTATAGTGAATCTTGCGAGCATGGCTGGACTCATCGGTCGACCGGGGGTTGCCGCATACAGTTCAAGCAAGCATGGTGTGATTGGGTTGACCAAAAGTGCCGCCAAAGAGGTCGGTGAGCGAGGTATAAGAGTCAACGCTTTAGCTCCGTTAGTATCACCTCTTTTATCCTGTCGCAATACACTCTTTTACTAAGATCACCCCAGGGGACCCGTAGACACTCCCATGATGAAACAACTCAAAGCCGATGCTGGAACCGGTGGCCGCCCGGTTCTAGAGACATATAAGAATGTGCCACTTCAGAAAATGGGCACTGTTGAGAATATGGCAAAAACTATTGCGTTTTCGCTGAGCGACGATGCCGGTTATACAACTGGGGCCACTTTCACTGTTGATGGAGGAATTACTTGCTGATTGTTGAGGAACAATTATGAGATTTCTGTGGGGTCTAAGTCCCTAGAAATACTCTTACTTAGTATAGAAGTAGCTTGTGAGACACTCCTTTAATGCATATAGTTTTTAACCCTGTAATGACATTGAAGTTAGAGATACTTCCGAATTATTCATTGAACTGGTTATTACAGAAGAACAAGGATGTCAGGCATGTGGTATTACGGTAGAGATCCATTGATCTAAGCTACAATAACAGCATTCTGCAATCAGTGAAGTTTCTTTACTTTCTGCAGAATGCCCCATCTACGGTTATGGAAACTCCAGTCGTAAAGGTATTTGCAGGTGAAGCTAGGAAGAGCAAAGCAGGATCCAGATCACTTGAAATACCCTATCGGGCGGCGGGGACTCTGCCCATAAGAAACGAAGTCACTTCAGGGGTTGTTGACATACTCCTCCGTCCATAGCGTTAACTTGGATACCCCTGCTCATCCATTCATTACTAACAGTCCCGGTCGTTTGAATTACCGCGCCCTTGGTGGACGAATATATGGTAGTATTTTTGTTCGCTTGGAAGGCTATAACAGATGCTACGTTGTTTATCTTTCCGGGGTGCTTCGGCTCGAGTAACTTTCGGACAAATTTCCTGGCACGAAACATAAGTAGCCTTTGTATTAATGGCAAACAAATGAAGAGCTCAACACCGAGACACCACGGCGGTTTTGCCTTAAGGGAAAAGGCCTACTGGAAGTAATCCATAGCTTTTTGTTAGTTTCAATAATTACTTTCAAAACTAATGAAGCATTGTCAGAACTAAATAACGTCACAGACATCAATGATATAGTATGGGGGGAAATGCGAGAAAATGCATCGGGACTTGAAGTGGTGGGTCCCGATGCACAATTGGTAACCCTAATCCATTTGAACGGTAAAACGGGCAACTCGAGGATAGTAAATATTGACAACTGCACCAAAAGACCTTTGGTCTCTTGCTCTTGTTTTGAGAACAGACATGCTGTTGGCAAACATATGTTCTACTCTGGACCCAAAAGAAGGTATATTGTGGTGGACCTCGACCATCAACTAGCATCACAGGCTAAGATGAGAGAAACAGCCATGTTAGAGACACCGAATTCTATCCTTGCAACAAGCAGTAGTTAGTTGTAGTTTGGAACTGAACAAGACAGCGAAATAAGAATTGCTTGCTTATTAAACATTATTCAATATTGGTACGAAATATACGCTGTTGTAATGCATCCGCATTATTACTGGGCACGACTTTAGAGCGTCTTCGGGGACATAGACATCGCAAAACGCCTAGTGACCGGAGCGGTCGGTCTTGTATGCAAAAGTTTGTGAAATTAACTGCGATTGGACCATTGTGCTTGCTCCCTGTTGGGAAGTTTGAGGAATTAATAATAAGGTGCAAAAAGGGAAAAGGGAGCGAAAATAAGATGAGTTATCACAGAGTACCGACAAATTCGAAGCCAGATTCAGGGTTATTGAAATAGTAGGAAGTATCCTTGCCCTCGACTTCCTTCATGGAGAATCCATTGCCCAGGTACAAAAACCGATTAGCTCTTTGCCTCCGCCAGATAAAGTCTTCGTAACGAGGCTCATTGAGCATATGGAACCAGTGAATTCTGCTTCCAGGATGCAATGCGACAATAGGACCATCAACTGTGCCGTTCTTGAACCAAGATCGGCAGTGCGTGCTCCAAGCAGTACGTTTCATAAATTCCTGAATGTGCTCATTGAAGTCGTCGGCAGCTTCTTGCGAAACGTTGACTGATTTGATATCCTGCGTCTGGAATTTGTGAATCATGCGAAGGATGTATTTCGTAGCGTGCTCAGTGATAGGAAGAACCGATCCATGCCCAATCGGGGCTCCAGGGCCAAGGAACACTGCGTACTTATCAGGTTTCACCTTCCACTGCTCTGCCAATGTGATACCGTTGAGACCTATGACGGGATAGGGTGGCCGGAAAGATATATCAAATCCGGTTGCACAGACAAAGATATCGACGGAGATGACTTCTCCCGTAGTCAGTTTAATACCATCCGGTACAATCTCAGTTATATTCGAAGTCACGACTCGGACATTGTCTTTGGTTAGAGATTCAAGATATCCGTTGCTGGGAGTTGGTCTCCGACAGCCAACTGCGAATGAAGGAATCATGTATTTTAGCAGAGGGGGGTCTTCGCCAAGTTTGTGCTTCATCTCATTGATAGAAAACCGAACGGCCGCAGCTTGCTCCGGGCTGTCCTTAATAATCTGTGTCCAACATTAACAATCATTGTAGGTGGTTCCCAGTAGATATGCCATCCGCACAAATTTGAACCGAGTATTGAGTTCTCTTTCAATATCTTTGCGATACTGTAAATACGCCTCTGGGTCTCTCTGGAATTTCTTCTTTTGCTCGTCGCTGACTTTAAAAGTATATATCAGCAGTCGTCTCATCCCAACTCAAGGGTTTAAGTCAATACCTACATTCGAAATTCGCACCGCCGGGCCCGGCTTTACTTTGGGCAAAGCCAGCAGTTATCCAGGTTGGAGTGCGGATAAAGGTTGTAAGATGTTCGACCTCTGTTTGCAAATGTTAAGTTCTAGATATATACTAAATCGAAGGACATATTAGCGCATACCTGGCTGCATTGTAGGCACAATTTGAACTCCGGATGAGCCACATCCAAGGACTGCAACCTTCTTCCCACGCCAGTCGATATTTGTGTCCCATGCAGCGCTGTGGACAAGCTGGCCTTGGAAAGAGTGCAGACCGGGAATATCGGGCCACCTCCAGTTACTACGGACCGTTGTAAGCATACGGAGACAAGCACATGGTACTTGCCACAAACCATTCAACGAGGGTAGAGCTGTACGTACTTCAAGATTCCAGATGCTGAAATCATGAAATCGTATGAGTCTTCGAAGATGACTCCGGTCGTGGATTCTTCGATCCGGAGCTGCCAAATACTCTTGTCATCATTCCATTCCGCATTAACGACGCGATGACTGAGCTTGATATATCGGTAGAGTTCGTATTTGCGGACTACATTACGGAAATATTCCAAGATTTCTGGAGCACGGGCATAGCTGAGGAAAACAACAATTAGATATCTTACAATTTGACAGTATCAAAGGAGGTCTCAGCTAACAAGTTTGACCAGTTCGGGTTAGGCTCCCAAGTGAATTGGTAGTTGTGGGCCGGAATATCACAAGCACAACCTGGATATCTATTCTCAAATCAAGTGCCTCCGACATATGCGTTCTTCTCGTAGATAGTCAAGTCCACATTTGGCATGTGCAGCTCGATTTGGCGCGCAAAGTTCAAACCTGACACACCGGCGCCGATCGCGATCACACGGATAGGGCGGGGAGTCCCCAGAGGCTTTTCTTCAACAGTATAAGCCGGCGTTGCCCCTGTGTCCTTGGTGGAGACAGGCTCGGAGCCACTCTTTGCGGCACAGTTAATCATGTTGAAGAGCGTGCTTGCCAGACAGTAACGTCACAACAAAAGTGAAACGAACTCGACAAAGCATCCGTCGTGAGCATGAATATTCAACTAACATTGGGGGTATTAGAACAGACCCCCGCTCTTTATAGCTACATGCATCCTACGTAGATGGTGAGGAGAAGAAGTCGGCGACTCAGATCGGACCCATGGGCCGAGTTGCCGAGAGGTCTTGTTCTTCCATACAACCTCTCCCCTTTCCAGCATTCGCAAGCTAGTAATATAGACGATGCACTTGTGAGTTGGCTCACATGCATCCGGGACTATCTCTAGTCCATTTATTCACTAGCATTCCAATATTTTCCCCACATCTGAAGACCCCGCAATCTCGTTTATGAGGATAACGCATCCCAAGGCAAAAGCCAACTCGAGCATACCTCCGATTGTGCCTTCTTTTCTTTTCCTCTACAAACACGAGTTTCTCCTTTTTCAGGGATAGCTACCCGTTCTTTTTCTCCGCATACCTCCCGGGTTGATGTCGTTTCCGAAGGAGCCCCTTGCGCGCCGAAACAACCCGTCAGGGGGCTGGCCAAAAGGACCAAAGTCGAGTATAAATTGTGCCACCAGCGGCGCGTCAAATGCGATGCTGGTGATGTACGAGCGTGCTGGCATTGTCGTCTGCGCGGTACACAGTGCAAGTGGATCGAAAGTCGGCGAGGAAACTACGTTCGGCATTCGTCACATCAGCTCTCCAGCCGGGATTTGATATTGATCAGATGCAGGTACACCCCGAAGAAATCCGCAGGCGTGAGAGCCAAAAACTTAGATCTAGGTACGCCAGAATCAAATGAGCCCAAGGAAGGCAAGGGGGTCCCAACCCTGCGGACTGTTACTGAAGAGACATGTTCCCCCCCCGGCCGGCCGCCGTCACTGGCTCAAGCGTCTAGCCCACCAACGACTAACAGTTTAATACCTGACAATGTTTGAGAAGGACATGACACCAGCGAAGGTCCGGAGATGCTTTACGCTCGACTGGCAGAGTCTAGGACTGATGTGGAATCTCCAGGGTTTTCAACCAAAAAAACGCGATCTTATTACAAGGGTGATTTCTTCAGCTCGGCATTCGTTTCACGGTCACTATCACCTATCTATGTCAATGCGACGCTTGTCAAGGATCGCGAAAACTAAACTCGAGCTGCCAAATTATAACTAGATTCGCGATCGTCACGCGGCAGCATCGCTCAGCCGCCCTTGCAGGATCAATGACGAGGACCGAGATGTTGAAACGCTTGATGTGGAGGACTTCATGGTCGATAATGAATTTGAAAGCCAAATTATCCCAGCAGAAGAACAGTATCACAGATTATATGTCATCGACATGGCGAAACTTGCAGCCATAGGGTTGAGTATAATCTTTGTTTCTTGAATAGATGCTTTCCATGTTGAAAATAAAACTTTGGTAATTTAATACAAGCTCAAAGAAAATATGAATACATGAATTAATATTCATAACTCCATCTCGGACATCATCCTGTGATATGTACATGAATCGAAACACCAAACCAAACCAAACCAACCCAAGCCAAACGCCGACCACTGGTCCTCAAATACGCCGTGATAGATTACAAATTATGACACCGCAAGAAAACGGATCAGGCAGATAATTCTCCCCTCGTGCCCAGACCACGCTCTAGATCTCGCCGTTTATGCCCATGACCACTACCAGTACTACTGCCAGCACCACCAGTAGAAGGCCTAGTAGACACGCCAGCGCCGTCGCGATCCTCCCGTTCTTCCTCCATCAAATCATACTCCTCCTCGATCTCCTTCTCCATATCTTCTCTGAGGCCTAAAATATCCGGCGGAATATAGCTCATTTGCACACTGGGCGCGCCTTGCATATACCGCAGCTGCTCGCGAATAGCCGAGACCACATTGGCCAAATAAGGTTTTGAGTTTTTATTCTCAATCTTGCGCATTTCTGACAATTTGGGGAAAAGGCTGTAATCTGGGCCAAAGTGATTACGGAAGGCGACGGTGTCCGGGATGTTTGGGTCGATATTGTCGACGGCGTCGATGAGAATGGATGTTTCGTGGGTCCAGGCGCGAGAGACGTTGCGCGGGGTGTAGCCACCGCCGCCGACAACGAGGAGCGGGATACCAAAGGTTTTGGTGTAGGCAACGCAGGCGCCATGGCCGGTCACGTTGAGATTGAAGCAGCCCAAGCGATCGCAGCCCAGGCTGTCGGCGCCGCATTGGAGCACGATGGCGCCCGGCTTGTAAGTTTCCAAGCACTCGCCGATAACGTCTTTGTACAGCTGGAGGTAGTCACCGTCTTCGATGCCATCGTGGAGCGGGACGTTGATCGAGTGGTGGGCTCCTGGGTTGAGCGGGTGCGAGGGACCATTGCTGTCGAGCGCGCCGGTACCTGGGAAGAAATTGTCTTTGTCGTATTTGTGGAAGGAAACGGTCAGCACTCGGTCCGTTGACCAAAATGCCTGTTCGACGCCGTCGCCGTGGTGCACGTCGATGTCGATGTACATGACTCGGGCGTGGAAGCGCAGCAGTTGAAGAATGCCCAAGACGATGTCGTTGACATAGCAAAACCCACTCGCCTCGGATTTTTTCGCGTGATGGAGGCCACCCGACCAGTTGATTGCAATGTCCGACTGGTTGTTGACTAGCTTGCGCGCGGCATCAACCGTGCCGCCGGCATACAGCGAGCAGTAGCTGTACAGACCGTCGAAGATGGGGCAGTCGTCGCCAAAGTTGTAGCTCGCGATGCGGTCGGACTGCTCAGCAGCCTCCATATCAGCGGGGATGACCTGGCGCAGAAATTCAAGGTAGTCTTCCTTGTGGAAATCGGCCATTTCCTCAAAGGTTGCGGCGCGCGAGAGGTACAGGTCCATGGCGTGGTGCATGCCATAGGCTAGCACGAGCTGCTTGGTCAGCGTTAATCGCCATGGTTTCATCGGATGCGACTGGCCGAAGTGGTGAGCTTCGACAGCCGGGTTGGCATGCCATGAGACGGTGTAGCCCTGGGGGCGCGCGATGCCATTGTTCTGGCGCTGGGTGGTGGTTTTCTGGTCGACGCTGAAGGTGACGTTGCGGGCGGCGGGTTGAGCGTCGTACTCTTGCACGATGGCGGATCGTGCCATGGAATGTGCAGGTTGAGGATTAACAGTTTGTGTGGTTGCGAGTGCGTAACACTTGAAGTGAGCAGGTGGTTGTAAGAAGTTAGAGGTGTTGGTTCGACTTGGTCACATCTTGAACTGAAGTTCGGCGAGGCTCCGGCGGCGTTAGCGCGGAGATCACGCTAGCCGTATTCGGCATATACAATGTATCGAGTAACTTTTCGCGTCTTGAATTCAATTAGCTACTTGGCTTTTGCCAATAGTTGTTGTCAAGTGGTTGGTATCAATTGATTCTTTTTGCTATTTCTTTGAAATACAAAATACCTCCCTTTCCACAGAACTGGATGTTACCATAACTAGTTTCGCATTCATCAAGAGACATGCAGCCTTTGTATCAGTGTTTAAGGCTAGACTTAGCTGGACCATCTACACACTTGTCTGGTTAAGTCTGACAAAACAAAATCACAATCAATGTCAAACTACACATGTAAAAGGAGTATGCTGAATGAACCAAATTTTACGGTCCCTGGTGTACCAATTGATAAAATTAAAAATTTCCCTCTTTATACGAGTCTACAAAAATTATATGTAATTAATATCAATTTTTACAGAGATGATGTTCAAGTTCTTCTTAAGTTTCACGTTTACTTCCTACATAATCCAATATATGTCTCTATTGAACCCCCTTTACTCTCAACAATAATATTTGAAGGACCAGTCTGGTGGTGCCACGGAGCACAAGCTGGAAACCTGTATCACACGACATACTTGACCTGCGAGAGGTCTACAGAGTTAGTAGTAGTAGGAACAATATTTATTGTCTATATGCAGCCTACAGGCTATGGGAGACATCCTCACTAGATCTATTATATGGATGGCCTTCTTAGGGCTACATTTGTTCAAATAATCTCGGAAAATTTACTACGAATTTCCACCACATAATATATCAGAGACATTGAAAGCTAGCTTAGTAAATGTTTACTTTACTATAAGCAACTTTCTTATAATTCTAAATAATCATCAAAATATTATATTCCACAACACCGCAATTTCTAAAGAAGCCGCAACGGATTAGTAAGCAGTAAGGAACACAGCAAAACAAAAAGTCACGTATCGCCGGATCTGGCAATCCATTTACGCTTAGTCATTATGTTAGTTGGCATACCATAACTAGTAATTACTATGCCATACAAAAAGGCACATCGGGACCCGATTCTTCATAAAGAGTCGGTGAGTAAAGCAACATGCGCAAAAAAAAAAAAAAAA